>JAFBJS010057828.1:66926-86372 GCA_016785265.1 Paraplagusia blochii
CCCTTATTGTGTGTGAATCCAAAGCGGGTATGAAATGCGCAGCGAATGCCAAATTAAACTGAGTGTGAATGCAAAGTGAATCGAATGCGGGTTAGTTAATACCGGATCGGATCCCGAATTACCTACTTCGGGATTCAATCCCCAATTGAATAAGAAAACGGCAATAGTCAGGGCGGACTGGTTTCGCAGCTGAGGCAACGAGAGATGTAAAATCACTACACTGTGGAACAACCACAGTGGTACATTGCGCGGGGCGAAGGAACATGTTCCCTGAGCCAGTAAGATGTACCAAACTGTCCAACTGCAAACGAGCCAGCATTGTTGTTAAATGTGACTTCACTGAACAGAATCATCTGTCACAGTTGGTTCTTGGCCAACTTTTTTTTTTTTTTTTTTAATACTTGTGAGGCTGAGGTAGCTGGAGTCCTGCACCTGCACTGAATCGTCACTGATTGTTTCTTTACGGATGGTGGGAGTCACTCATCAACAGCACTGACTATAAGAACTCCAGGACTTCTACGATTCATTGCCAGATTGTTACCCTGCTCGAGTGGTAAACAATTGGTCTATTGAACAGTTTGTTGATGATTTCAATTCTTAAATAATTTGCATTTTTTCTCTACTAGTTTAGACAATCGCTCCGACTCAATCTGATCGAACTTGGTAACCATCTGCCCAGCCTCAACTACTTCCACGGACTATTCAACGAGCCACAGCGTTGACCCAGAACCCAGTCCTAGTCTGTCACAGCTGTACTGTCTGAGTTCCACTGTTGTGAAATCCTTCAACACTGTTCATTTCAAAATAAATATCTTTTGTTCCAAGAAGGAAAAGCTCATCTTGCTTTTGGGTCTGCTACTCTCTCTGCCCTTCGGGAAACCGTAACATCATCATGGGGAGGACGCCTCATTAAAGAAAGTGTCTGAGGAAGCCACAGACATCACATCGTCCTGATTAAGAGACTGAAAATGTGAGGCAGACATTTAAGTTAACCTTGCGCCTGAACGTCAGTGCCAATCAGGTGACTCCACTGATCACAATGAATAACGAATAACCTAAGGCGGTATTGGCAACCAATACGTTAACTACACGCCTAAAAACCCCAGTCAGTTTAGCCTAAAAAATTAGGAATTAGGAATTATTCAGGCTAAACTGACTGGGGTTCTTAGAGAGAAAAAAATTGTTAGCGGTGGTGCTACCCAACACGCTGATAACAATACATCTTGTCCAACAACTCTCCGGCAGCCTGACAGTTTGTGACAAACAAACAGAAGCTGTCGTACATGAAAAACTTGGCAACAAGATTCAGCAAACGTAACAGGGAAAACAAAAATTACGTCAGTGACCAACATCTCGTGCAGATCAGCGTCCTACTGAAGTTCTCTTCAGAGAACACAAGCTGCATCTGTCAGGGTAGGAGCGAATCGATTCCAAACACGTAAAGAAGAGACCAGATTGACATGAGGTGTGGCCTTTAGTAGGCCGTCACGTCATATCAACTTTTTTATGCAATTCTCAACAAGGGACAGATGCACTCCACTAGTGCTTTCAGCACCTGGCGGAACGAGGGAAATAGCACAGATACCTTACTGACGATATTATATTTATCTTTACTGTTCAGCTCGATGTTGTAGTGACTGTTGAAAGAGAGGCATTTAATCAGTTCAAGGAACGAAAACAAACCAGAAACTTTTGCATTTTGCTTGGAAACCATTTTTTTGTTCCTAAACAGAAATGCTTACTTAATAATTGGAACCGGAAAATAGTGGTTTGATTTCGTAAAAAGTTAAAAGTTGTCTAGACATTCACCGGCTAAATGACAAGTTTTGGTAGACCATCAGACTATGGGGAAGACTAACTACCAATTACTTTCATATCTAAACATCAAGAAGTAAATTTTAATGTTAATGATTTGCCATCCTCATTAAATTTTATCAATGTTACCCCAGGACAAACGTTACTTAACGCATTATTTTTCTCATTCGGTAACATAAAAGGGCTCGTCAATAATTACAATTAATGGACCGAGGGGCCTGTTTTATTCTGACAGGTAGGTGGCAGTTGAGTCTGTCTGCTGCATGCCATTGTGTGTGGTAACGCTTTACAGTCATGGTGTGAAAGACGGTCGTGCACTATGTAAATCATTGCGTTGAAAAGGATGATTGGTTAATATAGGTTAACATTCCATACTAAGCCAATCAGAAAGAGACCTGGGCAGGCTTTTTACCTTATAGGGAAATAAACAGTCACACATACTGGTGACGCGGTACAGCAGCACACACCCACAAGCAAGACAATGTCAAGGGACAAGTTGAGGTTACAATGAAGATGCCTGTCAAAATGTCTAAACATCTATTTTATTTTTACTCTCCTGTAATGTACAATGGACGTATAACTTATTTCCAGACTCTAATTGCAGCACTGCTCCCTGCTTGGAAACATTAACCCTATAACTACCGTATAAAACATTATAACCATTACAGTCCCACTAGATTTCATTATGATAGTTGCTACAGAGCACGACACTAAACTGTTTTAATGTGTTTTTAAAGTAAAGTAAAGTAACTAGTTACTTTTATAATTAAGTAATTAGTAACGTAACATAAGTTACTTTTTCAGAGCAGTAACTAGTAAAGTAGTAAGTTTCTTTTTTAAAGTAACTTGCCCAACACTGGTGGTCAGTAACGTCGGTGCACCTCCAAGGGACGGTGCTGGCCCCTCTTCTATTCACCCTCTACATCTCGGAAGTTTGTCCAAATTTAACCATCTGCAGCTTAATGCCTCCAAGACCAAGGAACTTGTCATTGACTTCGGAAAATAGAAACCAAACCCAAGGCCAGTCCTTATCGATGGGGAGGAGGTGGAGGTCATTGAGATCTACATATACCTTGGGCTGTGGCTGGACAGGCTTGACACAGGTGTACAAAAGACACAGAGTTGGCTCTACTTCTTACGGACACTCAGGTCTTCTACGTCTGCAAGAAGCTACTAAAATGTTTTATCAGTCTGAGATGGCCAGCGTCATTTCCTATGCTGTGGTGTGCTGGGGAGCAGCACATCAAAGAAGGACCTAACTACACTGTAAAAGATAATTAGGCAGTTTAGTTCTGTGGTGGGCCCTTGTCAGTGGCATTGTCCATGACTGCCTTTGGTCATGGACAATGCCACTCACCCTCTGCACTTTGTCTTCATCAAACAAAGGAGTCTGTTCAGTGACAGTCTCCTCCTCGCGAAGAACAGGACCAACAGACTCAAAAACTACTTCGTTAACCGGCAATCAAACTGTGTAACCCTTCTCTGAGGGGGAGTTGGGGGATATATATATATATATATATATATATACAGATACTGCATATCTTGATTGCTACTATATTTTATTATACTATTATATCTTCATTTACACCACCTTCTACTATAGCATATTCTATCACCTCTGTGTGTGTTAATGTATTTGTACACCATATGTGCAGCACATCGCACAATGCACGTGTTATTTTAGCTTTATGTGTAGATATGCATGTGGGTATACATCTATGTATGTATATATATATGTATATATATATATATGTGTGTGTGTGTGTGTGTGTGTGTGGGTACACACATGTGTACGTAATAGATACACATGTGTTTGGACATACATGTGCCTATATGTGTATAGGTGTGCGCAGCCATACACATACACAAAATAATGATAATAATGGAATATTATAATAACGTAATATTGTCATTATCATAATGAAATACAATAACAATAACAATTGAGATTGTGACTACTTAACAGCAATGACTACCACTTAAGCTACTAACACTACGAGCATTAGCCTTCCTTCATTTATGTGTATTTATACTACTTACCTTACCTACTAACACCCACTGTTAACTGTTCTGGTTGTACATACTTCAACCCCACCCATGTTGTGCGGACGCACCTATGCATCTATTTAAGACTAAGGCTAAAACCAAAAGACTAACAAACATGCACAAAAATGTTTGCAAATGCATGGATGCAACCACAAGTCATTTGATCATCTATATGAATGTTTAAGTACAGATGGTGAAGTGTCCACAGAAATTCAATCAAAAATTTTTGTTTTAGCCAGCACAAGAACATAATAGTATTCATTTTATTCATAACATAATAGTTATAATTTTTCTGACTTTATTTAATTTAATCAAAAATAAAATACAAATGTAATAAAAATACAGTAGGGTGTCATGCCACAGCAAACAAACACAAACAAATTGTCCTTAATGGTCAAATAAGTCAGTACAAATTCTCCCAGCACAAAAATACAAGTTAATATTATACTAAAGATTTGGAGGAAAAATAAAACTCCCAAGTGAAAAGGAAAATGTGTTTTAGTTGCAGTACCATTGCACTGGAAAATTATTAAAATAAAATAAATAATATTTTTTCACCTACAATTGTTGTTCTACTTGGGTTACAGTGGCCCTCAATGTCACATGCAAAAGAGAACCAGGGGTCAGGTGTTTGTTTTCTAGGAAACCTTGTGCTGATCCAACAGTGTTTTTATGAACCATACCCTTTCAAACATTACCCTTGTATGTATGTGGAGGAGGTTGCTACCAATAAGTTGGGCAAATTTTATACCTTCAATGTACCATAGCTGTAGCTCAATATCTCTTATTTTTTGTCTACGTTTGATTTATTAACCAAAGTGTTAGCCATAGTCTTTACCAACAAAATTAACACTGCTGCAATGTGCACAGAGGCATTGTACAAACTGTGTGTTTATAAGATTTGTGCGTTTCTTACCGTGGGACCCCCAGGGCTGTGCAGAAAAGCTCCTTGATGTCACATGGGCTGCAGAACCTACTGAACACCACCTAAGGAAATAAAAAATATATATTATGAAGTCAGCCAACAGATTACAGCAGAGCAACCGAATACAACACCAACACAGCAACATTAATAGGGTACTGCCTTGCCATTGAGTTTGTGTACACTAGTTAACAAAGCATATGCATGCAACCCCCAACATGGTGAAAGGTGGAGTTATCTTGTGGCAATACACATGAAATAAAACTGTGGTAAGTTTAGTCCACATGCAGCAGCAATTGAATGTAAAATATTGTGTATAGTTTGTTACAATTTTTCAAAGCTGGTTGCAAGTCTATCTCCAGGTCATTCAATCCAATCTTAGTTATTTCAAGGGCAACTGGACTTAGTTTACTTGAAGAAGTTTCACCTCCCATCCAATAGGTTTCTTCTGTTCTAACTGACTACAGGGAAGTTCTGGTAATTATGCTGCATACCTGTGAAAGGTGGGTTGTTGCAGAAAACAAATGCTAAGGGGGTGGGGTAAGATGGTTGATGGATCACATCTTGTTCCATATGGGCTGTATGTTCAGTTAGATTTGTGAATGGGGAAGTGGGGGGTTGTATTGGTATCAATTGCTTTCTTGTTTAAGATGAAGCCATGGTCTGGTCACATAATTGTGATATAATAATTGATTAGAAAGGATGAAGTTAGAAAAGCTCTGAAAAGGATGAAGAGTGAAAAGGCAGTCGGTCCCGATGACATACCAGTGGAGGTATGGAAGTGCTTGGGATAGGAAGCGGTAAGTTTTCTCACTCGGCTTCAATAGAATTTTAGAGACCGACACGATGCCTGATGAGTGTAGGAAAAGCGTTCTTGAGCCAATTTACAAGAAGGGTGATGTGCAGAGTTGTAGCAATTACAGAGAGATAAAGTTGATGAGCCACACCATTAAAATTTGGGAAAAAAGTAGTTGAGGCTAGGTTGAGGGAAGAGGTAGAGATTTGCGAACAACAGTATGGTTTTATGCTGAGAAAGAGTACCACAGATGCAATATTTTGTATGAGGATGTTGATGGAGAAGTACAGAGAGGGTCAGAAGGAGCTGCATTGTGTTTTTGTGGATTTAGAAAAGGCCTATGACAGAGTTCCAAGGGAGGAACTGTGGTTTTGTATGAGGAAGTCAGGAGTGGCAGAGAAGTATGTTAGACTGGTGCAGGCTATGTATGAGAACAGCACAACAGTGGTGAGGTGTGCTGTGGGAAGGACCGAAGACATTAAGGTGGAGGTAGGACTACATCAAGGATCTGCCCTGAGCCCCTTTTTTGTTTGCTCCAGCAATGGACAGATTGACAGATGAGGTCAGAGAGGAGTCTCCATGGACAATGATGTTTGCAGATGATATTGTGATCTGCAGTGTAAGCAGGCAACAGCTAAAAGAGAACCTAGAGAGGTGGAGGTTTGCACTGGAGAGAAGAGGAATGAAGGTCAGTCGTAGCAAGACCGAGTACATGTGTGTGAATGAAAAGGGGAACAGTGGAATGGTAAGGTTACAAGGAACAGAGCTGTGGCAACCCCTGAAAAACGGGATAAGCCGAAAGAAGAAGAATTTTCACGGCCCGGTATAGCAGATAAAAACAAAATAAAATGATAAGATCGGCATTAAAAACTGTTGAATTTTCTCTATGATAAATATGACCGTAAATCCACTGTGTAATCACGTGCAACTTTATTAGGGACGTCCCTGTGACATTGCACCAACAACAGAACATGACATGAGCAACCTCCTTCTGCCCAAATAGAATGCAATGCACTCTGGTTGCTATGTTAACATTTAAACATACCTTGAAAATAAGACACAACACAAAAAAAAGTGTATGGAAATACTTGCAACTCACAGCAGTACTGAATCAATTTTGCTGTAATGAGACGGTCCCATCTTGGGGTTTTGGGAGACAATAAAACCCGAAGTGTGCTACTTAGGTCCAGTCTGTTCCGTAATTTTGTTTTGGTTGTCGTCACTGCAGAAAAACCTGCTTCACACAGATACGATGTCGGAGATGGCAACAGGGTTTTCAGTGCTGCAATCTCAGGGGACTCTGCCATGACTTTAATCCAGAAAAACGGCAGAGTTGATGTCTCTAACAGATGTTTAAGGCCCCCGTCATTTGCAATCTAGAGCAGTTGCTTTAATTTAGCGAGATGTATCAAGTGACTTACGGTGTCGAGGACTTGACATGCGTCAACTGAGACGGATGTAATAGAGAGAATCCAGCCACTTTTCAAAATAAAACACAATTAAGACTCAAACAATAAATGAAACAAATAATGTAAAATATTTTTTCTTTCTGTGGGGGCTGAGTCCAAATTGGGGACCACTGCTGTAGATAACTTGCTTCACTCCTCTCTCAAACTATCTCTCTTCTCTGGTCAGGATATGGACATCCTCATCCACAAAACTGTAAAAGCAGAATCCTGTCCTGATGAGCTAGCTTTTCTGTGCTGTTGCATAGCCTTTATCATAGACTATTTTATAGTGTATAGTGTCACATAATAGTAATTAACAGCAGTTTTGACAATAAACACTTAGCGATAAGTTTCCTTACTGTGCACATGTCAATAAGCTCTTTAATGCTGTAATTCTTTAATATAGAAACTAAAAAAGGTTGAACCCACCAACACAAAAGTTAAACAATGCCTATACAAATAACCCTGTATATTATTATTTAATGCACTAATAAGTGGGACCAGGTTTAACTTATTATTATTAACTCAACTACAACATTAGCAGCATCCATTGGATACACCCTAGCCATGCTTGATATTAAGCTTCCTACTTAAACTATCATCCAATTATTTATATTTTTATTCTAAGTTATTATTTTTTTTCCTCATCTTGTCCTGGTTTGTTTATACACATTTATATATTTTTTGGAAACCTTGGGCTATGACATTGCACAGATGGACGTGATGTATAACTATTTCAGACTTGACAGAATCAAGTGTGTAATTAATAAGAGTGGAGCGTAACGAGATCAAAACTGATTAAATATGAAGCAAATATACTATAAATCTATTAATGAAGTGCAGCCTTGGTCAACCAAGACTTGAGTAATAACAGCACTACAAGACATACTATGTCCCCAGCTCTGGACATATTATGTCACCACTCTCCCAACCTATCTGTTCACAATGGCCTACTCCACCTGATCAATTTCTTATTAACCTGCTTTTGTGGTTTTTATGTTATACAGTATTTATGCCATTTTATTTTTTGCTACATTCCTTGTAAGGTGTCCTTGGGTGACAGATAAACAAAACAAATAAAATGTATTATTATTGTTATTATAACTGTAAATATTTTTGCTTTGCCATATGCACTTCTTTATGTTGCTGTATACAGTAATAAAGTGTGTTGCTGTAAAGTATTTGCTCTTGCATTTGATAAAGGTTAAGCCTAAATTAACCCCCTATGGTGCCTTTGGTGCAAAGCCCAAACAAAGAAAGGAGTTGTTCAGCACAATATTGTAAGTTCCTGCTTTGCAACAGTCTTTCTCATATGATCCGTCTGCCTACTTCTCTCCTTGGTCTGCACTAATACTAACATTAGTTACTAATACTAATATGAATATAAAAAAAGATTGTTAGTCTCCTCAAATTGAGCTCACATGCAGCCTCAACTGACGTGCTACCACTACTTGCTCTTCCTGCTGACCTCCACTGCACATCCACACTGGCATGTACTTTACTTTGGATTTAAATTCATGATTAGAATATATTTAACACTGGTTTTCAGGGTTGCAATTCTCATTTATTTATTTAAATCCTCAGACTCAGAGGTTTTGTAATCGTGTGGGGAAGGCTAATACAGTCCAGGGAGAGAGGGGGAGTTTTGTAAAAGGGAAATACTGTATATACAAAAATAATATGATCACTATTGTGTCTGTACTTTGCATAATTTCCAATTCAGTGGCTTTTGGAAAGCCTTAAGAGTGATAATATGTCGATGCAATGAAAAAAGACTTCCTGTATAAATTATTGTATGGTGACGGTAAGTGTAAGCATCACAGCCTCTTAGATACAGTGCATCCTGAAAGTATTCACAGCGCTTCAATTTTCCTCATTCCTTCCTTCCAAAATTTCGAAAATTGATTCAAATAATTATTTTCCTCAGAATTCTGTTCTGATGAACCTTTGGCAGAAATTACAGCCTCAAGTCTTTTCAAATATGATGCCACAAGCTTGGCACACCTGTCTTTGGGCAGTTTTGCCCACTCCTCTTTGCAGCACATCTCAAGCTCCATCAAATTGGATGGGAAGCATTGATGCACAGCCATCTTCAGATCTCCCCCAGAGATGCTCAATTAAGCGGCAGAAACATCTCAAAGGTGATCAGTGGAAACAGGATGCACCTGAGCTTAATTTTGGGCTTCATGGCAAACGCTGTGAATACTTACTGTATGTACATGTGATTTCTTAGTTTTTTATTTTTAATACATTTTCAAATAATTTAAAAACATTTTTCACATTCTCGTTAGGGTGTGTTGTGTGTAGAATTTTGAGAAAATATGAATTTAATCAATTTGGAATAAGGGTGTAACGTAACAAAATAAGATAAGTGAAGCGCTGTGAATCCTTAGACTCACTGTAGACAGTGAAATAAAGAAGAGCTTACATTAAGAACCAGCTAAACAGCTAGCTAGTATCTTTATGTTTTTTTTATTTAACTTTGAGATAAAATATATTAACATCACAATTATAATCACATTTTTCTTGAGCTTTGGGCTCAAACATGTGGCCAGCAAGCAACGCTTTGAACCAGCTCAAGGAACAATAAAGAACACCAGAAACATTCAATTTTGTTATGGAGTCAGCTGAAATGTCAGCTGTACCAGCGAAAGTGTGTTCAATTTGCAAAACTGGTGATTAATCACTCTGTATATTGACTGCAATGGTCATGCCTTCTAATTCCACCTCAGTTAATTGTTAAATTTTTGTGAACAGCAGCATTTTGTGAGACCCAGGTCAAACCCAGGTTAATACTAATCTAGTTATTCTACGCTAATTTACTGCAGTATTTAATCACTTGAATATTTGTATATAGGGTTAACAACTAGTCTGAAAATAAATAAAATACTGTGATACCTATAGAATTTTGAAAGATTTTTGGCCATACCTCAAAACCTACGGCTCACCTTAAATATATTGTTGTTCAATTCCAACATATTCCCTCTATTTCCAATGAAAATGTTACCACTTTTTCAGTATTCCGCAACCCTACAGGTGACATATTTTTATTCCAAAATCATTCACATTCATCACATCAAACTTTGTTGGACATGAAAAATATTATTAGTTTAACTTTCACTTATACTTCTTCGTTATGGTTTCATCACCTTGCTAACTTTTTCCTATGCTGAGTGTATTCCTATGCACCTAGTAACTCTTTTACTTGTTCAGAAGGGACTAAAAAGTATTTACATACACACATTTATTTAACTCTGAATTTCTGCGTAGCGGTTTGCACGGCAGCCTCTGAAACAGAGAAAGCAGAGTCCTGGGTTCAAATCCCAAAAAAACCACAAGATTAGCGCTTGTATGGTGCAGCGCGTTAACAGTGGTTTAAACAACTGCTGCTGTTTAGATAGTAATTTCTTAAATTGGGATCAAATCAGAAAAGTATAACTATTTATTTATTATTTATTTGCGTATATACTACAATATGTCCCTTATATCCAAGTTGTTTATTCAACAACAAATTAACTGACAATTTACACTATTTTTAAGTAGAGAAGCGTGATGTGTATGTAAGTATATCCAGTATATATATATATACATATATATATATATATATATATATACATACACACATACATACATGCATATCATTAATCACGCTTTGCTTTCTACAAAGTTAAGTATCGGTTAGAGGGATAGAAAAAAAAATATTAGGCGCCAAGCAGCCACACTTCTCGTGTTAAATCATACATTTTAATTTACTGTACTTATTTCTTTACATACCTTCTGAATCCTGCCATCCACGTCGAGGAATATAACCCGGTAGGAGGACGAAGCGGAGCCCATCCTGCACCCTGCTCTTCTAAACGTTTGAACGTGGCTCCTGCTCTTTTTGCTGCTCCGACCCCCCACCCCCCATTTCACTACTGACAGAATCAACAACAGGCAGAAAGCGCCTCGTAGCAATGATAGGATATCTTGATACCCTGGGTGCGCGCGCACACGCACACGCACACACACACACACACACAAAAATGAATATATTCAGACTTCAGGTTGTGATCCACCACAGGTCTCTACTGAGGTACTCTGAGCATAGCCCCGTCTCAACCCACATAACTTCCAGTGGGCTCACCACCCACAGGAAGACTAGGAGAAGTATGGAGCAGGTTGATTTGGGTGGCAGTCATAGGGACAGCTGCCCTACATACATCTCTATATATTCATATACACATGTATAGAGAAAGATATATATACATATATATATATATATATAGAGAGAGAGAGAGAGAGAGAGAGAGAGAGAGAGAGATAGAGAGAGAGAGAGAGACAGAGAGAGAGAGAGAGAGAGTCTATCTCCCAATTCTTGTCAAGATCCATATTTTGCTAAAGAGGAGTAGAATCCTTGAGGTGGAGCAGCCAGGTAGGAGATAAAAATAAAGAACAAAGAGGAGATTGATGGATGCTGTGAGGGAGGATATGCAAGTAGTTAGAGTTACGGATACAAGAAGAAATGTTGGCTTTGTGCTTTGAGTCCACTAGTCCACTATGGGTAAATGCAGATAAAATACATAGTAAGATCCACAGCAACTGTGTATTGGGTTAAACAATTTTTTGGTGAAATCATCATCTTAGCATGACATCCTCTTTTTTCTGGCATAAAAAGGAAAATAAAATATTCAGTCAATTTTATATAAATACAAACATGTTGTACACTGAAAATATAAAATGAATAAAAATACTATTAGAGGTTTATGAAAAATAATCAAATAATTTATTGATGAACCTCTTAACATGTTTTTCTGCTATAAGGACAGCAGAACCAAAACTTCTGCTCCCTGGGCTGAATGACACAAATGTAACATACCTGTGCTGCATTTGTGACTGTCAGATATATATATATATTTTTTTTTATTTAAATTAAGTGGTGTCTCCACTGTTTTAAATTGCATTTTTTTGTATGACAAATGGAAACATATACATTTTATAGTTATATACATTACACATTCCAATTCCAATCCACACATTTTTTATGCACTACCGCTAATCACATCAAAACAACATGGTAACAGAAGTTGCATTAATGGTAGGAAGTATTTTATGAATTGGGTAGTATAACAATGTCATTATTTTTAACTTTAATGACCTGTTTAAATTGTTGCAACACCTGTTAAACACAAATACAAGAACAATTCACACAATAAGTTAAATTCAAAGGAAAAAAAATGAAACAGATCTCATGGGCATTTGTGACTCTTTGTGTTCTCATTAACAAAACCCTGGTCCCTGTATTAAGGTGATAACTGAAAATAACAAATTTATTTATTTCATTTATTTTTCATTTTCCAGTTACATACATAAAATTGTGCTCCACAACAACAAACAAATTCAGATGAAACAATTTAAATAAAGCATTACATATACTTCCCTGAATACATAGAGGTATGTCTGATTTGCTTTTATGTCAAAAAAGATCTTTTACATTTTCCAAAAAACGGGTTCTCAGAAATTAACAATTCCTCCTTAAATGCAATTTCCCAACATGGAATCAATAATGTACATCTATCTAAAAAAATATTGTTTCATTCCCCAATGAAACTTTGGACATCAGGTTGAGATGACATGACCCCTTCCTAATCTCTGTCTCTATGTGGGCACAATAATGAGGCCAGATTCTGCCTGTGTCACTGAGTGGATCTCTCTCTGTCACAAGCTTACCATTTTAAATGTTACCTGCCACCTACAGCTGAGCCCAAAGCCCACTTCATGTCATGAATTCAGACTGTAGTATGCAGTAGGAAGACCCATCAAAAACACAAGGCCAGTGAAGAAAACTGTAAGACATTTACTTTCAAAGAAAACCCTGCCTAAAGTCAATTAATTATAAGCTCAAAGTTTAAAGAGAAATTTCATATGGTTAATCCCACACACTTTTCTGCATATTTACAGTATTGGGTTGCAATTTCTATGTAAATCAGTACTTCCCAAGTAATAGCTACTAATGTTAAATCCAGACTGGAGTTCTCTTGGTTCTTCTGTACGCTGCAGCTTGGGTTTTAACCAGAACAAAGAGGTCAAGATAACATTCAATGACCACAGTCAAGTATATATTACAATTCTGATCGGCTTCATTTGAAACCAATTTTAACGGTGTTTTAAACAAATGAACAAGGGACCTGGCTGGCTTAGGTAAGGATAGGAAAAGATGATAAGCAAGAATATCCCAAGGTAGAAATTGTGAAAACAAAAGAATTCATTCAAATACTGCATTAAAAGATAATATTTAAATGTGAACAATAAATCACTTCTTTTTACATTTTTGATGTAAGCTATTTTAACATGTAAAATAAGGCCAGTCTTAGAATACATTCAGTTTAAATATATTATTATTGTACTCATGTTTAACCTGGTTGGTAAAAGGTTAAACAACGGCAAGATACTTAACTGTGCAACATCTTTCCATCTGGAATAAGTAATCATGAATACACGTTTCTCTTGTTGGTAGTTCATGATACTCTGGATTCTCAGCGCTCAATGTTCCTTTAGCCTAAAGGAAAGAAAAACCTTTAAAGTTAAGTGTAGAAGCAGTAATAGGCAGAAAACTAGAGTTTAACTATAAATCTTAACAACATGGCTAAAACAGAAATTATTCTAATTCCTATTCTAACAGGCATCTCAAGAAATCTTAACACATAACAACAATTATTAAATTTCACTGGTTACCTGTGAAACCAACAAATCACCTAAAAGTCCTACTTGGCTTGTCTACTCAGTATATCACTGACATGCTAATCTACAACACTCCACCAAAATGTCTCAGGTCAGTCAGAACTTTCTCCATTTGTGTCTCTTGAGTGGTAGACCAACCATTCTGACACTGGAGAACTGGCAACCTATGTCTAAACCAGGTTACGTTTCTTTTGCAAGCAATTTGACTAAACACCCTATCTCTAGCTATAACCCCACTTGCATGTTATTTTTCTGCCAAGATTACCTACAATTAATGCATTGGACTAACATATTGGTCAGAGGTCCCTCTGGTCACTGGAATCTCTGTGTCCCCTCCCCTTCTAGTACCTATGGATGCTGTACTAGATTTAGGACCCTGGCCCTGCCTCCACCTTTTGCAACTAATGTGTCTGTCTTTATCTGTAAATTGTTTTTGCTACTGCCGGCCTGCTCATGGATCCCCTACTCTGTATGTCTCCCTGATGTTTCTTGTCTTTTTCGCCCCAACTCCAAGTAAACACTGATATGTTTTTTTGGAGTTGTTACTCAGCCAATGCGAGAGTTTATAAAGACAGCGCTGCTCTCATTGTTGCAATTTTTCCTAACCTGCTTGAACCATTGTAAAAAATCATTTTGTTTGTTTGGAGGAGGGAACCTGCTTTATAAATCAATTATTAGATTGATTAACGCACAACTTGTGCGAATAACGTTTGTCACTCTGAATGTGGCACCTCGACTGCTAAGCTTGAATGGTGGTATTTCATGTCAATTTTCATTCATTGTTTAAATTTAAAGCCTTATTTTTTACTTTTATTTTTTTAGGACAGTGTTGGCTTGGAGCTGAAGGAGGTAAACTTGGATCTGGAACGTTCCATGTTGCACAAGCTGCAAAGTCAACAAAATTGCTCCAAGCGTAGGATAGTCCCCACACCTGGCTTTGTATGCATTTTAATCTTAAAACACATAGTTGCTTTTGAGTTTTCAAACAATATCCCAAACAAACAAACAAATATGGAACATTCTAAAATTAACAGCAGTAATTACACATGGATCCTTCTATATCTTTATTAGTTAATTTTATGCTTTAATATTAACTACATATTTACACATCAACTTTGCTGTTGAAAAAAGGTAGCAGATTTGAATAGAGTCAGTAATTATTGTCAGGAAAACTAAGACCTAAGTTCAGATTTATAATAGCAAATACAAAATAAAATGTAAAGATGTAAATATAAGGTTCTATATGCATCTAAGTATAAAATAAATTTAAAGGGTTACATAAAGTCTCCCCTTTTACTTCTTTAAATGAACTCTAAATGAACTAACCTAATGTAGCCACCTTACCTAACCTAATCTACTGTATATGTAGAACAGTTATTGTATGGCATAATTTGGTACTATTTTACTAATTGTATGTTGCTCTAAATTTCAATATTAACCATACCAATATCATCGGCATGAATCCTTAAGTAGTTAAGTTGTAAAAATTATGGAAAACACGTGGGAAGGACTTACTCCACAGTAGAAATGGGATCTGACTTAGATAAATCCAGTTCCTTTGTCACAAGCCGAAGCAAAAACTGCACAAACAGTCACAATGTGAAAGGGATTACAAGAGTTCAGTAAACTAATGTACTTAAACTGTATCATTTCAGACAGTTTGAGACAGTAGAACAGAAACAACAATTCCCCAAATCAGGAGCACATACAGTGAAGCATAATATATGAAAGAACCGTGTAATGATTTAAGTAAGAAAGTGTTTTTTTTCCCAGTTAACTATGATCAAATATAATATTGTAATGAGTTTGCCTGATAAACAGAGTATAGTTAAAAATATAACCATCACACTGTTTAAAGATCCCCATCAAACATCGAAAAATTAAAAATCTAACCTTTGATCTCATTTAGTGCTCACCTCAAATAAACATTGTTTTGAGTCATTTCGATAATTTATAAATTTCCGTTGTCCCATTGTTTTCTGTTTACTGATAGAATTGCTATTCACTATTATACTTTATCTGAAATCAAACAGATTAAATTTGATTAAGGAACTGACACATTATACTAAATGTTAACATAGGGAATGGGGATCTTTCTAAACTTTATATATAATATATATAAAGTATATTCCATGATTGATAAAAAAAAATAAAAACTATAAGAATCTTTTGGCTCAAAATTATCAGAAATGATGTTGCCAATCCCTCATATATTTCTTTTAGGACATGGGATATTTACAAAATATAAAAATAAACATTGAGCCACTGTGTGTCAACTCTTCTTCTGTCTCTTTTGCTCTTTTACTTCTGTTTCTAAATTTTTAGAAACATAAAAATAAAAATATATTATCTTTGGAAGAGTTATGTCAGTTTAGTTAAGGTTAGTTAAGTTAAAACACTCACCAACAGAGCAAAAAAATCAGAAGCCATCAGCATATAGAAGACCTGATTCCAGCCTCCTGTAGACAAAAGTCCAGCTAGCAATGGGCCGAGAGCTGCACCTGACATGAAAGAAAATAACTTCAGTATGTCATCGCTGAGTCCTCATCCTTGCCTAATGTCAAACAGATGGATGGAAACATTTTCCATCTGTTCATTGCATGTCTCCTATCTGGTAGCTCCATCTTTAGCATTATTCTACCAATATAAACAATGTTACTCCTCTGAACATGTCTAAGCCATCTCAATCTGACTTCTCTAGTTTTTTCTCCAAATATTCCTGTCTGTGTTGACCCTTTAATCACCTAATTCTCGATCCTATTCACCCTTGTCAATCCTAAAGAAAATTTTAGCATCACCACCTTCAGCTCTGCTTTATTATATCATAAACCTTTTCCCATCACCTTAGCTGCCACTGTTCTATCACATATTACTTTTGACACTTCCAGTCTCCACTGCTCTTGTAACCTTTGGCTTCCAGAAATGATTGCAATATTTAATGATGGGTGGATGGATTGGTGGACAGATGGATAGATGCATGGATGGATGGATCAGAAGGTGTTTCTCCCTCTGATCAATGTATCCATCCACGCATCTATTCCTCCAACCATCTATTCATCCATCAATCCATCTATCCACGCATCCATACATCCATCCACCCACCCACCCATCATTAAATATTACAATATTTAGGAAATCAAAATAAAATAGGTGTTCTACTAGTCTATATGAACTACAAATGAACTAACATAACAAATTCGGCAAAAATGATGTACCTCATTATTTGGTTGTAATTGGACAAATTGTATACAAAATTGTACAGCGATGCACAGCAATGTTTGAGATAATACTGAGTTATAAAGGGCATTCCCAGGGGAGAGAGAGTGGTGTTTGGAGCAGACCTTAATGGTCATGTATGGAATGGGAACAGAGGTTTTGCAAAGAGGATGGAAATGGCAGTTAACACTTTTTTTCCAAAGGATAGAAGGTAACTTACAAGAGTGGAGAAAGGTTCACACAGGTAGATTATATTCTGTGTAGATTGGAGGCAATTTAGAGACTGCAGGGTGGTGGCAGCTGAGAATGTAGCCAAAGAGCATTGGATGGGAGTGTGCAAGATGAAAATGAAGGTGAGAAAAGAAGGAGAGTGTAGACTGATCAAGTGGTGGGAGTTAAGAAAAGAGAAATGTTGGGAAGATGCAAAGGAAGTAAGGGCAGTTCTGTCCTCTGGACAGAGAAAGGTAGACAAAGACAAGTTGTGGTTGAATGACAGGGTTCGGAGAAAGAGGCTGCCAAAGAACAGTTGGGACTGTGAGAGAACCGAAGGGAAAAGATGGTATTACAAAGAGGGCAAGGAAGGTGAATATGATAGTGGCCAAGGTCAAAACAAAGACATACAAGGTTTGTTACTCAAAGGGAAAATTGCAAAACTTTCTCCCCCTCACAGTTAAATAATCTAGTTAATAATACAAACTCGGCTATACAAACAGTGCTAAACACTGTTGCCCCTCTCAAAAAAAGGACAATTTCTAATAAGAAATTAGCTCCGTGGTTCAATACCCAAACCCGGGCCTTAAAGCTCGAAACACGGAAATTGGAAAGGTTATGGCGTTCCACACACAATGATGATAACTATGTCATGTGGAGGAACAGCTTTGGCATGTACAGAAAAGCCCTCAGAAATGCTAGGACCGCTTATTATGCAGAGCTGATTGAAAATAATAAAAACAACCCCAGGTTCCTGTTCAGCACAGTCGCCAAACTGACAGAGAGCCATAGAGCTATAAATCTATCGATCCCTCTATCTCTGACTAGTGACAACTTTAACACATTTTTTAATGATAAAATTAAAAAGATCAGAGATAGAATTAACCTGCTTCTCCCCATTCAATCTGAGAATGTACCTCCACAAATAATAAAACCAGTGGTGGCCCCAATTTTCCCCTTAGAAGAATTTAGTCCCATTACCCTCTCAGAGTTGACCTCACTGGTTTCCTCTTCCAAACCCACTACATGTCAATTGGATCCCCTACCAACCCCACTCTTTAAAGACTCTCTGTCACAGCTTGGTGATGTTACATTAAATCAAATTAATATTTCTCTTCTAAGTGGTTATGATTCTCAGGCCTTTAAAGTAGCAGTAATTAAACCCTTACTTAAAAAACCTACCCTTGATGCTAATGTTCTTTCAAATTACAGACCAATTTCTAATCTTCCATTTATCTCCAAAATCTTGGAGAAAGTTGTGGTTGCACAATTGTGTGATCATTTACATAGTAATGATCTTTTTGAAAAATTTCAGTCTGGATTTAGAATCCACCACAGCACAGAGACCGCATTGTTAAGGGTAAAAAATGATATTCTCATGGCTTGGAAAAAGGACTTGTGTCCCTGCTGGTCTTACTGGATCTCAGTGCAGCATTTGACACTATTGACCATAAGATCCTACTTCATAGGCTAGAGAGATGTGTATAAGAGACAGACGTGCGACAGTGCGACGCCTGTACGGCCAAGAAGGGCCGATTTAGAATCCACCACAGCACAGAGACCGCATTGTTAAGGGTAAAAAATGATATTCTCATGGCCTGGAAAAAGGACTTGTGTCCCTGCTGGTCTTACTGGATCTCAGTGCAGCATTTGACACTATTGACCATAAGATCCTACTTCATAGGCTAGAGTATGATGTTGGGATCAAAGGAACTGCACTTGTTTGGTTTAAATCCTATCTAACAGATAGGTTCCAATTTGTTCAAATAAACGGGGACTCCTCTGTACACACTAGAGTTGATTGCGGAGTTCCACAAGGCTCTGTACTTGGGCCAATTCTTTTTATATGCTTCCTCTAGGCAAAATTATTAGACAACATAATAGATTTAGAGATAGATTTCCACTGCTATGCAGATGATACCCAGTTGTATTTATCTGCAAGGCCTGACGACCCAAACAACATCCCTCGGCTTCAGTCATGTTTTAAAGACATCCAGACATGGATGACCCAAAATTTTCTGCTTCTAAATGCAGAAAAAAACGAAGTTATAGTATTAGGACACACTGATCCACCATTGTTGATCCAGGGATTGAATCTGGATGGAAATATTCAACCCTCCCGCTCTACTGTCAGGAACCTGGGGGTGTTATTCGATAATAGCTTGAATTTTGACGAACATGTTAAACAAATCTGCAGAATTGCCTTCTACCATTTACGTAATATTAAGGCAATTAGAAATATTCTGTCCCGTAACGATGCCGAGAAACTAATC
>JAFBJS010057828.1:86410-99678 GCA_016785265.1 Paraplagusia blochii
TCAGGTATTTCCTTCAGGTCCTTAAAGAACCTTCAATTGGTCCAAAATGTGGCAGCCCGCATATTAACTGGAACCAAAAGACGGGAGCACATAACTCCCATCTTAGCCCCCCTACACTGGCTCCCAATTAAAAGTAGAATTGATTTCAAAGTTCTATTATTAACTTACAAGGCCCTAAATAATCTGGCCCCTTCCTATATTAAGGACCTACTTTCCCCCTATAAACCTAACAGACCGCTCCGATCATTAGATTCGGGTCTATTAGTGGTTCCCAAAATTACTAGAATATGTGGTAGAGCCTTTAGTTATCAAGCCCCTCTTCTGTGGAATCAGCTTCCGCTTCAGGTCAGGGATTCTGATTCAGTCTCTACCTTTAAGGTGAGACTAAAACCTATGGGAACTTTTTGAATGTTTAACGCTAATCTTGTAGTTTACACCAAACTGCTATAGAGGTAGGGGTAGGGGGCCCTCACATCATGCATTTAGAATGAGCGCATTCTAAGCACCCCTGAGCACCCCTCCTCCCTCCTCCTCGTCCCTGTCTCACTCTCTACTCCACTCTCTCCCCCAATCTATTGAAATCTGTTTAAACTACCGTTTTTGTTTGTTTCTCTTTTTTATTGCTGTTGCTGATGGATGGGTCAATGCCAAAACTAGGATAACCAGGACTAGGAGGATCAGTAGTTACATGACCGGATATACACCTACTGACATAACGGCTATTGGAATACTAGCATATTCGTATTCGTATTGGAATACAATTTAAAAATTTTGACTAATTTGTTGTATCTTTTGTATTTGTTATATTTTATTGTATTTTTATGCTCTGGTAACATCCATTGCACTGTCTGTCCGTCCAGGGAGTGGATCCCTCTCCTGTGGTTCTCCCTAAGGTTTCTACCGTTTTTTTTTTTTTTCCCTGTTATAAGGGTTTTTTTCTCGTAGTTTTTCCTTACCCGGGCTGAGGGTCTAAGGACAGAGGATGTTACCAACCCTGTAAAGCCCTATGTGACAAACTTGTTTTGTAAATGTGGGCTATATAAATAAAAATTGATTGATTGATTGATTGACAAGGTTAGAAACAAAGAAAGAGTTGTACAGTATAGCAGAGAAATTGAGGTAGGCAGGGTGTGCAGCAGGTGAGGTTGATTAAGGACCAAGATGGCAATGTTGTTACTAGTAAGTATACTAATAAGATTAAAAGATTACTTTGAGGAGTTGTTAAATAGCTAAAAAGAAGGGTAACATAAGAGCAAAGAGCCAGAAGCTACAGGAAGAGGGTCAGAATACAATGGATGAAGTTAGAAAAGCCCTGACAAGGAGGAAGAGTAGAAAGGCAGTTGGTCCTGGAAACATGCCAGTGCAGGTATGGAAGTGCTTAGGGGATGTTGCGGTGCATTTTCTGACTAGGTTATTCAACAGAATTTTAGAGAGTGGCAAGATGCCTGGTAACTAGAGAGGAGAAGTGGGGGATTTATTGTATCAAAAAGTTTCTGACCATGGCAGGTCCAACACGTATCAACTCACCAGCAGTCTCACCAACAAATCCCAAATACTGGTGTGTTCTTTTACACATTTCTTGGATATTCTTAGACAGTCATATCACAAGACAGTCAAGACATTCGTTAGACCCACCAATAGGGAACGTGAGCTGGGATTAGACCGTCGTGAGACAGGTTAGTTTTACCCTACTGATGATGTGTCGTCGCAATAGCAATTCTTAGACATTCGTTAGACCTATTTCCTGCACCCTGACATTGACTTAGATACTTTTTGGGGCTGTTATCTAGGTGCCAGTCTACGTATCTTGCATACTGTGGGTACTGATCTACAATTCTTCAATGACACTGCACATCAATATTGTCCAACACTTTGTTCATGATACACAATTCTCCACCACAATAGATATGATAAAGATTTGGTAAAAAGTTGTTACGGCCAGGTTTTAGAGGAATTTGAGATTTGTGAACAACAATATTGTTCTATGCCTAGTTAGAGAACCACAGATGAAATAATTTGCCTTGAGAACGTTGTTGGTACAGAGAAAAGGCCAAGGGAAGCATTGGGGTTTTGTATAAGGAGGTCTGGAGTGGCAGAAAAGTATGCTAGATTGGTTCAGGACGTATGAGAATCGGCCCTGAGCCCCTTCTTGTTTACTTTGGTGATGGATAGATTAACAGATGAGGGACAACAGAAGTGTCCATGGACTATGATGTTGACATGTTGACATGACATTGTGATCTGCATTAGAGAGTAGAGGAATGAAGGACGGTGATAACATGACAGAAGGGCTGGGTGGTATACCGTTAGCACTGGTTTACCGGTAATTTTTATTTTTATGATATGAAATTTGCATTTACCCCCATACCGGTAAGAGTGCATATGTCGGGAACACATAACGGCGGAACGTTGCACAGCAGTAGATCGAATGGGGTAACAGTGTAGCACCAAACAAACCAACTGTGCATGAGAGCGGTAATAGTAGTGGCAGTACAGCGAGTTAAGCGGCCGGAGAGAATGGAGGCAGAAAATGATAACACACTCATTCCAAAACAAAGAGCGGTGTCTGTCGTATGGAGGTACTTTGGTTTTTGAGAAATCTGACGTGGACCAAACGTGCATAATCTGCAAATGTAATTGAGCCACTGTTTTAGCCGCAGGAGGCAACACAAGCAATTTGCTTCACCACCTCCGCCACAATCATATCCTGGACTACGAAAGATTGCATGAAAGTAAAATCTGCATCTTCTCCCCCGTCTCTGCGTAACGTTGGCACTGCACCACAAAACACTACACAGACGCTCCTGGTAGGTGCGTTTGCTAAAGGGGTCGTCTATGACAAGAAAAGCAAACGGTCGAATGATATTACTAACTCTATCACACTCCACTTAGCCAAAGACATGCACCACAGCCTTTAAATTTACTTTTTATTTGTCGTTTAAAGTTGTGTATTGTTTCTATAGTACAGAAGCTAGCTAAGTTGCACTTATGTTTTTGATATTTGAATACAGTGCACTGCTCCTGGATTCGAGCAATACTATTACTTATGCCAGTTGCATATTTTTTGTTTACTTTTATTATTTGTTTAAATGTGTGTAGGCCTTTACACCTCAATAAAGTCTGTATGGATGCAACTTGTTTAAGAAGGTGTGGTTGTTTATGAAATATTCACTTTGCAGTCACAGGGGGCACATCTCTCTTACATTGCAGTCATCTTTAAATGATGTTTTCAAGTTGCGCAATAATAAATTCTGTAATATTACTGCAACTGTCTGGGTCATTCATTCTGATTTCTGCACCGGGACCATTAAAACCAGGGTTAATAACTGTTAATAACTATAATTATTTTCTAAACAATTAGGAATTGGGGTTTACACGTAAACATCCACGTAAAAAACAATACAGTCAAATACCGTGATAATTTCTAAAAATACCATGATATCAATTTTTGGTCATACCGCCCAGCTCTACATGACAGAGTAACAGTGTTTAAATAAAAGGGAGAACAGTGGAATGGTGAGATTACAAGGAGCAGAGGTGGTGAAGGTCCAGGAGATTAGGTATTTAAGGATCACCATTTCAGAGCAGTGGAGACTGGAAGAGAGGTCAAAAGTGTCAAAAAGAGGTCAAAAATATGTGATAGAACAGTGTCAGCTAAGGATGGGAAAAGGTTTATGGGACAGTTGTGAGACCAGCGATGATGTGTGTTTTAGAGACACTACCAACAGGCAGAAGAAACAAAGTAGAGATGGAGGTAGTGATGCTAAAATTCTCTTTAGGATTGACATGGGTGAATAGGATCGGGAATTAGGTCATCAAAGGGTCAACACAGACAGGAATGTTTGGAGAAAAAAACTAGAGAAGTCTAATGGGATGTCTAATGAGATGGCTTAGACATGTTTAGAGGAATGAACATTGTTCATTTTTTAAGAATAATACTAAAGATGGAGGTACCAGGTAGGAATGATTCAAAGAACAGATGGAACATTTTTATTTAATGCGGCAACCCCTTTAAATGAGACAAGCTGAAAGGAGAAGAAGAGATACTGTATATACATATGAAAATACACTGCCTGGCCAAAAAAAAAGTCGCCACCAAAAAAAAAGGGTCATACACTCTAATATTTAGTTGGACTGCCTTTAGCTTTGATTACAGCACGCATTATCTGTGGCATTGTTTCGATAAGCTTATGCTATGTCACAAGATTTATTTCCATTCAGTGTTGCATTAATTTTTCACCAAGATCTAGCATTGATGATGGTACAGTCTCCAGTAGACTACAGTACATCCCAAAGATTCTTAATGGGGTAAAGGTCTGGACTCTGTGGTGGTCTGTCCATGTGTGAAAATTATTTCTCATGCTTGAACCAGTCTTTCAGAATTTGTGCCCGCTGAATCCTGGCATTGTCATGCTGGAATATGCCTGTGCCATTAGGGAAGAAAAGGTCAGCTGACCTCATTTTTTGAGCACATACTGTTGCTGAACCTAAACCTGACCTCCAATGGGAGGGCTTGTACCTATTTGCTTAGCTAAATCCAGGTGGTAACTTTCTTTTGGCCAGGTAGTGTATGTTAGCTGTGTAAGAATCCACCACCAGATTGTTTGAATTACTATAATTCCTGAATTTTAAAGAACACTCTTGTTTTAGACAAGTCTGGCGTCTGTCACATAAATGTGCAGCTGAGGTAGGAGGTGCATACCTAATCCCAACCTTTTAAGATACATGTATCAAATTAATATATTTATAGTAAAACAAAAGAAAAAAACTGTACTTAAGGGGGGAAAATATCTCAAGTGGATGTAATATAAATACATAAATAAATACATACCTACAGATCCTGTGCCATCAATAATAGCAGTGACAGTAGACAAGGCTCTGGCATTGCCTTTGAGGCTCTTGTGAGTGCCCTGGGAGCACAGGTGCGAACAAAGACAAAGAATATGTAAGAGATATTTCATTTCACTGATTTGCAACTATTGTTGGACATACTTACCAAATCAGCAGACACTGCAGTTGTGATGAGGGCATATGGTCCATTAACAAGACCTCCACACACCAGCAGCATAACTATTTTAACAAATAAAGTATGTATGATATGTGTTTGCAGTAAGTAGGCAAGTTCTGGTTGATTATGTTAGAAACAAAGAGATAAAGTATTGGGTGCAGAAAATCTGTATATTGAGTATGCAGTGCATGAGTATAAAACACACAATTCGCAGGCCCACCGGGGGCTCGATCTAGACCGCTTGGTGAATTTTGAAAAATAAAATAGTACATAGAAATATCATGTTCAGGGCATGACGATTACATTTATTTTTTAATTAAACACAATTTATCTAAAATTCCTTTACTTTGCATGAAATCAAAGGAGAAATAATGGACCTGGTGTCACTTATAAGTAAATACATTATCATTGGACTATCTGCGGCCCATCTGACATTTAATAAGGCCATTTTCGGCCTCTAAGCCAATATGAGGTGGACACCTGTTGATTACAGGGATTCTTTACCCAAATGACAGACAGATAAATAGATATCTCGAATAACAGATGGATAGAATGACAGAGGGATGCAAGGATGCTAGATATGGGTATTTTGATAGATAGATTTAAAACCAATGTTTAGAGCACATCTATTGTCCAAAATTCGGGTCACATATATAGTAAATAGCTCTTACCAATTGTTGGCCCTAAGCCCAATTGACTGATCATGGAGAAGCCATACAGCTGCAAGACAAAAACATCACACTTTTTAGCAGAAAATATTTTCATGGTACAATGAGACTGATTTGGGTAAAAGTAGTTAAAGACACTGAAGTGCCATCCTATTCCTAACCTATGGAGTTTAATATGATGTTGGACCACCTTTTGGATAATACAGCTTCAACACTTTTTGAGAAGGTTGTCCAACAAGGATTTATAGAAATTTTTGACCATTCTTCCAAAAGCGCATCGGTGAGGTTGCACACTGATGTTGGACGAGAAAGCCTGGCTCTCCACTCTAATTCATCCAATAGGTGTTCTATCGCATTCAGGTCAGGACTCTGTGCAGACCAGTCAAGTTCATCCACCCCAGACTGTGTCATCCAAGTCTTTATGGACCTTGCTTTGTGCACTGGAGCTCTGTAGCAATTGACTGTGCAGGAAGTCACCAACCTCTTTGCAATATGTGCTTCAGCGTCGGCTCTCCCCTCTAGGTCAGTTTATGTGGCCTACCACTTTATTGCTGATTTGCTGTTGTTCCAAACGTTTCCATTTTGTTGAGTAAGAGCATGATAGTTCACTGTGAAATATTTAGGAGTGAGGAAATTTCACGACTGGATTTGTTGTACAGGTGGCAACCTATGACAGTTCCACATTGGGGCTCCTGAGCTCTTGAGAGCGGCCCACTCCTTTGCAAATACACTGTGTTCCAAATTATTATGCAAATTTTGTTTAAGTGTCATAAATGTAAAATATTTTGTTTGTCAGTTAAGCTTATGGATAGTGTTGTATCTCAGGACTCTTTGGATCACTTAAATAAATCTGAGACACTTTATTTTATGAGCCAATTAGTTTACCAGGTGAGCCCAATTAAAGGAAAAACTACTTAAGAAGAATGTTCCACATTATTAAGCAGACCATCATTTGGAACCAACATGGGAAAGAAACCAGATCTCTCTGCTGCTGAAAAGCGTGACATAGTTAAATGCCTTGGAAAAGGTATGGAAACTTTAGATATTTCACAAAAACGTAAGCGTGATCATCATACTATTAAGAGATTTGTAACTAATTGGGGGTACAACGGTGTGGAAAAAGGCACACTTAGGAAGGTTTATGCTTGACAAATACAACGGATTAAGAGAGCAGCCGCTAAAATGTCATTATGAAGCAGCAAATAGGTTTTTGAAGCAGCTGGTACCTCTGGAGTCCCGCAAACATCAAGGTGTAGGATCCTCCAGAGGCTTGCAGTTATGCATCAACCTTCTACAAGTATTCGGCCACCTTTAACTAAGGCACACAAGCAGAAACGGCTCAATATATGAAGACTAATTTTCAGTCTTGTTTATCGATGAGTGTCGTGCAACCCTGGACGGTCCACATGGATGGAGTTGTGGATGGTGGGTGGACGGCCACAATGCACCAACACGACTGCAACGCCAGCAAAGAGGTGGAGGAGTCATGTCTTGTGCTGGAATCATGGGGAGAAAGCTGGTAGGCCACTTTAGGATCCCTGAAGGTGTGAAAATGACCTTTGTAAAGTATATGGAGTTACTGACCTACAACTTTCTTCCATAGTACAAGAGGAAGAACCGTGCTTACTGCAATGAAATCATTTTCATACAGAGACTATGCACCATAAATTGGAAATTGGTGCTATGGGCATAAAAGAGGATAAAGTCATTGTGTGGCCTCCATCCTCCCCTGATCTCAATCCTATTGAGAACCTTTGGAGCATCCTCAAGCAAAATATCTATGAGGGTGGGAGGCAATTCACATCCCAACAGCAACTCTGGGAGGCTATTCTGACCTCCTGCAAAGACATTTCAGCAGAAACGCTCCAAAAACTCACAAGTTCGACGGATGCAAGAATTGTCAAGCTGCTATCAAATGCAGGGTCCTATGGTAAAATGTGAAATGTTTGTTGCCATTGGGAGGTTTGTTCAATAACATTTGAATTGTACTTTAACAGTTGATCACTTGAAAATTATGATGACTGTCATTTACATTGACTATTTAGGAAAATCTGAGAAAAATAAAACTTGCATAATAATTTGGAACAGTGTGTATAATGTAAACAGTCTGCATGACTGAGTGCTTGACTTTGGTCAAGCCAAGTGATTAGGTCCCGTGACTCTGATCATTTGAAGGGGAAAGCGAATACTTCATAATATAGTGGAGTTTAAAAAAGACAGGAGGAAATTCACCTTGCTTTTTTATCTAACATTACTCAATTACTCATTACTCAACCATGTTTTGCATACATGGTTGTGTGCAATTTGCATACATATGCATTCGCATACTGCACTTACAAAGTGCAGGTCGTTGAGCATCTCTCATTCTACCAAATCCAGGATGAAAGGAAGAAATTTTGGTGTATGCAGCCATATGTGTCAAATCTGTGGTAAACTTCTTAGAATCCTGCAAGTGCTTCGGAACTGTGCCATCGATTCTTCGATTATTGGACATAAAGTGGTGATAATTTACATCACTATTTATAGGGACATATTTATCACTAGCTTTTCTTTTTCTAATTTAACCATAATTCGATATATACAGACTGCACATGTGTGGCTTTTCTAAATTTCCAATTTATCTATCTAAAGCAATGGTTGGCAAAGTGGGGCACACACCTCCTGGGAAGATGCAGTGCCATTGGAGGGAGGGGGTAAATGAATCAAACCTAACAAAGCAAATTGTCGAATCAATAAATGATGAACAACAGACCAAAACTGATAAACTGAATAAAGTGGGAGGCCAACGATAAAGTTTTTTTGCTGCAGCCTGTTCATTGTGCTTTAAGCAATAGTTAGAGCCCGCACAGTGTGCTAGCATCCCCTTCCTATAAAGTTTCTTTCCAGCCAAATGACCAAAGTTGGCAACCCTAGAGGTGGAGAGGTGAAGAAAAAGAGATAGACTTAGGTGAAGACTGATGGATGCAGAGAGGGAAGACAAGTAGGTAGTTGGAGTCCTAATAGAAATTGCACAGAACAGGGTGAAATGAAAAAGACAATTCGTTGTGGCAGCCAAGGGAAAAAAAACAACACACACACACACAGCTTTTGAACATACTATTCTATTAAGGGTTTTTGTTTGGACTGCAATGTGACAATGAACAAGAGCAACTCACAGTCGGAGCAGCAAGCAGTAACATGACTGCACATGTTGTGGCTCTTTTACCCTGCTTATCAGAAACCACTCCAGCCAAGACTGCACCTGAGCAATGAAAAAATCAATTAGAATAAAAATATTTTTTGATTTACAAGCTTAAGAGGTGGTAAAAGACATACCTATCATGCCTCCCACGTCGAACAAAGTGGAGAGAGCCCCAGCTCTTTTGGCATCAAGGTGAGCTGAAGCACACACAAACATTAAACTTTTTTTTTCAAATGTTGATTTCATATCCTGTCTCTGATTCTTTGTTTGAGCTTTGTGGTAAAATCCCAACGGAAAATTTGATAATAGCAGGACCAGACAGAAAAAGAAAACTTATCAAGTGAAAAAGCTAGGGATTTACAAAAGGACTCCAAAAAATACCTTTTCTGTTTTTCTCTGTCAAGATAGCCTAAATGAAATGCACTAATATGTAAGCCTGAAGACCCTCTGATCACCAGTCTCTGTATTCCTTCCCTTGTAATCCCCATATTCCAGCCTCCACTTGTTGCTGTTACTGTGACAGTAAGTAACTGTCTATCCATCCATCTTTATCAGCTTTTCTGTTACAGAGTTGCAGATATAGTACCCAAGTATAGTACACAACACCAAACAACAGAAGCCCCTTGTGAACTTTCCTGCAGGTGGTGAGCACAGAATCAGATTTTGCCAAGGAAGCAAAAACCATAAGTTCCTCACTGACAGCCAACAACAGGCATTGTCTCTGTGCCACTAACTCTAAAACTGTGTCTGTTGTTTCTGCTCCTGCCTGCTAGCTTTTAAGTTTTGTTCCTCAACTTATGAAGTATCTGGTTGATGTATTTGGGTCCAAACTTTGAAAGCCTAAAGGAGCATTTTCTTTTGTGGAAAAAATATTTAATAATTTGTTCTTTGCTGTAGACTCTTCTCATTTTTTCAACAACAAAAAAATATGTCACCTGCAATGCGTGTATGTATGATGTCTGATTCAGTAAAAATGCATTATCATTATTTCTGCAGCCATGAATAGTATGTCAGCCAGTTTCATTTAAGTAACCCTCTTTCTCCACCCACCACCCACCAACCTCTCTATAAATCTCTGCTTAGTACCAAAAACCCTTCCATCCACCAAAATCCTGCATGTCCTAAAACAGCTTCAAGTGCTTCTGGTTACGTTTTATATCACATACAAAATCAAAATCCTTCTGCTCACATTCAAAGCCATCACGTCATATTACAATATCACTCAGATGTTCTGTATATTGCTGTTCCGTTATGTTTCCTCAGATCAACATCATTCCATTCGCCTGACCCTGTCCCTTTTTTTAAAACTGCCTTTTCTATGAGTCAGCTTCTATTTGTATTTTGACATTTTATTTTTTTTTATTTTTTATTATTATTTTTGTATTTTGATTGTTTCTTTATACACTGTACAGTGCTCCTGGGTGACAGAATGGTGCATACTAAAAAATATATCAAAGTTACTCTTACAAAAACACAACTGACTTACCTGCTTTGGTGATATAGAGGGGCAGCCAGAAAAGGAAGGTGTAACTGACCAGCTTGGCAAACAACAAACAAAGGGAGAACTCAATCACCCCCTGCTGACACAAACACACAGTTTGCTATATATATAGTCCACATTTACATATACAGTTAAGGACAAATGCTTATATATATATATATATATAAAATACTGTAATGGTTATTAGGTTTGTTACAACTAATATAGTGCTTCCAGGAGTTGTGAAGCGTATTCAGAGAGCTGTGTGTGTGTGTGTGTGTTTTTTTTTTTTGGGGGGGGTGAAGACAGAGAGAGACAGAGAAATATTTCCAATACAAAATAAAGGTATAAATTTCACCCTTTTCACAAAACTATAATATAGGCATGCATGTGTGCTGCTACTGACGGGTATTTGAAGAGCTCCCATGAAGCTGATGGCAGATGTTTTCGAGTCACTCTTTACCAACTTGGCAGCCTGCACAGATACACACAGTCCGTCTAATGGCAAGAGCAACTCTGTATCGTAGCTCTAAATATGAGGGAGGAATATGGAAGAGTTATTAGATATCAAGGAGTCATTTCAAGATAAGGAGACTTCAAAACAGCAGACCCCCCCCCCAAAAAAATAAAAAAAACACCTTTATCCCTTCCTTTTTTGGCAAGGTTAGATAAGTTTAACTAGCATTCCTTGAGACACTGGATGCTGTTGGGCTATCTTCACTGACAAACTTTACAGCACATTTTAACAATTTGTTAAAAATAAACCCAGAGAAAATTCTAATTTTGTCCTCATCCTATTTACTAGGGATGGCCGAAATATCTGTCCCCCGATAAATATCTGGCCAATATCAGCACAGTTTTTAATATCAGATTATATCTCTATCGTTTTTTTCCACCGATATTCAAAAATTGATGCTGGACTTCCTCATGGGGTACTGAGTCAGTACTACTGTGTGATTAATGATGTGAATAATGTAATGTAATTAATGATGTGATTAATGATGTCATTTAAAGGACAACAACAATGATCAATGCTAAAGTAAACGTCCGTGGTCTGGAATTGTTTGTAGATAGAAAACTGTAATTGGTCATGTGAGGGTGGGGGGTAAAACTTTAACACTTTATCACAAGGCGTTTTTATGCAGTGAAGAAAAGAAAAACAACAAGGGATGACACGACAACAACGCAGCTGTCTCTCTCTCTCAAAGGCTCAGAGTTAAATATGGTAAAGAACAGACAAGAGAGCAAAAGAGTTCTCTCCCGTTCAAGACTCTGTTTTTACTAAACATGTGAAGTTTCTGTAGCCAGGCTATTTCACGACTAATTGTATTCAAAATAAGTATTTCTCGGACATTTGCCAGTGAAATGCCATTCAGTGCCGTCTCTCATGTCATCAACATGAAGAGTTGTTTACATTATGATGATGCTGAAATGTTTTTTTCTCTCATTAAAGAGGGCTTTTCACTCTTACACTGCAGGTGTTTCTACCTGTGCCTATTTATATTGACTATTGTTGTGAGGGCTGAATGAGCCCGGATTATAATTTAATTAATGTTTTTCGAAAGTTATTCTGTCCAAGACTATACAATTCTTGTTTACATTAAATGCCGCACAAAGAATCATAGGACTGTTTCAGACAAAATGGGAAAAAATATGTAATTTTTCTATACATCATATTGATGTAGTTTGTTTATGTTGTACACAGTTATTTATAGAATGTTTTAGGTCCGGTATCACACTAATTCAGGGGAAATTAGCTGCCTATGTCAGTACCAGTTCAAATCGGTATTGGTTAATATCAATATCGGGACTGAAGTGTTTGGGCAATATCGGTTAATATCAGTATTGGTAAATGTTATATCAGACATCCCTAATATTTACAAATGCTTATTTGAATGAATATTATGTACAGGTAAACTCTTTAATTTTTTGCAAATATTAGCTCAATTGGAATTTCCTGCCTGCAGCTAGTTCCAAAAAATTGGGACAGCTGGAAAAAAAACAGAGAAAGACTGAGAGGCTCATGTACATGATCCCAAACTAGAAAGTACAGACCTAGTGGGATACATTACCTTTAAATAGGTTTCCTTGTACTGCAGGTGAACCTCAGCATGTGCCATTTCTCCATTCTGGTTCATGGTTTGCAACTGCTTAAAGAAAAGAAAAAAAATCATCACTACTTTTACCACTTAAACATAAAACTTCAGTCGATAATACTTTTTATGCTACTCCAATGATGTTAATCAAATCAAACCATGGGCATTGTTTTACCCTGACATTTGTCACGTAAAAGCCATCTATTTACTCTTCAGAATCCACAGCCCACTCACTTCACTTACTTGACATTGCAAATAAAAAACTTCTTCCATGTCCTGCTTTGTGTGCTCTTCAATCTTCTTTTATAGTATCTTACTTTCTTTCTATGGTATCTTAAGGAGCATTCAACAGCATGGTCTCGCCCGCAAAAACCTAGCAGACGCAAAAGCCCAGGAGCTAAATTTTTAAATTCTGAACCAGTATGCAAATACTCTGCAGAGGCATAATCAAGAAATCCAGGAGAGACTCATGCCATAGGATGGGCTATAAAGGATACTGTAGATTCCCTGTGCCCCATGGAGCCATGCAACTTAACCAAGAAGAAACCCCATCACGGCTGTTTTTGATACAACATTTTTTTGAAAAGCGGCATTAATGTCATCAGTCTTCTTTCTTTCTTTTCCTTTCGGCTTATACCATTTTTCAGGGGTTGCCACAGCGAGTCAATAATTTTCATCTCACTCTGTCCTGCGCATCCTCAACTCTACTCCAACCACCTCCATGTCCTCCCTCACTGCATACCTAAATCTCCTCTTTGGCCTTCCTCTTCGTCTCTTACCTGGTAGCTCCATGTCTAGCATTCTTCTCCCAATATAACCACTGTCCCTCCTCTGA
>JAFBJS010057829.1:9139-24529 GCA_016785265.1 Paraplagusia blochii
GGGGGGAGGGGGGGGGGGGGGGGGGGGGGGGGGGGGGGGGGGGGGGGGGGGGGGGGTGGGTGGGGGCAGCAGGATGAAAGAGCAGAGAGCAGAAGGAATGAGATTAAATAAAAAAGGAGGTGTGAAATTAAGAAAGGCCCGGAATTCAGCCGTGGATGAGAGGAGGGATTCTGGGAAAATGATCAGAGGGTTGGAAGGAAGGAAAGAAGGAAAGAAAGAAGGAAGGAAGGAAGGAAGGAAGGAAGGAAAGAAGGAAGGAATGAAAGAAGGAAGGAAGGAAAGAAGGAAGCAGGCTGTAACACACGAAAGAAGGAAGGAAAGAAGGAAGGAAGGAGGGAAGGAAGGAAGGAAGGAAAGAAGGAAGAAAAGAAGGAAGGAAGGAGGGAAGGAAGGAAAGAAGGAAGAAAGGAAAGAAGGAAGGAAAGAAGGAAGGAAGGAAGGAGGGAAGGAAAGAAGGAAGGAAGGAAAGAAGGAAGGAAGGAAGGAAAGAAAGAAGGAAGGAAGGAAGGAAAGAAGGAAGGAAGGAAAGAAAGAAGGAAGGAAGGAAAGAAAGAAGGAAGAAAAGAAAGAAAGAAGGAAGAAAAGAAGGAAAGAATGAAGGAAGGAAAGAATGAAGGAAGGAAAGAATGAAGGAAGGAAAGAAGGAAGGAAGGAAAGAAGGAAGAAAAGAAGGAAAGAAGGAAGGAAAGAAGGAAGGAAGGAAGGAAGGAAAGAAGGAAGGAAGGAAGGAAGGAAGGAAGGAAAGAAGGAAGGAAGGAAGGAAGAAAAGAAGGAAGAAGGAAAGAAGGAAGAAAGGAAAGAAGAAAGGAATGAAAGAAGGAATGAAAGAAGGAAGAAAAGAAGGAAGAAGGAAAGAAGGAAGAAAGGAAAGAAGGAAGGAAGGAAGGAAAGAAGAAAGGAAAGAAGGAAGGAAGGAAGGAGGGAAGGAAAGAAGGAAGGAAAGAAGGAAGGAAGGAAAGAAGGAAGGAAAGAAGGAAGGAAGGAAGGAAAGAAGGAAGGAAGGAAGGAAGGAAAGAAGGAAGGAGGGAAAGAAGGAGGGAAAGAAGGAAGGAAGGAGGGAAGGAAGGAAGGAAAGAAGGAAGGAAGGAAGGAAAGAAGAAAAGAAGGAAAGAAGGAAGGAAAGAAGGAAGGAAAGAAAGAAGGAAGGAAGGAAAGAAGGAAGGAGGAGCAGAACCAGAGGAGGATTAGAATTAGATGAAAAAGTTCAGACCAGACGGAGGAGAGAAGAAGAGTCAGGAGGTGAAGATACAGAGGACAGTGAAGATGTGACTCTGGTCCAGGTTCTGATGTTGACTGGGTCACAGCTCTGACCTTCTCACCAGGCGCTCGGCTCCGCCCACTGACACATCAGACACCAGAGCTGAAGTGGACCTTCCAGGTTAGGAGACGTTAGGAGGAGAAAACCAAGGAGGTTGGACAGTTTCTCAGGGTCAAAGGTCCAGAGAAGAGACAGAAGGACAGAAAGTTGACTCTACCTGAGAGACACACTGAAGGAGTTGGTGGACCAGAATAAACCATGTCCACAGAGAAGTCAGGACCAGAACCTGAAAACGGGCCACGGTTCAAGGCTTGGTTCTGCTTGTTTAGACTGAAGACTGTGTGTGTGTGTGTGTGTGTGTGTGTGTGTGTGTGTGTGTGTGTGTGTGTGTGTGGAGGAGAGGATTAGCTTCAGACTGGTTCTTCTGCTTCTTCTTCTTCTTCTTCTTCTTCTTCTTCTTCTTCTCACAAAAACAGAGTTCTGTGTGTTCACGGAGGCCAAGTCTCACAGACTCAAACTCTCTACGACCCTGAGACACACACACACACACACACACACACACACACACACACACACACACAGACACACACAGACACACACAGTGTAAACACATGTTGACACAGTGTCTTCTAAGGAAGATCACTGATGTCCTCCGTGGTCTTGACCAGAAAGGGTCAGAACCACCATCATCATCATCATCATCATCATCATCATCATTTAGTTTCAGGGACAAATAATTCACTGGTTAAAATAAATCCACAGACTGGAACCTCCTCCTCTCCTCCTCTCCTCCTCTCCTCCTCTCCATTTCTTCATCCTCCTCTTCCTGCTGTTTCTGTCTCTTCTCCTCCCTCCTTCCTTCTCTTCCTACTTCTTTTTCCTCGTCCTCCTCCTTCTCCTCACTCCATCTCTCCCCTCCTTCTCTACTCCTCTTCCGTCTCCTCCTCTCCTCCTCCTTAACATCCTATTGCTCCTGCTCCCTCTACTCCTTCTCCCTTCCCTTCCTACTCTTTTTCTCCATCCTCCTCGTCCTCCTGCTGCTTCTGTTCCTTCTCCTCCCTCCTTTTTCCTCGTCCTCCATCTCTCCTCTTCTCTCCTCCTCTTCATCCTCCTATTGCTCCTTCACTTCGTACTCTTTTTCCTCATCTTCCTCCCTCCCCTCCCCCTTCTCTTCTCCCTCTCCAGCCCTCCTCGTCCTCCTCCTCCTCCTCCTGTCATTTGTCTGCCAGTCCATCTCCATGCATAGTGAATGTGACCTGCTCTTTTATTATTATTCACTTTTTCACCCCCCTCACCTCCTTCATGTCCTCCCTCTCTCCGGGGGGGGGAGGTGGGGGTCTCTCCCTCTCCTCTCTGTTTTTTCCCACAGGTTTTGCCAGAGCCGGCCCGGTCGCAGGCTTCCAGGGTGACACGTTGCTTCTGGCCTTCAGTGACTTGAGACAAGTAGGTCTTTGTCTCCTCTCTGCTCCTCTCTGCTCCTTCTCCTTCTTTTGAGAATCCACTATCTTCTTTCTTACCTCCCTCCCTCCCTCCCTCTGTCCCACTCCCCCATCTGAGCGCTTTCTCTTCTCCATCTCCATCCATTGGTCTTCCCATCAGTGAGTCTCCAGATCAGTGCGGTGGATACAGATGAGAACAGTTGAAGTTCTTATCTTCAGCTGATGAACTCACTCGGGTCCATGGTCAGTTGGGTCAGTCAGTGTCGTGGTCAGTCGGTCGGTCAGTCGGCCCACTGAGCCACACCGTTGCCCCGAGGACAGAATATCAATGATTGAACCTTTGTTCGACTTCTGTCTCTGTCACTGAGGAAAAATGTGGTTTATTTTCGACCAGATATATGTTGAGGTGTAGTTCCAGGACTGACCACCGGAGGCAGCAGAGACCAACAACGTCTGTGTCTGGGTCTGGGTTTTCTCCGTGGTCTTTGGTTCCACTCCCTGAGTCTCAGTTCTGGGCTGTTTGATTTTCTTGTCCTGGGAAAACGGATCAGAACCAGGGAGCGAGGGAACAGGACTGGACGCCTCGGTGAGAACATGGTGGTTCTGGGCGGAGCGTGTGTGCACGTAGCCGTGCGCGCTTTTATTCTATGTTTATTAGATGAAGTGTGTGTGTGTGTGTGTGTGTGTGTGTGTGAATGGAGGGTTTTTTTAAGTCAGTGTGAGTGGAAGCTGCTCTTTGATGTGTGTTTTGTTGTGTTGTCACTCTGTGTGTGTTTTGCGTTGACGCCTTGTGCGTCCGTGTGTGTGTGTGTGTGTGTGTGTGTGTGTGTGTGTGACAGCGGATGACGGATGGGCCTGCAGGACGGAGCAGTGAAGGATGAATGAGCTGACAGACAGAGACTGATGGCCCTTTATCCCTCCGTCACAATCCCTCTTTCTCTCCTCCTCTCCTCTCTTTCTCCTCCTGTCGGGATGATGCAGTGCCTCTTGTTCTCCACGCGGAGGAGGAGGAGGAGGAGAAGGAAGGAGGAAGAGAGGGAGGGAGGATAAGGAGAAGAAAGAAACAAAAAATGCATTTATCTGATAGCATCCATGTTTCCCTCGCTCCTCGTCATCTTCCTCCTCCTCCTCCTCCTCCTCCTGCTCCTCCTCCTCCTCTCCGTCCGTCCATCCGTCCGTCGCCGTCTCAGCCCTGGAGCGCGTGTGACGGTGAATAATGATTCGATAAATCACAGTGACGGCGCTGGTTTGTTGTGCGCTCAGGTCCCGGTGTTCTGGAAGGTTCTGGGGTCCTGGGACTGAGCAGAGACGGGAGTTCCCTCCAGGACACACACACACACACACACACACTCTCACACACACACACACACACACACACACACTCACACACTAACTTTGGAAACTTAGTTCAGAATCTGATTTTATTTTCCAAACTTTTATTTTGAAGATTTAATTTCATTTTTTTAAATAAATATCATTTAAAAAGGATCAGTGAATGAATCAACACAGTTTCTGAGCTGTGAACATCTACACACTGGTCTGGAGGAAAGATTCACCTCCACCCTCTGTGAGCCTGCACCTCCTCCACCTCCTCCACCTCCTCCAAATCTCTAAGAAGAGGCTGAAACAGTTCTATTTAGTGTTGTTTTCATAGGGGTTTTATCTGATGAGTACAGTGGCGCCCCCTGGTTCAATCCGGTGTCTAGCAGCTCTCGTCTGAAGTCAGAAGTCTGAAGTCAGACTCTGGGTGAAGATGTGGACAGTTGTTATTGTCCACAACTGTCCACAAACCCATGGAGACGACCGAAGACGTCAGCTCTGTTTCTGGACGGACCTTCAGTAGAACCAGGGACTAAGATGGAACATGGAACTGAGGAGACCAGCAGGGGGCATCGCTGCTCATCTCGTCCATGACTGTGGATTGCTGGACATGTTGAGATAGGTCCACGGCTGTTGGTTCTTTCAGACAAGGAGACTGTGTCTGTAGGGTTAGCTTACGTCATCATAGCCTACTGTAAAAGCACAGGGACAGACGACAGAGACAGAGACGGAGACAGACAGAGACAAAGAGGGGAGACACCAGCAGTAAAAGTTGTGGACCGTAGTGTCTGTGTCAGTCAGAGAGGACGACACGAACCGTTGTGTCTGCTGCGTTTGTTTGATTGAAGGAGCAGCAGCAGCAGAGGAGGAGGAGGAGAAGTCAAGGGGGCGCGGGTGGAGGAGCGGAGGCCGGACGGACAGAGCAGCTGCTGTGGAAGGAGAAGGAGGAGAGTCAGTGAAAGAGTTCAGTCAGGTGAAAGTGATAGCACCACCAGGGTGGTCTCTGTCCGTCTCCCTCTGTCTGTCCGTCTCTCTGTCAGGAGTCTGACACGTCCCTTCATCCATTCCACCGCTCACAGAAGGGTGGATGAATGGACGAGTGGAGACGAGCTGAAAGAGCCAGAGAAAGGCCGGAGGCGTCTCCGACGGACGGGGAGACGGCCACACCAGGCAGCAGCGGACCATCGTCTCCTGGCTCCATACCAGTGGTTCCGTCTCAACCGTTTTTGGTCCACAGACCAGTTAGAGAACAGAACCCATGGTCCAGAAAATACACTGTTGTGGACCAGTGGGTGGAGCAGACCTTCACAGAAGAAGGTCAGTGCAGTGAGCCCGTCCACATCAGGACATTGGACATTCTTCAGAATAAGACCTGTTCAGACAGGACCAGGGGTCAGGGCAGCGAGTGGTTCGAGTCCAGCTTCCTGTCTCTGTTGTGACTCGTTGGCGTCAAGTCTGGGTCAGAAAAATAAGTCTCCGTCACAAACACCAGGGCAACGAGCGGTCAGTGGATAAGAAGGAACCAGGGAAGGACTTATCTCCTCACACACTGGTACCAGTCTCCTGGTCCACTCCCAGCTCTGTCTCCCCTCTCCCTCACCTTCCTGTCCCCTGGTTGCTCCTGTTCTTATCGCGGTGACAGCAGGTCAGTCTGTGGTCAGCAGCGGGAACAATGCTGTGATCTGATTGGACAGGAACCGCCTATTTCCCACCAATGGTCACTGTGGTCTTATCAGACTCAGGGTCAGCGTCTGCTGCTGCTGCTGCTTGTCCTTGTCCTTGTCCTCCTGGGGTGAAGATGGAGCGCAGCCTGATGGTCAGGAGGAGGACGTGTGGAGGAGCAGAACTTCCCAGAATGCTTTTAGTCAGAGATAGAGACAGGTCCAGCTGAGGGAATGGCGATGCAGAGTCTGGGCCTTGACTGACCTCAGGGGACGGACGGATGGACGGGTGTCAAAGAGAGGACGTCCTTTAATGGCGTCTGTGGGCGGAGCCTGTCTGTTCTGTACTTCCATCCACGTTCCACAAGAAACGCAATTGACCTTCCCGGGCTAACGAGAGGAGCAGAGGAGAGGAGAACCAGAGTGGAGAGAGAAGAGAGGAGAGGAGAGGAGAGGAGGGGAGGAGAACAGAGGAGTAGAGAGGAAAACTGAAGGAGAGGAGAAGAGGAGAGACTTGAGTTTGGAAATGAAAAAGTCTTGAAAAGAAAAGGAAAAACAACATCAGAGAAGAATAAGAGGAAACAATACTGTGAGGGGAGGTGGAGGAGGAGGAGGTGGAGGAGGAGGAGGAGGTCATGGTGAGGCTGAGGTTCAGTCAGAGGTGAGATACTGAAACAGGAGTCAGGAGTTTCTCCTCCATCTGTTTTTCCTGGAGAATTCTCATGTTTCCTCTCTCTCCTCCTGGAAGAAACTTTTCCATCAGTCTGAGCTGACTCCTCCTGTTGACTCCTTGTCCTCCTGCTGACTCCTTTTCCTCCTCCTGCTGACTTCTTCTCCTCCTCCTCCTGCTGACTCCTTTTCCTCCTCCTGCTGACTTCTTCTCCTCCTCCTCCTGCTGACTCCTTCTCCTCCTGCTGATTCCTCCTCATGACTCCTCGTCCTCCTCCTGCTGACTTCTTCTCCTCCTTCTCCTGCTGACTCTTTCTTACTCCTTCTCCTCCTGCTGACTCCTCCACCTTCTGACTCCTCCTGCTGACTCCTTCTCCACCTGCTGACTCCTTGTCCTCCTCTTGATCCTGAGTTCAGCTCAGATCCTGGTTCTTGTCCATTAATGAAGTCTGTCTCCTGTCCTGTCCTGTCCTGTGGTGTCCACAGCTGCTGGAGCTCTTCACTCAGTGGGACTGGTCCACCTACTTGGCCGACTACGGAAAAACCACCTGTAAATACCTGAGGGTCAACCCTCACACAGCGCTCACCCTGCTGGAGAAGTAAGTAACTGCACTCTGCCTTTTCTCTGTCCTCCTGTTGTCCTCGTGTCCTCGGGTCTTGACTGAACCCTAGTTGAAGCGGACAGAAAGACTGCGTTCATCGAAGACATCCTTGGTTATTGTGACCCTTGTAGGTGGACAGACAGACAGATGGACAAACAGAGAGACGGACAGACAGATAGATGGACAGACAGACAGATAGATGGACAGACAGATGGTTCTGGAGTGTCCTTGTCAGATAGATTAGAAATGTGTTCCACTGATTGTCTTCCTAATTTGTCCCTCAACATTTTTCCTGTTGTGTCCATATTTGTGGAAAGGTTTGTCTGTGTTGATGAGACAATGTCTCAGCCCTGACCATCTCTCCCTGAGAGACCATCTCAGGGAGAGATGGTCTCACTCTCAACATTCTTATTGTGGGTCAGGTGATGGGTCAGAGGGAGAACTTCAGGACTGTCCCCGGGACTGAACTCTGTTTGACCGTTGACTCATTTTGTCCACGGACGATTTCTAACTTTTTTTTTGGTTTATTTGGATAAAAAAATGCTGTTTCTAACATTGGGGTGGACTGAGGAGAAGAAGAAGAAAGTCTTCTTCAGAGACAGCAGACAGTGAGCGTCCTTCCTGGAGACACTGAAAGATCGGGACCGTCCTCACTCTCTGGTTTGGTCCTTGTAGAGAAAAGACAAAAATCCGCCTTTAAGTCATTTCCTGCTGAAAATCTTTGGTTGGACATTTCTCCACGTCCCCAGTTTGTCCAGATTAGATTGACGTTGTGTCTGTGGAGACGAAGGACGCGTTGAATGAATGAAATGCACAGAATGATTAGAAAAAAAATAAAGAAAGAACAAAATTAAACATCAAGTCTGTGATGAAGTAGAAAAGGACGACTGTGTCTTCACTGAGCTGTCGTCTGTTCTCTCCCATTGACAGGTTGTTGAAGCCGTGAGTACTTCCTGCCTGTCTGTCTGCCTGTCTGTGTGTCTGCCTGTCTGTGTGTCTCTGACCTTGGAGTGTGTTTTCTGACTAACGTGAAGTTTGAATCCAGCTGCACTCACTGTGACACTGAGGGACCAACCAGAGCATCAGTCACATGACGGGTCAGCTGACCAATCAGCTGGTGACACCACCTACCTGTCTTACTCTCCCCCAACACTGTCCCCCGACTGTCACTCCTGGCTCTGGTCATTCTTCTCAGCCTGTCCAAGCCGTCCATCAAACACTCGGCACAGACACTGCTCGGAAAATAACTGCAGGGGGCGCCGTTGTCTGTTTATTGCTCGTCACGACCAGAATCAGAAATTAATTGTTTGGACAATTTTTTGAAGAAAAGTGTGTGTGTGTGTGTGTGTGTGTGTGTGTGTGTGTGTGTGCTGGTCAGACACTGTCTTAACTACACACACACACACACTCCTCCTCTCTGCTCCTCAGGATGAAGGAGAGCAGCAGGAGGAGCACGGTCTTTGCTCAGTTCAAGAAGACGGACAGAGATCGTCAGAAGTTGATCGACACCGTGGTCAAGCAGCTCAGGAACCTCATCTCTCAACAACACTTCTAATTGGCCGAGGCCCGACCATGTGACCGATGATCTCTCCTCCTGGTGGAGCTGCAGAGCTGGTGGATGGATTGGACGTCTCATCAAAGGTTCAGGGAGGACGTCGTGGTCCATCAGGTCTGACTGTCGACTCCACCACGTCTCCATCAAGTCCTGGTGAAGGTGGAGCTCTGGTTGGTTTGGATTTTGAGGCAAAATCTTCTCACTTTTTTATTTGTGTTGGGACAGTTTCACTGTTGGACACAGAGGCAGGAGGACATGTCCCAAAGGGACGGTAGGAAAGGAGTTAAGGAGGGAGTGAACAAACTGTTGGATCCAGCTCTACGTCCATGTCCATGTCCATGTCCGTGTGTGTGTGTGTGTGTGTGTTATTGTTGGGGAAAAAGGGACCGCGGTGACCTGGTGTTAAAAAGTGCCTTCACTGTATTTTGTTGACGACCACAGTTGCATGCTGGGAGAATTGTCCTGTTCAGGAGTCTGTGCAGGGAAGGAGTGATTTGACCGACTGAAGTCACTGCTCGTCTCCGGTCGTCTTCGTGCCACTTTGTCTTCTTGCTGTTACAGATGCACTGATTGATGCTTTGATGTTACGTTAAATCCACTAACACTTGTTTTCAAAGCAAAACTAAACCATTAAAGATTTTGTCTCTAAAACCTCGGCTACGTTTGGACTTTGATTCCTTCACTTCTAGAGTTTTTTTTTATTTTTTTTGTTTTTTTTACTCAAAATGTTTTTTCAGCCTAAGAGAGCGGTGACAAACATGGATCATTTCTGTCTCAAGTGTTTCCGTCCTGCGGCTGTGGTCAGACTGGACACAGGACAGTGAGAGCGTGGGACAATGTGTCAGTGGAAAGAGAAGTGTTGTCCTTTCATGTCCATTTATGAGGAACTGTCTGAGTTATAAAGACAAGGAGTTTCTTTCCAGTGAGATTTTTCCTCTTGATCAAAACTTTACATTTTTCTCTAAATTTTTTATAAAAAAAGTCAATTTTTTTTTTTTATAGTACATTTTATTGTTGATGTTTGGTTCGTTCTGTTTAGCCTTTTTTTGATTAGTAGTAAATTTGCTGTTGGTTTTGCTAAGGTTGACGGACAATTTTTTTTTTATGTCTTAAAATACATTTTTTATTAACTGTATTTCAAGACAATTCATTTCAATTTCTATTTGCAGAGAATTTTTACTTTTGATCAAATATAAACTTAACAAAAGGGAGATTTTTTTTCTTAAACTGACTTAAAAATGTTAAAGTTTTTAAGCCAGTTAGTCATTTTTTTCATTTCTTAGGAATTGTTATATTTGAAGATATGTTCTGTAGATTGAATTTTGCCAAATGCTATTTTTAAAACTTTATTGTATTTCTTACTTTTCTATTATGTTTTTGATAAATATTTGTTTAAAGACTTTTTTCCAAACTAATGAGTTTCCCAAAGTTAAATTTAAATTTATTTTGCAAGAAACTTTTTTCTTAAAAGACTGTTTGCCAAATAGTTGATTTACCAAAAATTGATTCTTAAATATTTAACTTCTAAATAGTAATTTTGTGGTTTTAAACCACATAAGCACATTTTTATTATTTAAAAAAAAACATGTTTTTAGACTAGTACAAAATTTATTATTCGAGATGTTTTTTCAAATTAAAATAAAAAATAGTCAATGTAAATCTTTTTTTCTGAATTAGAACTTTTAGTCGTAATTTCTTTGTTTTTAAGGAAAATTGAGTTTCATAGTTTTTCACTTTTGAGTATTTTATTTTTAACACTTTTCCCAGAACCATAAACCATCTTCTTTGTGCCAAATTGCTTTTATTTAAAATTTTAAACTTAAAAAAAGATAAATTCTCGTACCAATATATGAACAGTAAAATAAATAGTAACATATTATTTCTATTTAGATTCTTTTGAAATTCTTCTACGTGACTTCAGTCTTTTTTAAGGCGTCCATAGTTTTTTTTGTTTTGAGAAGTGTTTTTGAACAAATCACCAAAACCGTTCCCAGAATTTATTTGAAAAAAAAAATCTACTTTCAAAACCATAAAAATCTCCATGCGGTGAATTTTAAGACAAATGGTTGAATTCTTCGTTAATTTTATAAAAATCTTTGTAAATGTAGAATTTTGCCAGAATCTATTTGAAAGAAAGAAAAGAAAGAAAATGATATTTATTCAAGTCAATGAATAAAAAAATTAAAGATTTATTTTTGTTTTTTTTTCTAAACGTATTGGCAGAAAATGTAATAAAGAGGTTTTTTAGCTTCTTTGCACATTATTACATTTTAATTCACAATTGAGAAAAAATTCTGTTTGAGGACTTTGTCCAGAAATAAAGACAAATGAGTCAAATTTTAATCAGTTTCATATAATATTTTAGAATATTCTTTTAATAGAATATTTTGACAAATTACTGGGTTTTTTTAGTCAAATGATCGGATTTTCCCTTCATCAGCTCCTTCACAGGTGTCAAACTAGGGCTCGGTGACCAAACATGGTCCGAAATGTAAATACATTTGGTCCCAGAGCCTGGAGGGACGGGGGGACAGAAATAGATGATCGTGATGGAATCCTAGGACCTTTTCATTTCTCCTCTGCTCTGGTCAGGTCATATTGACCTTCAGATGTTCCAGATTCAGTGTCTGAACAGATTCTCCATCATGGACCAGGAGAGAAGGATCATGGAGGTTGATTTGAATAAATGTCCAACGTCAACTGAATCCTCGGGTCATGTGACTGTCACGGTGGGAGGGGCATCATCCAGAGTCTTCTTCAGCTCCAACTGACTACAGGGAATTGAACCTCAGACCTGGGAAAGGAAGTTGTTGTAGAAAAGAAAAGACTGACGAGGGAGGAGGAGTTAAATGGACCACGTCCTGTGGATGAGGGGACGATACTTTGTCCTGCGGTCAGTTAGAACTGGAGAAGACTCTTGGAGGAAGAGGAGAAACCTCTTCAAGAAACATTCACTGTCCATGTTCCTCATGTCCCCTAGGAGGCAGCATCGAGCTGCTGTCGGAGCAGCCGTGGAGCGAGGGATGGAGAAGAGTTCACCAGTGAACTTCAACGCAGCATCAGTCTGAAGAGGAGGAGGAGGAGGTGAAGGGACGGGGGAAGGAGGCCGAGGAGGAGGAAGAAGGAGGAGCAGTCACCTGTCAATCATGAGTCTCTGTCTGTCAAAGTTCTAATCAGTTTGATTTGATGAATCCTCAGTTTTATCTTGTCTGTCTCTCTGTCTGTCTCTAGGTCTGTCTGCCTGCCTGTCTGTCTGTCTCTCTGCCTGCCTGTCTGTCTGTCTGTCTCTAGGTCTGTCTGCCTGCCTGCCTGTCTGTCTGCCTGTCTGTCTCTCTGCCTGCCTGTCTGTCTGTCTGCAGGTCGACAGGTTAGCACGTCCCGCACGGAGCCTCTGCTTTTAGGAAAAATAATAAAAAAAAAACACACGGAGTTGTTCCGCACGCGCACGCGCACGCGCACTGGTCTGGCGCTCCTCCAGCTGCAGCACGCTCCGCACCTCCGCCGCTCACTGCTCACTTTACAGCAGGAGGAGCGGGAGGAGGAGAGAGGGGAGGGCCGGTGGGAGGAGGAAAAGGGGGAGGAAGGATGAGGAGCGAGGTAGCTGAGGGAGGGGGGTGGAGCAGAGAGGAGGGAGAGACGGGAGCCCGCTGGCCGCCTCCTTCCCTCCTCCTCCTCCTTCCCTCCTCCTCCTCCTCCTCGCTGTTGCCGCGCACTATATAAACACTGAACGGTGGCTACGGGTGGCGCGCGCTCACGCACGTGCATTAAGAAAAGAGAGAGAGAGAGAGAGAGAGAGGGAGGGAGGGAGGGAGGGAGCAGTGAAAGGTAAAGCAGCGCAGAGAGGAGGTGAAGGACAGAAGGTAAAGAGAAGGAGAAGGAGGAGGACTCCTGCAGCATCACTCCTCAGTCCCTCAGATGATTCATCTGCTTCTTCTAATCCTTCACTCAGATTAAATTATTCTGTCCCCTGTGGAGACTCGACTCCTGGAGGAGTTCCTCCTGTTCCATCCTCCTCTCCTCCGCCGCGGCTCCTTCCTCCACGTGTCCCAACTTTTCTTTGGAGAAAGAGAGAAAAAAAAAAACCCAAACCTGTGGATCCGAACTTCAGCCGAGAGCAAAGATGAGAATTCCCGCAGCCTCCTGGAGAGATTCCTGTCCTGGAGCCTCGGAGAGTTAGAGTCAGGAGCAGAAGGAGCAGAAGGAGCAGGAGCAGGAGCAGGAGCAGGAGGGTTAGGGTGAAGGTCGGTCGGAGAGTCCTCACCTGCAGCAGCAGCAGCAGCAGCAGCAGAAGATCTCCACTCCACTCCACTCCACTCCACTCATTCATCCCGAACCTCGACCCTCGGCCCTCGAACCCTGAACCCCGAGCCCCGAGCCGCCGCAGACGCCGCGGGAGGATGTTCGACACCTTGGACCTGGTCTCGGCCCTGGCCACGCTGGCCGCCTGCCTGGTCTCCATGGCGCTGCTGCTCGCCGTGTCCCAGCAGCTGTGGCAGCTCCGCTGGACCGCGACCCGGGACAAGAACTGCAAGCTGCCGATGCCCAGAGGGTCCATGGGGTTCCCCTTCATCGGGGAGACGTGTCACTGGCTGCTGCAGGTAAGAGCCCCGCTGATGGAGGCCGAAGCTGCGGGTCACGGCCCTCGGACCACGGTCACGTGGTCGTGGATTAGGTTGACTGGGTTTATTTCATTTGTTCGGGGTTCAGTCCAACTCCATCAGGTCGGTACCGTCAGAACCCTGTTGTTACTGAGCTCGAACCCAGATGATAATCCACACTAATCAGACTGGGATTATTCAAAGTCCAACCAGCTCCGTGGTCAGATGTGTTGATTCAATGAATGGACCCGTCGGAACCGCAAGAGAACTTTACAAAATAAAAGACGAGTCCGTTTTCAGCAGAAGTGTAAACATATACACACATATATATTTACATATATATATACATATATATGTATATATATGTGCAAATATATATGGGTATACGTTTACATATATATTTTTATATATATGAGTGCATATGTGTGTGTGTGTGTGTGTGTGTGTAGCGCTTACACATAAATACATTTGTATATATATATATATATATATATGTGAACATATACTGTGTATAAAACATATGTGACGTGAACTCACGATATTTTAAACAAACTCATGTTTTTGTTTATTTAATTAATTTTTACAGTTTTTTTAACAGTTCACACACACACACACACACACACACACACATATATATATATATTTCACACACACACATACATATCCACGGTGGCGGGTTCGACTCCGGTTTGAGTTTCTCTTCTCTCAGACTTCACCTCAGTCACATTTCACCTCCTTTGGTTTCTCCTCCCGTCAGTTCAGGAGTCTGTGTCTGTGTCTGGTTCTGGTTCTGGTTCTGGTTCTGGTTCTGATGGAGCCGCTGCTGCTGATCGCGCGCGTTATCTGTCTGTTGTGTTACGGTGCGGCGATGGGAGAGGAGCAGGAGCAGGAGGAGGAGGAGGAGGAGGAGGAGGAGGACCTCTGAGGGACAGCTGATCACTGCCTCAGGGTCCGGGGGTCAGCCGGGTCTCTAACAGGTGGAGGAGCGGATCCAGCGTCTCCTCCGTCCATCTCCACCCTCGGCGGCAGCAGCCCAGGTCCCAGGAGCAACAACAGAGGAAAGAAGTCGGAGGTGATGGAGGCCGAGGCTGCGGCCGCTGCAGGACAGAGGACAGAGGGGAGCGCTGCGCAGTGGTGGTGGAGGTGGTGGAGGAGGAGGAGGAAGAGGAGGTGGAGGAGGAGAAGGGTTACACCAGGGGCAGGGAAGCCTTGACGCGCAGACAGGTCGGCCGCGTGCGGGACTTGAACTTTGTCCGGTCTGACACTGAGCCAAGATCATGGAGGTGGAGGAGACAGGCAGGCAGACAGACAGGCAGGCAGACAGACAGACAGACAGGCAGACAGACAGGCAGGCAGACAGACAGGCAGGCAGACAGACAGGCAGACAGAACCGGTCTGACATTGTTGTCGCTCGCGTTTCTTCTCAGAACCGAAGTCCGTTCTAAAAGTCACGTGATCCGCGGGGACGAGTATATCGAGTATATCGAGTACACCGGGTAAATGCATCCGTTCCTCCGCGTTGAGACTCCGGCGCTGTGGCTGATGACGTCACAGACGGATCCAACTGACGCTCACGTCACGACACAGTCGCCCTCTGGTGGAAAGCCAGAGAAGGCAACAATAACACAAGGGCGTTAGAAGTGAATTGATCAGAAATTTATCACTGAAAAGCTTCAATCCGGTTGAGGTGTCGCCCCCTGCTGGTAGCCCCATGTCATCTCATTCCTCTTCTTTGGTGAAAGTGGACATTTCCTGTTGGACTAGTCTGAGCTGGAGACTCAGAGCTTTGACGTGGAATGAAGTTCTGACTCCATCATCAGAACCAAACCAACATCTGTCTCTGAAACTGAAGCCAGTTGAGATCAGGCTGCTGTGTCCAACATGTCCTCTCACTGTGCAGAACCATCACTGTCCAGTGGACACGTTTCTTATTCTGTCTCCTTACCTGTCGTCTTTCCAGGTACTCTGTGTGTTTTTACGCCATCTATTGATGAGCATTCGTAATCACATGATTTGAAAGCCTCACGGACTGCACCTGGGCCCCGAGCCCTAGTTTTTTGTTCTGTGTGTGTGTGTGTTTGTGTGTGTGTGTGTGTGTCTGTGTGTGTATGTGTGTGTCTGTGTGTGTGTCTGTGTGTGTGTGTGTGTTTGTGTGTGTGTCTGTATGTCTGTGTGTGTGTGTGTGTATGTGTGTGTCTGTGTGTGTGAGTGTCTGTGTGTCTGTGTGTGTGAGTGTCTGTGTGTGTGAGTGTGTGTGTGTGTGTGTGTGTGTGTGTCTGTGTGTCTGT
>JAFBJS010057829.1:26809-41535 GCA_016785265.1 Paraplagusia blochii
CCGTGAGCTCGTCCTCCTTTGTCCTCTGTCCAGATGTCCAGACTTTAGTTTTGCCCAAACCTTCGATGTGACGACTCCATGGACCTTCTTAGGTCCCCGGGCCTGAGTTTGACCAGGTGAGGAGTTCCTGGTCTCAGGCTTGGACGAAGGATGAAGGACAGAGTCCCAACAGCGTCCTCTTCATCATCTTCTCCTTCACCTCGGGAAGAAGACGAGTCTGATGACACAGAAATGAAGAGACATTAGAAACACAACAGTGAAGTTGGTTTCACTCAAGGATCCATCTGGGATCTTCTCGTTATCTTCACGACATTCCCAACTCTTCCAGCTCCTTCACTGGGCCCATCAGGCTGATAAGATGGTTCACACATGGAAAATCACAGGAAGGAAGGAGGTCAGGGTGGACCAAGAAGGTCCAGGATGGTCCAGGATGGTCAGAGAAGTCAGAATGGTCCAGGATGGTCAGGAAAGTTTGGATGGTCCAGGATGGTCCATGATGATCTAGGATGGTCCATGATGGTCAGGATGGTCAGAAAAGTTTGGATGGTTCAGGATGGTCTATGATGTTCAGGGAATTCATGATGGTCCGTGATGGTCAGGAAAGTCAGAATGGTTTATGATGGTCCAGGATGATCGAGGATGGTCAGGGAAGTCAGGATGGTCCATGATGGTCAGGGAAGTCAGGATGGTCCAGGATGGTCAGGAAATTTTGGATGGTCCAGGATGGTCCATGATGGTCAGGATGGTCCATGATTGTCCATGTTGGTCCAGGGTGGTCATGATGGTCATGAAAGTCAGTATGGTCCATGATGGTCCATGATGGTCCATGATGGTCAGGATGGTCCATGATGGTCCATGATGGTCCATGATGGTCAGGATGGTCCATGATGGTCCATGATGGTCCATGATGGTCAGGATGGTCAGAAGAGTCTGGATGGTCCATGATGGTCCATGATGGTCCATGATGGTCCAGGATGGTCCAAACTGGGCTTTGGTTCAGCTTTGTCCTACTTTAGCCTCACAGTTGTCACCTGATAATCAATGGTTGTGGGGACACCAATGGTCTGAAAATCTGTCCTGGGGGACCAGGGATGTGGGTAACATTTGGACACGTCTGAGAGACCAGGTTTACAACCAAAGGGTCCTCATCGAGGCCCCGGGCCGTAGTTTGCTTCTCATCTGTGTAGTTTTCCTTCTTCAGGCTTCCACCACGGTGGCCTGCTGACCAGTTAGCACGCTGCTATCAGTCAGCTGACGGGGGATGACATCATCGGCGCCGCCACTGCTGCGTGTTTTACGGCTGAACTAACAACACTTCTCTGCCTCTGATGCTGCGCAGCCACTTTGTTTCACATTAGCGAGCGAGCGAGGGAGAGCAGTGCATGATGGGAAGGCGGCCGTGGACCCGGGGTTTACGGCACATGTGGGAGTCGGTGTTTTTGGGGGATTGTGCCTTTAAGCAGCTCAGACAGAGGCAGGATTGTGTGAGTCCTGGTGGCTTCGCTCTATAGTAGGTTCCATTACTGTGGTCCAGACCGCAGAGCTGTGGTTCCACACACACACACACACACACACACACACACACACACACACACACACACACACACACACACACACACACACACACACGCTGCAGTCAGAGTGTATGGAAACAGGGCAGTGTATGTTTAACACACAGCAGACTCATGTAGAGGTGAAGGAACAGATCAGGTTACATCACTGATTACCTTCTCCTCTCCGTCTCCTCTCCGTCTCCTCTCCGTCTCCTCTCCGTCTCCTCTCCGTCTCCTCTCCGTCTCCTCCGTCTCCTCTTTGCCTGCAGCTGGTCCTGTATCTCCACTCTTCTTCTCAGTCTTTTCTCCAGTGTTTTTTCTCTTTCTCACTACAACTGGAACTTTTTCCCGTCTGAAGGTCAACAACGAACAGAAGACAGTTTCTGTTCTCCACCCTCCCTCCATCCACCCATCCACCCATCCATCAGCTACAACTTTTATTAGATTGTGGAGCCAAATCATCCAAACAATCAACAATAAAACCCTGACCTTGTTGACCTCAGTCCTCACCCCAGGGACGACTCCCAGGAACAAACCTCAGGGAGGAGATCCTCACCCAGGACGGACGGGCGAGGAGACAAACAGAAGACAAACAAATTCTATTCCATCCATCCAACAGCTTCACAGCTTTTGTTCCTCCTCCTCCTCCACCTCCTCCTCCTTGGCCTCCACAGATTAGCTGAAGGTGTTGGCAGCGTCTCCGTTGCCCCTTCTTTCACCCCGAGATCTTGCTGCTGCTGCTGCTGCTGCTGCTGCTCCGTCCTGAGCCAAGTCTTCAGCTGAGTTTGTGTGAAAGACAAAGTGTTTATGAGCAGGACAGAGAAGACACAGAGTGGACACCGGGACTGAACCCCCATCAGGTCTGAGAAGGAGAGACAACAGAGCGCTTCATGTCATTGAAAATGGTCCATGATCTCATTAAAAGAGCTGCGTCTGTGTGTCGGGGGGACATCGGGGGGACATCGGGGGGACATCGGGGGGACTAAGTCGGGGGGACTAAGCCGGGGTCCTGGGGTTGAGTGCTTAGAGAGTTTTGAACAACCATAATCTCCTTCTCTGTAATGTTCTCAGGTCAGGGGCCAACAACCTCCTCTATCTTTTCTCTCTCCTTTCTCTGTGTTCTTGGCTGAACTGTCCTTCCACTCCTCCTCCTCCTCCTCCTCCTCCTCCTCCTCCTCCTCCTGGGTTAATCCGAGCCTCTTTCAGACGTGCAGACTTCCCATCCCTGTGCCTCCTCGGCCACGCTCTTCGCCCGCTTTCCCTGACAATCCCTTGGTTTTTGGCCCCTCTCTCTTCTTGGTTTTTTCTTTCTTTCTTTCTAAATCCCTTGATTTCATTCCACCTCCTCCTCTGCTCCTCATCCTTCCTCTCCTCTCCTCTCCTCTCCTCTCCTCTCCTCTGCGTCTCTCTGATGTGGTGGCGTGACCGCAGGGAGACGTGGGTTCATTGTGGCGTGGAGGCGTTCACACACACACGGGCTGAATGAGCGACAGCTGAATGAGGAGCAGGAATTCCCTCTCAGCCTTTGACTCCTCAGACCAGGCTCCTTTTCTCACCTTTTCTTTTTTTTTTCTTTTTTTCTTCTTTCCATTTGACTTCTGCTCCACTTTCTCCACCTTTCCTCTCACCCCCACCCTCCTTGGACGCCGTCTTTTGGCCGGAGATGAACGGAAATAAAAACTCTTGTCCCCAAACAGAACTGAGACCAGAACCCTGAACTGAACCCAGTCCTTCGTCCAGTCTCCGGGTCTGACTGTGAACCAAACCGAGGCTCTGGCCCAGAACAGCCCAGTCCACCTGTCCCTATCACCGCAGGCTCTGTCTGTCACAGGTCTGGTGAGGGTGGTGGACACTCACCTGGTACAGAGAGACAAGTCCTTTCAGCTTCTCGTCCACAAACCTGAATGATCTCAGTGCAGAAGATCAGACTTTTCTTCTTCTTTGCTCATTTCTCAGAGAAGAGAAGACAAACCTGCGATGGACGCGATCTTCCTTCGTCTCCTCCTGTCCTGGCCTCCGCTGCTCCATCATTCCACTCTCTCTTCATCCTGCTCTTCTTCCTCCCCCCCGTCATGTGTCCCTTGTCCGTCTCGTCCTCGTCCCTTTCCTCCCCTTGGCTCCAGTCCTTTCCCTTCAGCGTCGCTCCAACATTTTTATGTTTCTTTGTGGAAAATCATTTCTCACCGTTAACCTTTTCCCTCCCTCCCCGCCCCCTCCCCCGGCCCCTCCCCTACTCGCTCAGGGAGCGGCGTGCACGTGAGCGTGCGCTGATCTGGGTAAACATAATTAGTGGTATTTTTTTGTCTTGCTCTAATAAAAGAGTCATTTGTTGGACATTTCCACTGGGCTACAAAGAGCACCATTTATAAGCCGGGGCCCAGGTTGGCCCCCAGGCCAACGCCAACAGAACACACACACACACACACACACACACACACACACACACACACACACACACACACACTATTTTTAGACCTGCCTGCCTGGCCGTGTGTGTATGTGTGTGAAAAAAAAAGCAGCAGGAAGATTTTCTGAGGTTCTGACTCTGACCTTCAGATCATGATCTTCAGGATTTGTTGAAAATTCAATCTTTTTTTTCCAACGTGTCGAGGAAACCTCAGCTGTTTGGTTGGTTGTTGATGGTATCTCCGTCTGGCCAGTTGGTGGCGTGAGCGAGCACAGTCTGAATGGTTTTGGAGAAGATCAGGAGAGATAGTGATGTTTCAAGATGAATCCAGAAGATTTAGGACCCAATGTGCTGGACCTGGGTCAGGACCAGGGTCTCTGGAACCTGTCCCAGATGTTTGGTATCGTCCCAGATCAGTGTTGTCAAAGGGGCCACCACAACAAAACAAAATGCTTTGTTAGTTCCTGCGGTCCATACAAAATGACTTGGCGGGCCACGTTTGGCCCGCGGGCCTTGAGTTTGACACACAAGTCCTAGATGGTCTCAGATTAGTCAAGTGAAAAATCCTCAGTTTCTCCACAAAGACTTGAAAGAAGATTCAGAGACAGAGAGTTGAATAAACACAGACAGTGTGTCCATGTGTGGACAGACAGAGACAACACTCTGAGGACGGCAGGGAGGAGGAGATGTCCGTGAGTCTAATTGAATCATTTTAGAAACCAGGTGACTTTTCTGACCCTGCATTTCCCTGTAATGGGATCATTGGAGCTTTTCTCACTTCCCCTCATGGTCCATCTGGTCCAACCAGGACAGAATGTCCAGGGATTTTGCTGATATGGTTAAAGACACTTCATTTCCCAGAGGCTCCAGAGCCGATGTCCACGACTCCATGGAATTCCACAAAATCTGGCAAAACCTCAGGATTATGGTGGCTGATAATCCCAGGGACATATTGACGTTGATGTGAGGACGAGGACGTTGTTATGGGACAAAACCATGGTCCAAGAGTCCAAGAGTCTGAGGTGTCAAAGAACTGGAAACTTCTGGACCGTTTTCTCCCTCTGAGATCTGAAGATCGGAGCTGATGCTGCGGCTGTGTGTGTGTGTATCTGTGTGTGTGTGTGTGTGTGTGTGTGTGTGTGTGTGTGTGTGTCTGTGTGTGTGTGTGTGTCTGTGTGTGTGTGTCTGTGCACAGTCAGGTCCATGTTCTCCTGTGAAAATCGTGGCGTCATTACATCACCACTTTTCCATACTCACTCTGTGTGTGTGTCTGTGTGTGTGTGTGTGTGTGTGTGTGTGTGTGTGTGTGTGTGTGTGTGTGTGTGTCGTGGAGGCCACACAATTCTCACCTTTATAACTAAATGTCATCCATGCCACACCCCTCCACACACACACACACACACACACACACACTGAGTCGTTAAGGTCATTGACCAATAGGAAGTGTTGACTGGAGTCTGTTGACGTCACCATCCTCTGATTGGACCAATGAGGTCACAGGAAACGTCTCTGGGGTCAAACAGTAAAAAGGTCTGAACACGACACGGTCCATGGTTTGGTCCATGGTTGAGTCCATGGTTCGGTCCATGGTTTGGTCCATGGTTCGGTCCACAGTTTGGTCCACAGTTTGGTCCATGGTTCCGTTCATGGTTCAGTGCATTGTTTGGTTTATGGTTTGGTCGATTGTTTGGTCCATGGTTTGGTCCATCATTCAGTCGATGGTTCGGTCCATTGTTTGGTCCATAGTTTGGTCCATGGTTCGGTCCATGGTTCAGTGCATTGTTTGGTTTATGGTTTGGTCGATTGTTTGGTCCATGGTTTGGTCCATCGTTCAGTCGATGGTTCGGTCCATAGTTTGGTTAATGGTTTGGTCCATTGTTTGTTCCATGGTTCCGTCCATGGTTCCGTCTCTAATCCCTGTGATCAGGGTTAGCCTGCTAGCCTGTTAGCATCTGCTTCTTCTGGAGCTTCATCCATTCACTCCACCACAGGCTCGTTCTTCAGAACCTCATCTTCTTGTCCAGTCCAGAGGACAGAGAGTTCGATTCCCAGACCTGTGTGTGTGTGTGTGTGTGTGTGTGTGTGTGTGTGTGTGTGTGTGTAGGCCTTATGTTAACATCCTCAGGAGAACATGTATGTGGACTTCTACAGTACGTGTGAGTCTGGGAGTGTGTGTGTTAGAGAATGACTCATGTGTTTGTGAGGCGCTGTGTGTGTGTGTGTCTCTGTGTGTGTGTGTGTGTGTGTGTGTGTGTGTGTGTGTGTGTTTGCCCCCAGGCTGATATATATTCTTTTCAGTCCAACAGCCCATTTACAGTGGTGGTTTCTCCTCCTCCTCCTCCTCCTCCTTCTCCTCCTCCTTCTCCTCCTTCTCCTGCCCCTCGCTCTGCCGTGACCCTCAGAATCTAGAGTTCTGTGTTGAAGCTGAACCCGGGTCATGAGCCCAAGTGTCTCCAGCTCTGCTCTTCCTGGGGTTCACCCAGAGTTGGGGCTCAAACAATGGAGAGCGGGCGGAGAATGGACGTCTGGGCGATCAGGTGGTTCAGGAAGAAGATGTAGCATCATTAGGGTTTGTCACCGAGTCCGTCCCGAGGTTCTGGTCTGTCCTGAGGTTTGAGTCTCCTCTGAGGTTCTGGTCTGTCCCAACTTCTGGTCTGTCTCAAGGTTCTGGTCTCTGCCGAGGTTCTGGTCTGTCCCATGGTTCCCTCTGATCCGTTTGAATTTTGTTTGACCTGATTTTTCTTCCCGATCAAATTCTTTCAAATTCCTGGGAATCTTTTCGTGAGTGGAGTCGAGGACAGAAGAACCTTGAGGCCTGAACTCCATCCCATGGACTGAAGACATTTGGGTTCCTGGTTCCTTCCTGGTTCCTTCCTGGTTCCTTCCTGCCCAGACTCCTCCTCAGAGATGAAGAAACGCTGGCTCCAGTGGAGCTCAGTGGAGGCAGAAACTTGAACCTGTGTTGTCTTTAAAGATCAAAGCAGGAGTGAAGGTCACATAAAAGGGTGAGGGTTCGAATCCCTGGACCGCAGCTTCAGACCACGCTGACCCGTCTCTGCAGAAAACCAAACCAAATCAACGCGGCAGAGTTGGAGTTCTCGTGACAACCTGGGCTTCACGAGGAGAACGCTAGCGCCACCTGTTGGTTGAACAACACAGACTCAGTTTGAAGGGAACATTTCTGGGGAGTTTCCTCCAAGGAATCGACGGAACTTTGGTTTCATTTCTTTCTCTTCTTTGAGTTCATGGAACCTTTAAAGAATTCTCTCTTTTTTGTCTTTTCTTCCGTCCAACTAAGGTTTGATTTCTCCAGGTATTTTTACTTTTTCTAACCTGGTCCATGTCCATGTCGTCTCTGTGCAGGGTTCGAGCTTCCACGCCTCCAGGAGACAGAAGTACGGCAACGTGTTCAAGACTCACCTGCTGGGTCGTCCCCTGATCCGGGTGACGGGGGCGGAGAATGTTCGGAAAGTTCTGATGGGGGAACACACGCTGGTGACGGTGGACTGGCCTCAGAGCACGTCCACTCTGTTGGGACCAAACTCCTTGGCCAACAGCATCGGAGACGTCCACCGGAAGAGGAGAAAGGTAAGGACAAGGACGGAGTCGGCGATACGACGTCCAACATCCAACCTAATTCCAGCCGCTCAGTTTAGAGAACCACTACTTTTAGCTCACTGCTGCCTCCTGTGGTCAGTTTAAAACTTCAACATTGCTCCCCCTGCTGGCTGTCGTCGTCGTAATAACGTTATTGATTTCACTTTGAAAAGGGTGAGGGTTCGAATCCCTGGACCGCAGCTTCAGACCACGCTGACCCGTCTCTGCAGAAAACCAAACCAAATCAACGCGGCAGAGTTGGAGTTCTCGTGACAACCTGGGCTTCACGAGGAGAACGCTAGCGCCACCTGTTGGTTGAACAACACAGACTCAGTTTAAAGGGAACATTTCTGGGGAGTTTCCTTCAAGGAATCGACGGAACTTTGGTTTCATTTCTTTCTCTTCTTTGAGTTCATGGAACCTTTAAAGAATTCTCTCTTTTTTTTTGTCTTTTCTTCCGTCCAACTAAAGTTTGATTTCTCCAGGTATTTTTACTTTTTCTAACCTGGTCCATGTCCATGTCGTCTCTGTGCAGGGTTCGAGCTTCCACGCCTCCAGGAGACAGAAGTACGGCAACGTGTTCAAGACTCACCTGCTGGGTCGTCCCCTGATCCGGGTGACGGGGGCGGAGAATGTTCGGAAAGTTCTGATGGGGGAACACACGCTGGTGACGGTGGACTGGCCTCAGAGCACGTCCACTCTGTTGGGACCAAACTCCTTGGCCAACAGCATCGGAGACGTCCACCGGAAGAGGAGAAAGGTAAGGACAAGGACGGAGTCGGCGATACGACATCCAACATCCAACCTAATTCCAGCCGCTCAGTTTAGAGAACCACTACTTTTAGCTCACTGCTGCCTCCTGTGGTCAGTTTAAAACTTCAACATTGCTCCCCTGCTGGCTGTCGTCGTCGTAATAACGTTATTGATTTCACTTTGGAAAAGTCCCTTGTGCTAACGGCAGACCTGCCCCTGGGGGGCGCCAACACAGGGTTCCTCTGGGGCCTGAACCCAGGGCTAATCTATGGAGCCTCTGGGATGCCCCCTGCTGGTTATTGGGCAGGTGACAACAGCTGTAAGAATCATTACTGGTCCCTCCTGGTTTGGGGATGAACTGCTGTATTTTGAAGTCACAGTCACTAGAGGGCGAACTTTTCTGTAGAGACTGGAGACGGAGGAGCAGCAGCCTCCTGTCAGCTTCTAACTCTCCGCCCGATCTTCTCTCCTCGTCCTCAGGAAACATCTTCACTGGGGGGTGATGTGGGGGGAGGAGGGGTGAGGCTGTGTGTGTGTGTGTGTGTGTTGGTCCAGTCTAATCTGGACTCTGATCGTCCTCCTCTCTAGAGACTCCAGCTCTAACCTCATGTAATGATGCTGATTATGGAGGAGGACGGAGACAAAGAGAGGCATTCACACACACACACACACACACACACACACACACACACACACACACACACACACACACACTCCATTTTCTTTGACTTTTTATTTCCTTCTCCAAATGTATCATCTCTCTCTGTCCCTCTGTCTCTCACTGTCTCTGTCTTTCTGCCTCTCCCTATCTATCTCTGTGTGTCTCTCTCTGTCTCTATGTCTCTCTCTGTCTCTTTTTCTCTCTTTCTCTCTCTCGCTGTGTCTCTCTCTGTCTCTCTCTGTGTCTCCCTGTGTCTCTCTGTGTCTCTCTGTCTCTCACCTAACTCTAACGTTAAGGACCAAATATTTCATTTCTGATTTCCTCATCAACTGAGGCCGATGTCCTGATATTATTGATTTTCTTTCCACCTGTGAGGACGAGATTACTCATATATTTATATAAAGTCTTTTGAGGACAGTCGTCAAACGTCCTTTATCTACACAGTGTTCCATGTTATAAAAACAGAGGAAGTTCAGCTTTGTCCCTCATCTGTTTGTTCCACTGACGTCCACAGATTTCATTTCTGATTTGTTGTTATAGATCTGACCCATAACATTTCACTACCATAACAACGGAATCACCGCTGCACTGCTGCCCCCTGTGGCCACGTTGCGTCTCTTTTGTAAATCAATGACTGATGCAGCGGCGGCTTCAAAAATGATTTGTGATTCGATGTTTTGTCTCTGGACTTGTGAAGGTCAAGGTCCGACTATTAAATGATTGTTGTCCGTGTCGTCCAACCACAGAGAGAGTCAGCGTCTGTCCTTCACCATGGCCGTCAGAGTCCTGCTGGGCTTCAGGGTTTCCGAAGACGAGATGAAACATCTCTTCTCCACCTTCCAGGACTTTGTGGACAACCTGTTCAGTTTGCCCATTGACCTGCCCTTCAGCGGCTACAGGAAGGTAGGAGGGTTGACCGCCGCAGACCTGTCTCTTATACACATCTAGATGTGTATAAGAGACAGCACACACACACACACACACACACACACAGGGTGACACCGCGTGGAGAAGTGTGTTTGATTGGCAGCCAGATGAGGTGTAGAAGGTGAAGTGTGTGGGTCTGACCTACAGTTACCTCTGAGCTCTGGTCCAAAGACACAGACACAGAGACAGACTGACGTAGGGACAGACGGGACAGTTGGCTCCTCCGTCTCTTTGACGCTTCTGTCCACTCCCCACGCCACCTTCCTTGGAATTTCTCCTCAACAACTTGGACACTAAAGATCAACCACTGAAGACGTCCTGTTGGACAACCCACCTATGCATCCATTCACCCATCGATCCATCCATCCACCCACCCATCCACCCATCCATCTACCCATGCATCCATCCATCTAACCATGCATCCATCCATCCACCCATTCATCCACCCATTCATCCACCCATCCATCCACTCATCCATCCACCCATCCATCCACTCATCCATCCATCCACCCATCCACCCACCCACCCATCCATCCATCAACAAATCCACCCATCCATCCATCCACCCCTCAATCCACCCACCCATCCACCCATCCATCCACTCATCCATCCATCCTCCCATCCACCCACCCACCCATCCATCCATCCATCCACCCACCCATCCACCCATCCATCCACTCATCCACCCATCCATCCACCCATCCATCCACCCATCCATCCACCCACCCATCCATCCATCCATCCATCCACCCATCCATCCACCATCCATCCACCCATCCATCCACCCATGCATCCATCCATCCACCCACCCATTCATCCACATGCATCCATCCATCCACCCATTCATCCACCCATCCACCCACCCATTGATCCACTCTTCCACCCACCCATCCATCCATTCATCCACCCTTCCACCCATCCATCCACCCACCCACCCATCCATCCACAGAGACCCTGAGACCCTGGACCTTTCAGCCGAGGGGTCATGTGTTGGACTGGCTCTCTGCTGCCTCCTCTGGTCTGATTGTAGATCAACCAACAACTGATGGTTTTTTCCCACAGTTACCAGTTGACATCAGTCTCTGACATCATGATCAGATGTTGAGAACATGAGCTGTGAGAAGATCAGAAGACCAACCCCCCCCCCCACAGACACACACACACACACACACACTCACACACACTCACACACACACACTCACACAGACACACACTGACAGTTGTGAGCCTCTCTGTTGTCGTTTAATGCTTGTGTTCGTTCGCTTGTGTGAAAGTCGCTGGTTCAGAAACCTTTTCCAGTCTCACTTCACTGAGCAGAAAACTCAAACCATGTGGAGAAGCAGAACCAGAACCAGAACCGTCCCTCATCCAGTCCAAAACCAGAACTCTGGGTGAAGTTCATCAGATCTAGAAGAACAGCATCGTGAAGACAATGAAGTCTTTGAAAAGCAGTTAAAAAACAGAAGAGCAGCTGAGTGGAGCCAAGGAGCAGCACCTCCTCCTCCTCCTCCTCCTCTTCATCTGTGGTAGTGACTGGTCCATGTTCCAATCCAATCTCAGTTTCTGTCTCTGTCTCTGTCTCTGTCTCCCTCTTTGGGACAGTTTCACAGCAGCTGAGATTTAAAATCAGAACTTTGTTTTTGTCCAAAGACACTGAGGACACGACGAAGGGTTCAGACAAAAACAGAGGAAAGTGGGGAGGAAGAGGAGGAGAGGGAGAAGGAGGAGGAAGAGGAGGAGAGGGAGAAGGAGGAGAAAGAGGAGGAGAAAAAGGAGGAGGAGAATTATAGAAAATAAAAATGGACCAAAATCAGAGCCAAGTCCATGAAGACAAACCAGTGATCTTGTCTCTGAAGATCACTGAGGTGGAACCTTCTTCATCTCCAGACTTCACGGGTCTAAGTTCTCAGTAGCAGGTTGTAGTCGAGCGACGACTCGAGAGGAAGTTGAAAAAACGGATGTGGAAACATCTGATGAAGAATGAGGAGAGTTGAACATCTGCTGGACGTCTGTTCAGATGATTCTACTCTTCACCTTCTGTCTGTTCTGATCTTCTCTCCGTCTCCTCAGGTTTTCGCCAAAGTCTTCAGCCATGAGGCCTTGGAGTCCTACCTTCCCAAAATCCAGCAAGTGATCCAGGAGAGCCTGAGAGTGTGGAGCTCCAACCCTGAGCCCATCAACGTCTACAGGTGACCAGGAGCTCACACTGCTCCCAAGCAAAAGTCCTCCAGAGCTCAGGTCCAACTGTCCTTTGACACTTTGTGTCTTTGGTCCCACAGAGAGAGTCAGCGTCTGTCCTTCACCATGGCCGTCAGAGTCCTGCTGGGCTTCAGGGTTTCCGAAGACGAGATGAAACATCTCTTCTCCACCTTCCAGGACTTTGTGGACAACCTGTTCAGTTTGCCCATTGACCTGCCCTTCAGCGGCTACAGGAAGGTAGGAGGGTTGACCGCCGCAGACAGAACCACTGCACCACCGCAGAACCACAACCACTTGGGTCTGTCAGTTAGAGATAGAGAAGAAAACACAGGAGATGGATCTTCTCCTCCACCTTTCAGTTGGGATTTCAATGTGAAAAGTACAAGGGTGGTTTCGGAGTGAAGCGGTTTGAGGGTCCTGGGTTCGATTCCCAGAGGAGCTGTCCTCCTAACGTGACTGTGTGCTTGTGGTTCCAGGGGATTCGAGCCCGTGACACCCTGCAGAAGAGCATCGAGAAGGCCATCAGAGAGAAGCCGCTGTGCTCCCAGGGGAAGGACTACAGCGACGCCCTGGACGTCCTGATGGAGAGCGCCAAGGAGAACGGCACCGAGCTGACCATGCAGGAACTGAAGGTACGGAGCGTGGGAGCGTAGAACCGACACACGCGCGGGCGGTGTTGACACAGTCGGAGGAGAATCTGTCTGAAAACACAGGTTTATGTTAGACAAATATGACAGCGGGGACGAGGGCGGGGCCAACGGGAGAAAACACCCTGGGACAGACACACCCACCGTCTACCTCTTAAAGTCATTCCGAGGAATTCTGTGGAAACTCAACTCCGGGCCTCGCTCCGGCTCCTTCTGTGGTTTCTGGGTTAAATCCAGGGCCAAAAATAAGTCAACACCCCCTCCACCCCCACCCCCACCTCCACCCCCGCCCCGTGAGGGGTCTGAAAGAGGCCTCCTGTGTGTGTGTGCACGTGCACGTGTGCACACACACACATACACACACCTATGCAAAGCAAACTGGGAGCCCCCTGTGGCTGAGGCCCAGGCTGAACACCACCTTCCTGTTCCACAGTCCATGGAGGGAATCACTGATTTTAGCTCCAGTTGTTGATCCACTGCTGCCTTCACTGCCAAGAACAAATGTGGGATTTTTTCAACAACTGACCACAGGGGGCAGCAGCAAACACTCAGCTCCCTGTGTCGTTTGCTTCATACGCTTCTCCTCTCTCCCACAGGAGGCCACTATTGAGCTGATATTTGCCGCCTTCGCCACCACGGCCAGCGCCAGCACCTCCCTCATCATGCAGCTCCTCCGTCAACCCCCGGTCCTGGAGCGCCTCAGGGAGGAGCTCAGGGCTCACGGCCTCCTCCACAACGGCTGCCTGTGCCCGGAGGTGGAGCTGAGGTTGGAGACCATCGTCGGCCTCAAGTACCTGGACTGCGTGATCAAGGAGGTGCTGAGACTCTTCACTCCCGTGTCAGGGGCGTATCGCACGGCCATGCAGACCTTCGAACTGGACGTGAGTGACCCGGTGATGGGTTCTGACCCGTGCAGCTTTGACCCGGGCGCAGGTTCTGACGGAGATGTTGTTTGTTTTCAGGGAGTGCAGATTCCCAAAGGTTGGAGCGTCATGTACAGCATCCGGGACACCCACGACACCTCCTCAGTCTTCAAGGATGTGGAGAAGTTCGACCCGGACCGCTTCAGCCAGGAGCGCGGCGAGGACAAAGAAGGTCGCTTCCACTACCTGCCCTTCGGGGGCGGCATCCGCTCTTGTTTGGGGAAACAGCTGGCTACGCTCTTCCTCCGCCTCCTGGCCATCGAGCTGGCCAGCACCAGTCGCTTCGAGCTGGCCACCAGGAACTTTCCCCGCGTGATCACGGTTCCCGTGGTCCATCCCGTCGACGGGCTGAAGGTCAAGTTCTACGGTTTGGACTCCAACCAGAACGAGATCATGGCTAAGTCCGAAGAGCTCCTGGGAGCCACCGTCTGAGGGTCGCAGTGTCCGCGAGCCGTCCTCCCGCTCCAGGGATGGACCGGCGTCCAATGATCCGGGAAGTTTTTAGGGAATCGTTCAAAGGAAGGAACGTCTTGGTTCTACTCAGTGGGAGGTTCTTTTCCAGACCAAAAGACAAGCAGTCATCTTCAGGTGGAGGTGGTTCCTTAGAGGAGGTGCTGCCAAAAAGTTCTGTATTTTTCTCACTTCTGTGTTTTTTTTCTAAATGAATTTACAAACAAATGTATTTGTAGAAAAAAAAGCTATGTAATATAATTGGAGGGAGAAGATGGTGGAGGTGGAGGTGGAGGTGGAGGTGGAGGGATGGATGAAACAGGGTAAAGGTAGAAGGATCATCATTCACTTTGGCTCGTCCACCAGGGTAAAGACAGGAAACAAGAGAACCAAAAGTCCAGACCACTTCACCAGAACCAGGGTCAGGGTCACAGCAGAATCACTGACCGTCTGTAGCCCGGACCAGAAGATCATCTCAGCACCTGCTGCTCTCCCAGCACTTACGTCTCTCCAACCCGCTCCTGTCGTCCATTTACTCCAGTCTCCGGTCAGATCAGCTCCACCGGTGGACGAGGGGGTGGAGGGTGGGGTGGTGCACCCACCAACATG
>JAFBJS010057830.1:9519-47019 GCA_016785265.1 Paraplagusia blochii
CTATCTATCTATCTATCTATCTATCTATCTATCTATCTATCTATCTATCTATCTATCTATCTATCTATCTATTACATCTAATACATGGCTCAAAATTCGCGGTAGTCCGGTCGCCCGAGGCGACTTAATTTCCCATTTGGCAAGTTAATTCAGTTACTAGTCAGCCCGGTTGGCTAGTTGAAAATATATTCTTAAAAACAAGTTTTTATGTTGAAAATATAAACATAGCGTTTGTTACAGCGTTAACCGACCCGCCATACAATACGTGTAAACAAATCATAAATGTGCCGTTGAATTTATTACCACTGCACATGTTTATGACGCATCTTGTTGAGTCTCGCATACTCTCAAGTGATATGACAACCAGATTACAATACTTGTGACCATATTATCGTCCATATAAACACGCGTCTTTATTTGTTTACACTTTTAACTGTCAAAACATCTTTGTAATGTGGAATTTTCTGAAAGGAGTTAAGCCGCCACCTGAGACGGGGAAAAAAGACCAAGGTCGGAAGAAAAGAAAAGGGTTGCTGACAGGGAACACGAGACAGAAAAACGCCAAAGGTGTTACAAGTCTGCATGGGCATTACAATGCGACCGCCTGACTAATGTTTTGTACCCCCTGTTCTGCGTTTTTCAAAAACAATTTGACGAAGAAATTTGCGTATGTAAACGGCAGTGGCAATTTCAAATATGAAAGTGTCGTCGCACACGAGGACAGTGAAAATCACCGTTGCGCAGTGGCTGCCGAGACTGCCCGTACAGCTGTTATTGGTAGTAGCCCAGCCGAAAAAATGATCCAAATAAAATCTAAATATTCTTGAAATAGAATAAAATGCATATTAACTATGAACAATTGTGTCATTTTTACACAGTGCTGAACTTACTGAGATCGGACGCATTTTGGCTAGTTGATTTTCTGATTGGCTAGTAACTTTGTAAGGTAACTAGTCCGGCTGGCTGGCAAGAAAAAATATGAATTTCTAGGCCTGTAATATGACTGATGAAATATGAATTTCTAGGCCTGTAATATGAATTATTGAAGATAAAGGTTTAGTATAATATTACATATAATACGATATAATCCGCATATAGAGAAATTTTGCTTAATATATTATTTACTTCATATCTTTGTATGCAGGATTCAGATCTAATCATCTGTGCCAGGGGTTCAATGGCAAGGGCAAATAGTAACAGTGGCGCATCCCTGTCTAGTGCCTCTATTTAACAAAAAAGGTGGGGAAAACATACCATTGGTTAAAATTCTGGCACTGGGTCTATTGTACAAAAACCTCAGCCACTTTTAAAACAGTCACCAATTTTGTATCTCCCCAGAGTGGAAAATAGATACGGCCATTGTAATTGGTCAAACACTTTCTCTGCATTGGTTAATTTGTATTTCAAGCTATACTAGTTCAGTTCGCCTCCTTTTGTTTCTTTCTGCCTGAAAAGATATAATGCATCCTCCAATGTAAGCCTTCAGTGTTTCCCACAAAATAGATGGCACTGTTTCTGGTAAATCATTCATTTCAAAGAAAAAATAAAATTACTGACTTAATGAATGTACAAAACTCTGGCTCTCTTAGCAGTTGTGGGTCAAGCCACCACATTCCATCATGTTTGGACAGGTCACTGAGTTTTAAGGAAAATGAAAGGGGGGCATGGTCTGAAATTGTTATATCATGGTATTTAACATCATCAATGAGTGCTATCAATTTGGAGTCAGCTAGGCAATAATCAATTTGTGTACTGGTAGATAGATAAAATAGCTATGCCTCTAGCTCTTATTGCACAAGTTGAATGATAATTTTGGCCGATCCATCTACATCGCAATTTTATATATTCATTTCTGTTCAGATGTGTTTCTTGCAGAAATATTATATCAGTAGATAGTGTTTTCAAATGTGCTAAAACTTTACTCCTTTTTACTGGTTCCAAGTAACTACATTAATTTGTCTCCCCCTCTCCCAGAGTGTCACATTATCTTGTGCAATTCTAAGACAAAGCAGAATATGTTTAGCCTCATAAACCAAGGTGGAGTTTCCAATTGTTTTCCAAGGAAGACCCTATCGCACTCACCGCATGAAGTCAATGTCTGGCCTATACTAAGGGAACCCTCATAGTAAGGCCCAACCCCTCTAAGGAAGTTACATGAAAGAACAAAATTAACAAAAAACAATAATTTCGGAAACAAATACAGCATTACTAACACTTCCCTAACCTAGCACTTCTATTAAGAAGTAAAACAGCTCCACAAAAAAATATATATTTTCTAACCAATTAAACAATATTCGTGCACAAGCATAGTATCAAGCACCAAAAAACTTTACTTGTAGTCACCATGTCCTCAGGATATCAACACCAGCTATAAGGACAGTTATTTTCTCCCACCACGCAGGTTTTCGTCATCAGCATGTTGATGTCCGGTGGTCGTGCTTCCAAAGTGGCGCTCTGCGAACTCAACGGCTTTGCTGGCGTCTGTATAAACAGTCTCTGTACCATTATAAGTCACTTTCAGCTTTGCCGTGTATAGCAATCCTTATCGAATTCCAGGTTGATCTCGTAGAAGTTCTCTGGCTCTGCGCACAGCTCTGCGCTTCTCCACCTCGGGAGTGAAGTCAGGGAATATACGGATGCGCTGTCCTTTGAAGGAAAACTCCTTTGCCTCCGCCGATCGTTTAAGCACCGTTGTTACATCCCGAAAGTATTGAAGTTGCGAGGGGGTGGTTGAATCACCTGCTGTCTCCTTCGTTCTCTTAACCCTGTGTGTGCGGTCCACCAGCATGTCGTCTTCCAATGATATCGCGTTTTTCAGGAGCCCGATCACAAATTTTCCAATGTCCATACCTCTTTCAGAGCCTTCTTTCAATCCCACGATCCTAATATTTTGTCTTTTAGAACAGACGTGGGGGCAAACTAAGGCCCAGGGGCCGGATGCAGCCCATTAGGCATTTCATCCGACCCGCCCAACTTGTACCTATTGTTATCCTTCTGCCTTTTCACTGCAAAGCCAGCATTTCCCCAATAGCATCTCAAAAACGCTAAAAGCATTTGAACATTTTGCCTTTATTCAATACCTTACTCATCATTTATCTTAGTTCCTACAAATACTCAATCTTTCTGATCCTGACCTGGCTCTTAACTCAAATTTTAGTACCACCTGTGGCCTGCGAGTCAAAATAATTGCCCAGGCCTGTTCTAGAACGTCCCTCCAAATCGCAGGGATATAATATCAGCTTGAATCTCCGATGAAGGCAGAAAGTTCTCCCCTAATAGTAGAAGCCATCTCCACAATTCGACTGTCAATGGTCTGACATAATTCAGTTTTAGTAGATTGAAGCTCAGTGCGCAGTGAGTTTATAGCTTCCAGAATTGTAGCTTGCCCTGCCATTGAGATGTTAGCTTCTTGTGGCTCCGTAACATTAGCTCCTTCTTTTCTTTTGCCAGAGGACTGTTTGCTTGCTTTCATCATGGCTCAAGTAAATACCAACGTCGGCAGAGATATACTTGCATAGAAATATTTTAAACTTGTGCAGGATAGCTTTTAGGATTTCAGGTTATATAAATTTTTTATCCAGCCATGCACTAGCTTGGCTGGATAAAAAATGCACTAGCGTCCTAGCGCGTCATTGCTCATCAGCGCCCCCCCCCCCCCCCCCCCCCCCCGCCCCCCCCCCCCCCCCCCCGCCCCCCCCCAGGTGGGATCATTAAACATTGAAAGGTGACAGGCCGATTCAGTAATCTTTGTCCAATAAGTTAAAACATGTTTGAGCAATCCACTGGAATCTTTAACCAATTTATGGCAAGAGCCTAGTCCTAGTCTCTGTCCAGCGATAGATATTGGGCGATATGGGCGTAATTTTCAATATCGAATTATAAGAATGTCGATTTTTCCACCAATATTATTAATCTAATGCTGCAAACCTGCGGTCTCAATATGCTGGACTTTCTAATGAGGAACTGAGTCTGAACTACTGACACTCTGAGCTGTGCGTGATTAATGATGTTATTTAAGCACTGTGTGTGCTATTGTGACGCTCATAAAAGATAAGGTCACATTTTATGTTATATTTGTAATTTTATTTTGAAACCCTAATTGTTGGTGAAGGAAGGATGTCAGTATGCGTCAGTGTGGTAGATTGGTGCTTTGGGTGATAGTGGAGCCAGTTCCTGACCGTTGCCAGCAGAGGGCGGGGTGGCGAGCTGCTTCTCCTGACCAATTCCGGTTGGCTGTCTCTTATACACATCTGACAAAAGATTGTCTTCTCTCTGCCCGTTGTAATACACAATCCTCTTGTTTTACAGGTTCTCGGTCTGGGACTTGTAACAGATTTGTGGGGGCTCGTCCGGGATTGGCGACATCCTTGATGGTAGACTATCGTCAATCCAGTGATTTCTGAACTCGTGGACCAGTGGGGGACACATCAAAGCAGGGGCTACAAATATCCAAGACGTCTGACTGCTGTCAGAGCAAGGGAATTTGAGTGCCGAGTGCGTCTGAGTGTGTTCACAATGGCCGACAATGAGAGAAAGAAGTTGGTTTGGACCATAAAGAAGAGGCTGTTTCGCCTTTTTGCCGATGACTTGTTCCAGATTGTCACTGCCATCCCGAAAACATCTGGCCAAGACACAGCTAAGTTGGATAAACATGATGAAGAAGGTTGTATTGACTATGTATGTGCATATATGAATAGTACATTTTTGTTAGAATTGGAGGATGAGGGAATATCACAGTTAATGGTTATAAAAGATATGATTGATGACAAGATGCATAACCATGAACACGGTGGAATCTCACAGGAGGGAGAGGAAGGCGTAATAGTACACAATGCTGTTGTTCCACCACTTTCACCATCTACTGTTTCTCACATTGGCACTCATCCTACAGGTACACATTCCGAAGCTACATTAACAGATATGATTCCTCAAACTAGTAGCGTTGAATCACAACAGAAAAAGTTCATTTCTAGTCACAGGCACAACCGGGAGTATCCACAGGGTAATGCCACATGCACACATATGACAGGGACTGGGCTTGTGGACAATGACTTTGCCCAGTCACACACCCTCCTATCCTCTTTTCCAAATACTGATCACCACTCCATCAACACGACTGAAAGCATGATTGCTCTCAAAGATCTCCCCCTGTTACAGAGGAAGGAATTCAAAATTTATGGGGGACAAATTGGTGATAATGTCTCTGATATAAGTTACAATAATATCAGCAAACAAATGGAGCTTGGACTGAAGGAAAAGCATACAGAGAGTGAGATAATCAGAGCTGTGTTTCGTATCATCAAGCCTGGCAACTTTAAAGACATGCTCTCCAGCAAGGATGAAATGACTGTAGCAGAACTTAAAAGCTTCCTGCAGTCACACTTAGGAGAGAAAAGTAGCACTGAGTTGTTTCAAGAATTGATAAACGCTAAACAACATGAACACGAAATGCCGCAGCAGTTTCTTTAAAGAATGATGGGTCTCAAACAAAAGGTAATTTTTACATCAAGAGAGACAGATTCAGATGTGAAGTACGAGGCTCAAACGGCACAAAACATATTCCTTCGCACACTCTATCAGGGACTTAATGAGAAACATGACGACATTCGGCGTGAGTTGAAGCCTCTCCTTTCCGATCCTACGGTCACTGATGAGATGCTTCTAAGACAGGTCACCAAAACGACAAAGGAGGAAAGTGAGAGAAAAAGACGCTTGGGGCGCAACACTCGTCCAAAAACAGTTCATGTTCAGAGTAGTGACAGCAACCTTGAAAAGGTGAGTAAAGAAAAAAGTCACATCAACACTGATGTTAAAGATGAACTTCAACAGCTGAGTGTGAAAGTGCAGGCCCTGACCCAGGCTTTAAGCTCCCTGCAGTCAAACGCTCCAGTCCATTCTCTTCCCCAATACACCTGCCAGTGTTCTAATAAACAGAGTAGACCTATTAGAAAAGGGAAACCACACGGCTGCCCTAACTGCATTACTAGCCATCGGACTGACTGCAACCACTGCTTTATTTGCGGAGAAGAGGGGCACCGCGCGATGGGATGCTCAAGGAGGGCTAGGCCGACGGGAAACGCACCCCGGTCATGGTAGAGGGACAAGCCATGGCCGACGGTAGTGTTAGGTCCCACGTACGTCACCACCTACCAGCCTGTTCTCCTCATTCGCCAACCGCTACTAAATCACAACGAGTGGCCCAACTAATTGGAGAGAAATGTTTATTAAGGTGTAATCTGAATGGTTATACTGTGACTGCGCTTCAAGATTCTGGTGCCCAAGTCAGTATTATAGACCGGTTATGGAAACAAAAATACCTACCTCACCAAGAAGTGCGTCCCCTTAGCGAGCTCTTGGGAGACAGAGAACTCGATCTTACTGCAGCCAATGGGGAGACGATACCTTACGATGGATGGGTTGAACTTACCTTCAACTTACCAGGTAACGATGATCCAAACCTCGCCATCCTAGTGCCTTTTTTGGTAAGTCAGGTGAGTCTTGCGAGACCAATAGTAGGCTTTAATGTTATTAAAGAGCTTATCCGAGGACAGGATGGTGAAATGGGTGTTGTTAATGTCATTACCAGACTGCTGAAAGATGCTATGCAGGTTGAAAGTGGCAGAGTTGAGACAATTGTACACTTTTTACAAGCCCAGGAATTCACGCATAGCCAAGTACATGTAAGGGTTGGTCAGCATGAAGTTGTTGTTCGCCCTGGTCAAGTTGCACGCATCAAATGCAAGGTTCCAACAGACTTCACATCACCTGTGGCACTGTTTGAGGTCAACCACCCAGACACAAAACTGGAACAGCTAGACCTTGGCAATGGACTAGTTGAGGTCCACCACACCCGGTGGCCATATGTGCAAATCCCAGTAGGCAACCTCACCCAACACAATATCACGTTGGACCACTTCATCGTGTTGGGCAGTATACAACCTATCGACAAGATAGTGCAAACAGACAACATAGACAGCATCAAGGTAAATGAAGTCGACTCGCCTATTCTTGATTGCGGGGAAGAGAAACGTGAAGCGGAGCAGCAACCCCAGCTGTGGCAACCTCCTGTCGATCTAAGCCATTTAAATGAGGAACAACAAGAATTGGTTAAGACAATGCTTTATGAAGAGTCAAATGCGTTTGCCCGGAACGATGACGACATAGGATGTATCCCAAGTCTCCAAATGAGCATAACCTTAAAAGATGACATCCCAGTACAGAAATCCTATGCAGCAGTCCCCAAGCCCCTGTACAAAGAAGTCAAGGAGTATATCCAAGACTTATTGGCAAAGAAGTGGATAGTAAAATCAAAGTCCCCATACTCTGCCCCTGTAGTTTGTGTCCACAAAAAGGACGGGAGCTTGAGGCTGTGTATCGATTATAGGCTTTTAAACCAAAAGACAGTCCCAGATCGACACCCACTACCTCGTATCCAAGACTTAATTGACACGCTGGGTGGATACAGCTGGTTCTCAATTTTGGACCAGGGGAAAGCCTACCATCAAGGGTTCATTGCCGAGGGGTACGGGGTAGGGGACGGCACCTGACAGCATTCATCACTCCATGGGGTTTGTATGAATGGGTACGTATCCCCTTTGGACTTTCAAATGCACCAGCAGCATTTCAGAGGAGCATGGAAGAGATGCTCAACTCTCTACGGAGCATGGAAGAGATGCTCAACTCTCTACGGGATGAATGTTGTATCCCCTACTTAGACGATGTCCTCTGTTATGCCAAAACATTTGATGATCACGTTGATGTTCTAAGGCGTGTCCTAAGGGCTCTCCAATGCCATGGTGTAAAACTCAGGCCGACTAAGTGCGAGCTTTTTAAACAAGAGGTTCGGTATGTAGGAAAGCTGGTTTCTGCAGATGGAGTTAGGGTAGACCCCAAGGACCTGGAAGCCATCCAGGCACTGAGAAGTAAAACCCCAAACACAGTTGGAGAGGTACGTAAGCTTCTTGGATTCCTGAGCTACTACCGGACATATGTTCAAGACTTTTCCAGAGTGGCCAAACCAATGTATGAACTTCTAAAGACAAAAACTCCTGGCACATTGGCACCTCCACCCAAACAGAGGAAAGGGAGAGGATTACAGCTGTCATCCAAGACAGCTGTAATCCTGTAAAAATCCTGCATGAGTGGGAAAAACTCCATCTCAGAGATGGCCTACTGTACAGAGTGACCAGTCAAAGGGCCCAACTTGTCCTGCCCCAGCAGTATCGGACCTTGGTTTTAAAACACCTTCATGATGACATGGGACACCTGGGGACAGAGAGGGTCTTGGGGTTAGCTAGAGATAGATTCTACTGGCCATATATGAAACAGGATGTTGAGGCTTATGTGGTAAGAAAATGCCAATGCATCAAGCAGAAGAAACCAGCCTCACACATCAGAGCGCCCATGGGGGGCATTACCAGTAGCTCACCCCTAGAGCTGTCTCTTATACACATCTATATGAGTACATTCTGGTGGTCGTAGACCATTTTACCAGGTTTGCACAGGCCTATGCAACCAAGAATAAGTCTGGGAGAGCAGCGGCAGAAAAACTCTTTGACGATTATATTCCACGGTTTGGCTATCCCTGGAAACTACATCACAACCAAGGAAGGGAATTTGAAAATGACCTGTTTAAAACTTTAAAGCGATCGAGTGGCATCGGTCACTCAAGAACTACTCCCTACCATCCTCAAGGAAACCCAGCAGAAAGATTTAACCGTACCCTGCTTCAAATGCTCCGTACCTTGAAGGAGAAAGAAAAGGAAAGGTGGAGGGAACATCTGGCAAAAGTCGTCCATGCGTACAACTGTACCAGGCATGAGGCAACAGGTTTTTCCCCTTTTTATTTAATGTACGGTCGTCACCCACGTCTGCCTGTGGACTTGATCTTTGGTTTGATCTTTGGTTTGCGGATGAAGACGCTAGTTCTCCAAGAGACTATGCAGGGAAATGGGCCTTTAGGATGAAGGAGGCATACAGACTAGCCTCTGGTAACAGTCAACAGTCGAGTATGAGGGGAAAGAAATACTATGACCGTTACATGAAAGGTGTGGTCCTTCAACCTGGTGACCGTGTCTTGGTCCGCAACTTGAGAGAAAGGGGTGGTCCAGGTAAACTAAGAGCATACTGGGAGAACGTTGTTCATATTGTGAAAGAGAGGGTTGCTGAGGGTCCAGTGTATAAGGTGGTTCCAGAAAACGGTGGAAATGGAATACGCACATTACACCGCAATCTACTTCATCTAGTCAATGATCTTCCTATCGACTTACCAGACTCAGTACAGGAAGCATCAGCTAGCAGAAGAGGCTTACCAAAGTATCGACCAGCACTATTAACAGACCCACTCAACCAAAGGGCAAGAATCAAACACACACATACGGGAAGACAGAGTGAGTGGAATTCAAGCAGTGACTCTTCAGACAGTGAAGAGCCCCGATACTGGTTAAGAGTGCCTATAAAAAGAGGAATGGGAAACACGCAAGTGAAACCCGTATCTGACCACCAAGGACAAACTGACCAACATTACAATGATGTGATAGCCACTGAAAGGTTGGCTCAAACTCCACCACTTTTATATGGAGTACCAAGTAGACATGCTCGTGTGGATGCTGGTGAAGGGGGGGGGGGACTCACCAGATCTAGAGAAGAGAGAGACCGGACAGAGAACACAAAGTACCGTTATCGCTAAAGGAGGCAGAGGAGTAACTGAACATGTGACAATTAGTGCAAGTAAGAGGAGAGTGAGGCGGAGAGAGTGAAGCCATCACCGCTAAGCTAACAGTAAGACTCGGAGAAGTAGTGTGTGTGGAACTAAGTGTGTAAAATGCTTTCGACAGAAGCCTGAATAATAAAACAAACTATAGTCCAACAGTCGGGTGCTAAAGTTGTTATGGTAATAAAGCTTATTCAGTAGAAAACCGAGAACAGGAGGGACGTGAATACACAACACCGGTGGAGAAACAGGAAGTGATACAATACGTTACCCGGAAGTAGTAAATGAAGTCGACTCGCCTATTCTTGATTGCGGGGAGGAGAAACATGAAGCGGAGCAGCAACCCCAGCTGTGGCAACCTCCTGTCGATCTAAGCCATTTAAATGAGGAACAACAAGAATTGGTTAAGACAATGCTTTATGAAGAGTCAAATGCGTTTGCCCGGAACGATGACGACATAGGATGTATCCCAAGTCTCCAAATGAGCATAACCTTAAAAGATGACATCCCAGTACAGAAATCCTATGCAGCAGTCCCCAAGCCCCTGTAAAAAGAAGTCAAGGAGTATATCCAAGACTTATTGGCAAAGAAGTGGATAGTAAAGTCAAAGTCCCCATACTCTGCCCCTGTAGTTTGTGTCCGCAAAAAGGACGGGAGCTTGAGGCTGTGTATTGATTATAGGCTTTTGAACCAAAAGAGAGTCCCAGATCGACACCCACTACCTCGTATCCAAGACTTAATTGACACGCTGGGTGGATACAGCTGGTTCTCAATTTTGGACCAGGGGAAAGCCTACCATCAAGGGTTCATTGCCGAGGGGTCACGGCACCTGACAGCATTCATCACTCCATGGGGTTTGTATGAATGGGTACGTATCCCCTTTGGACTTTCAAATGCACCAGCAGCATTTCAGAGGAGCATGGAAGAGATGCTCAACTCTCTACGGGATGAATGTTGTATCCCCTACTTAGACGATGTCCTCTGTTATGCCAAAACATTTGATGATCACATTGATGTTCTAATGCGTGTCCTAAGGGCTCTCCAATGCCATGGTGTAAAACTCAGGCCGACTAAGTGCGAGCTTTTTAAACAAGAGGTTCGGTATGTAGGAAAGCTGGTTTCTGCAGATGGAGTTAGGGTAGACCCCAAGGACCTGGAAGCCATCCAGGCACTGAGAAGTAAAACCCCAAACACAGTTGGAGAGGTACGTAAGCTTCTTGGATTCCTGAGCTACTACCGGACATATGTTCAAGACTTTTCCAGAGTGGCCAAACCAATGTATGAACTTCTAAAGACAAAAACTCCTGGCACATTGGCACCTCCACCCAAACAGAGGAAAGGGAGAGGATTACAGCTGTCATCCAAGACTCCTGTGAAGTGGACGGAGGAACACCAAATGGCACTTGACCAGCTAGTTGACATTCTATCCAATCCACCAGTGCTGGGTTATCCTGATTTTAACCTACCTTTTGTGCTTCATACAGACGCATCAGAACAGGGATTGGGTGCGGTCCTTTACCAACATCAGGAAGGAAAGCTGAGGGTGATCGCCTATGGGTCAAGGACATTGACACCAGCAGAGCGAAACTACAATCTTCACTCAGGCAAGCTGGAATTTCTGGCCTTAAAGTGGGCCATAAGTGAGAAATTTAGAGATTATTTATTTTATGCGCCCCATTTCATTGTCTATACAGACAATAATCCGTTAACATACGTGATGAGCACTGCTAAGCTAAATGCTGTAGGTCACCGGTGGGTTGGTGAGCTTGCTGATTTTAGGTTCGAGGTGAGATATCGACCAGGGAGAGTGAATATTGATGCTGACACTCTGTCAAGGTTGCCTTTGGACATTGACAGCTATGTAAACTCATGTACGCAGGAACTATCCAGAGACACCATTCTGGCAACATGGGAAGGCAGCAGGGTGGCCAAGCAATGTGATGTTGCTTATGTAGCTGCCCTTAACTTTTCAATGAGCTGTGCGAACGTGCAACAACCAGAACTCCTCCCAGCCTTAAGCCACACTGAGCTTATGAAAGCTCAGAGAGATGATCCTGACATCAGTCAAGTCATCAGACTGAAAGAAGCTCATAACACTCTGACCCGTGACATGAGAAAAGGGGTAAGTGGTAAAGGGGTAAAAATCCTGCATGAGTGGGAAAAACTCCATCTCAGAGATGGCCTACTGTACAGAGTGACCAGTCAAAGGGCCCAACTTGTCCTGCCCCAGCAGTATCGGACCTTGGTTTTAAAACACCTTCATGATGACATGGGACACCTGGGGACAGAGAGGGTCTTGGGGTTAGCTAGAGATAGATTCTACTGGCCATATATGAAACAGAATGTTGAGGCTTATGTGGTAAGAAAATGCCAATGCATCAAGCAGAAGAAACCAGCCTCACACATCAGAGCGCCCATGGGGGGCATTACCAGTAGCTCACCCCTAGAGCTTGTGTCGGTTGACTACCTTCACCTGGAGCCCAGTAGGGGAGGCTATGAGTACATTCTGGTGGTCGTAGACCATTTTACCAGGTTTGCACAGGCCTATGCAACCAAGAATAAGTCTGGGAGAGCAGCGGCAGAAAAACTCTTTGACGATTATTCCACGGTTTGGCTATCCCTGGAAACTACATCACGACCAAGGAAGGGAATTTGAAAATGACCTGTTTAAAACTTTAAAGCGATCGAGTGGCATCGGTCACTCAAGAACTACTCCCTACCATCCTCAAGGAAACCCAGCAGAAAGATTTAACCGTACCCTGCTTCAAATGCTCCGTACCTTGAAGGAGAAAGAAAAGGAAAGGTGGAGGGAACATCTGGCAAAAGTCGTCCATGCGTACAACTGTACCAGGCATGAGGCAACAGGCTTTTCCCCTTTTTATTTAATGTACGGTCGTCACCCACGTCTGCCTGTGGACTTGATCTTTGGTTTGGGTGCGGATGAAGACGCTAGTTCTCCAAGAGACTATGCAGGGAAATGGGCCTTTAGGATGAAGGAGGCATACAGACTAGCCTCTGGTAACAGTCAACAGTCGAGTATGAGGGGAAAGAAATACTATGACCGTTACATGAAAGGTGTGGTCCTTCAACCTGGTGACCGTGTCTTGGTCCGCAACTTGAGAGAAAGGGGTGGTCCAGGTAAACTAAGAGCATACTGGGAGAACGTTGTTCATATTGTGAAAGAGAGGGTTGCTGAGGGTCCAGTGTATAAGGTGGTTCCAGAAAACGGTGGAAATGGAATACGCACATTACACCGCAATCTACTTCATCTAGTCAATGATCTTCCTATCGACTTACCAGACTCAGTACAGGAAGCATCAGCTAGCAGAAGAGGCTTACCAAAGTATCGACCAGCACTATTAACAGACCCACTCAACCAAAGGGCAAGAATCAAACACACACATACGGGAAGACAGAGTGAGTGGAATTCAAGCAGTGACTCTTCAGACAGTGAAGAGCCCCGATACTGGTTAAGAGTACCTATAAAAAGAGGAATGGGAAACACGCAAGTGAAACCCGTATCTGACCACCAAGGACAAACTGACCAACATTACAATGATGTGATAGCCACTGAAAGGTTGGCTCAAACTCCACCACTTTTATATGGAGTACCAAGTAGACATGCTCGTGTGGATGCTGGTGAAGGGGGGAGAACTCACCAGATCTAGAGAAGAGAGAGACCGGACAGAGAACACATGATGAGGATTGGGCAGAGGAGGAGCAGTGGTCTGCCGATCAAATACCCGCTGAGCCTGAGCAGGAAGCGAGGAGGCCAGTAACCTCTCGGACTGTGAGTGAGCAGGTAAATGATGGTCAAACCACACTTCCTCAAATTCGGAGGTCCACTCGTGAGAGGAAGCCTACCCAGATGCTCACATACCAAACATTGGGACAACCCTCATATAAACCACGGACCATGTGCAACACTGTGGGGGTCTTTGGGTTGCCTGCAATACCAACCTGGGAGATGCAATCATACCCCATGATCTACCAAACACCTTTTCAGACATCACCATACATCTCACCCTACCAGATCTTGCCGTACACATCAATTCCGCAATACACCACACCACCATATTTGTATTGATAGTCACATATACATAAGGATACACACTGAATGTTGAAGAATGTTAGAGGTTTTCAAGAGTTTTTAGAAGTCTGTAAATGTCTGGAGCCATTTTTTTTTTGTCGGGGAGCGTGTGACGCTCATAAAAGATAAGGTCACATTTTATGTTATATTTGTCATTTTATTTTGAAACCCTAATTGTTGGTGAAGGAAGGATGTCAGTATGTGTCAGTGTGGTAGATTGGTGCTTTGGGTGATAGTGGAGCCAGTTCCTGACCGTTGCCAGCAGAGGGCGGGGTGGCGAGCTGCTTCTCCTGACCAATTCCGGTTGGCTTCCTCATTCTGCTGAGCGAGGCTGAACTGGACGGAAGCAACTTGTCGTCGGTGTCCTTGTTTCTCCTGTTTTACAGGTTCTCGGTCTGGGACTTGTAACACATCTCTGTCTGTACGTCTACAGTAAGAGCATCATCCCAAAAACCCAGAGTTCTGTCTGCTGCTGTTTTTTATACTGCTTCACCTCGTATGTGAGCGTTTATGTGTCCTCTCATGTATATGAGTGTGTGTGGTGTTTCCTCTCATATCTTAGTGTGTGTGTTCTTCCCAGGTTTAGGTGTGTGTGTGTGTGTATCCTCACAAATTTAGATGTGCGTGTGTGTCTCTAAATTGGTTTCCATGTAAAAGTTATCTGACTGTTAATCACCGCTCAATGCACAGGCTGGTACCGTTCAGGTGCTGAGGCTGATGTTTTTCCATCTCCTCTTTGATGTTCAGCTCATTCAATAATGAGAGGAAATTCCTTATGTCTTGCACATGAAATATTTATACTCATTGTGGACTGTATTATCCTAACAGTTTTGTAGGTCTGAGACAAGCATCATATACAGCAGAAAACAGAACTCTTTGCAAAAGTCATGAATGTGATTTTAACAGTTTTTGCGGGTCCCTCTCTTGACGTAACTTTGTTACATCATATGTACTGGTCATAGCCAGTGTTGGGAGTAACGCGTTACTTATAACGCCGTTACGCAACGCAACTACGTTTCTCAGTACCTAATAACGTAACGCGTTATTTTTCTATTTTGATAACGCTGTTACCGTTACTTCTGCGTGAAGAGGACCGTTACTAGTTACTTAAGAAGTAATGCTTTAGGTAAAAGACATGTGTTTTTCGCCGCCTGAACGGCATCCGGCAGCAACCGTGTCTGCTGAGTATGATTGTGTGTGGTAACTCTTACAGTCATGGTGTGAAACTGTGTAAAACTCGTGCGCTATGTAAATCATTATGTTGAAAAGGGGCGATGATTGGTTGACATAGTTTCATGCTAAGCCAATCAGAGCGAGACCTGGGCCGGTCTTCTTGCCTTTTAGTGTCTCACACACACAGGTGACGCGGTACAGCAGCACACACCCACAGGCAAGACGACAGCAAGTGTGAAGTTGATAAAATAAAATGCCTGTCAAAATGTCTAAACATCTGTTTTGTTTTTATTGTACTGTAATGTACAGTGAACGTATAACTTATCTCCAGACTCTAATTGCAGCGCTGCTCCCTGCAGCTTCACTCTCTCAGTCTCTCACATCCACACAGCTCTAACCGCGCCTCCCCACACTGGGAAACATGAACCCCATAACTGCTGTATAATACCTTATAACTATTACAGTCCCATTAGATTTCATTGTGATAGTTGCTACAGAGATCAACACTAAACTGTTTATAGGGCATCATTGAAATACTATGAAATAAAAACACAACTTTAGAGTGTTGTTGGGAGACATAACCAAAGATTATTTCTGTTTTCAATATTTTCAAAAAATTCCACTGTCTTGGAGAAAATCAAAGGAAACAAAGTAATTGTATTTGGTTCCTCGCCCATTGGTGGTAAAAAAATGTATATGTAAAATTTACAATAAAAACACCTACGTATAAGATGAAAGGAACATGTATGTTTCACATTAGAGCATCAGTTTTATAACAGAAGTGCTAATCCAGACTGCTTCAACCAATCAGCAGGTACACTCCAGGTACCTGCTGATTGGTTGAATGACACAGTCAGGTGATTTGTGATGTTTGGGTAATCTCTTCTGAATGGCTGAGTGAGGACCACATGGTTCTTGACCTCACTGAGGTAGAGGAAGGGGGCCATTTGTAAAGGGTGAGAAAATTTCCAAAAACAGTCACTTGCCCTATAAAGGTTAATGTATTTTCAAAGTAAAGTAAAGTAACTAGTAACTAGTTACTTTTATAATTTGGTAACTAGTAACGTAACTAGTTACTTTTTCAGAGCAGTAACTAGTAAAGTAACAAGTTACTTTTTTAGAGTAACTTTCCCAACACTGGTCATAGCACACCAACTGAAATATTTCAGGTCTTTTATTGTTTTAATATTAGATTCTGGCAAAAAGTAAAAAAAATTAAAAAATCCCTGTCTCAAAAAATTAGCATATTTCATCCAACCAATAAAAAAGGGGCTTTTAATACAAAAAAGTCAACCTACAAATAATTATTTTCAGTTATGCACTCAATACTTCTGAATTGTCGGGAATCCTTTTGCAGAAATGACAGCTACAATGTGGCGTGACATGGAGGCAATCAGCCTGTGGTACTGCTGAGGTGTTATGGAAGCCCAGGATGCTTGGATAGCAGCCTTATGCTCATCCACAGAGTTGGGTCTGGTGTCTCTCAACTTCCTCTTCACAATATCCCACAGATTTTCAATGGGGTTCAGGTCAGGAGAGTTGGCAGGCCAATTGAGCACAGTAACACCATGGTCATTTACCAGTGGTTTTGGCACTGTGAGCAGGTGCCAGGTCTTGCTGAAAAATAAAATCTTCATCTCCATAAATCTTTTCAGCAGATGGTAGCTTGAAGTGCTCTAAAATCATCCACTAGCTGTCTGCATTGACCCTGCCCTTGATAAAACACAGTGGACCAACACCAGCAGCTGACATGGCACCCCAGACCATCACTGACTGTGGGTACTTAACACTGGACTTCAGGCTTTTGGCATTTCCTTCTCCCCAGTCTTCCTCCAGACTCTGGCACCCTGATTTCCGAATGACATGCAAAATTTGCTTTCATCCGAAAAAAAGTACTTTGGACCACTGAGCAACAGTCCAGTGCTGCTTCTCTGTAGCCCAGGCGCTTCTGCCGCTGTTTTTGGTTCAAAAGTGGCCTGACCTGAAGAATGCGGCACCTGTAGCCCATTTCCTGCACACGCCTGTGCATGGGGGCTATGGATGTTTTTACTCCAGACTCAGTCCACTGCTTCCGAGGCTCCTCCAAGGTCTGGAATCGGCCCTTCTCCACAATCTTCCTCAGGGTCTAGTCACCTCTTCTGGTTGTGCAGGGTTTTCTGCCACACTTTTTCCTTACCACACACGTCCCATTGAGGTGCCTTGATACAGCACTCAGGAGGAGGAGGAGTTTTTAAAAGCCTCAGGAATCTTTTGCAGGTGTTTAGAGTTACATTGTTGATTCAAATAATTTGGTTAATAGCTCGTTCCCAGTGCCTTTTCATGATATGCTAATTTTTTGAGACAGGGATTTTTGTTTTTCTTTTCTTTTTGCCAAAATCATCAGTGTTAAAACAATAAAAGACCTGAAATATTTCAGTTGGTGTGCAATGAATCTAAAATATATGAAAGTTTAATTTTTTTCATTACATTATGGAAAATAATGAACTTTATCACAATATGCTAATTTTTGAGAAGGACCAGTATACAAATTCCCTTTAAAATAGTGTAAAGAAACATTCTGTTTGTAATAATACTAAAACATTGTAATAATAACAAAGAATACCATTGATAACATCATCACAGAAACAGTGAAACATGTGAATATTGAAAACATTATTGTGTATGATTATTTACTTGTTAAACAGTTAATTATATTTTTATAATGCTATATAAAAGTACAAACTTTTTTTCAAAAAACCCTTGACCTTAATCATTAATGAATGCGAATAAATGTTTTAGTGAATGATATTTTAACAGTGCCTCTCTTGACTTGGATCTCAGCTGCAAATCTAGTTCTTCTTCGTAGAGTAAGTCAGAGACTTCATCGTTTAAAGACAGTAGCGCTTGTTTCACAGCATGTCATTCTGTACTTGTGGACCAATAGCTCGTTCTATTACTCGAATGGATAATGATCTTATACATGGAACACAACAACACCCACACAGTACAGAAATTGCTGTGACAGTCACCATAGAGGTTAGAGCTCCTAGGAAAACCGTCTTCCTTTTTCCGAAAGTGTTGGTAAGCCATTCTTCCATAGGGTTGTCTACACCTGAGGATTCTTTTAATTTTTCAGATAAAGCTTTTTGTCCTTCAATAGTTTTAGTGACAGATCTATCTGGGGTGGTATTGCTTGGAATGTAAGTACAACATTTGTCACCAAAAGTTTGGCATAATCCCTGTTTTTCAGCATATAGCATGTCTACACCGATGCGATTCTGGTATGTCATTAGTGAGCTAGCATGCAATTCAGTGGCGAGCCCTACTACAGGGTTATGTGTCAAATTTACTTGTCGTTGCATATTAAAATTATGGAAGTTATTTCAATCTACATTTTTATTTATAGTAGCCCATGGACAAAGAAAGGACTCCCATCCTGCTGTGATTTGATCTACTAACTTATATTCATTAGGCAAACCTCGTGGCACTCCTATGGCATCTATGTATGTGGTATCTGCAGCTACTTCAACTTCAATAGGAGGCTGGTCGGGGGTGTCACGTTTGGAGCAGGAACGAGGAGTCTTTTTCCCGACGTTCCATGTAGTAAGTTCAATAGCTGTTGGGCCGTTACAGGTATTACAGATTGAGTTTGGACCAGAGAAACAATAGTACAAACTCCGATCCAGTTTTTTCGTAAAACAGGTAATAGGTCAGTTCCGCCACAATACCACCAAACATCGGCTAGGGGCACCGGAAATGCGCGCCTATTCTCATCCGCAGTCACATTGATGGTAAAATTACAGGTAGTAAGGTTGCCGACGAAAATTCCTAAACCTGATCTGGTTATGCAGGTGTGATTAAATTCAACGATGGTTAATGAAGGAGGTGGCGAGTAATCAGTTAGAGGAAAAAAACGTTCAGCATCAGGTAGGTTGGATTTACAAGAGGAGGGCAAACCGTTAAGATAGATAGATAGATAGATAGCCGTATGTAGATCTAAAACCGTATGTAGATCTAAAAAACAATCAATCAGGGTAATATTCGTGGTGAGTATTGAAAGTGCAGTGATTACAGCGGGTTTATATCCGTTACAGTAGACACAGGATGCTTGTGTAAATTGTTGTGACACGTTTATAGCATTAGTCAACTATGAAAAAAATAGTTTCAAATTTGACTAACTACTCCTTCTTGTTGTGAAGGGACAGTTTTCAGATCTGGGGCACTTGAACTTGAAAAGGTGGTGTCATTAGAGTGAGTGGGCAACAAATTTATCTTTATCAAACCTTCTACATCCTTTCCTGTAAGGTCGACACCTAAAACAAAATACACAGTGTTATTTGAATTTACTTGCGAACAAACCGGGCGACTTTTTGAGACATCATTCTCTTTATATGGTATGGGATGACTCCACATATTAGATACTGTCACTGCTATTGGATTCAGAGAATTCTGAGTGAATAGTCCTTTGGCAAGAGTTATTTTGGTTTTCAAGGCAGTATGCCACGCTAGCCATGGTTCTGCTGTCCAGCCATCAGGACGAGTGGTCCAGAACACTGTTTGCCAATTTGAGATCGTGGTGGACACATGTGGTGATGTAACTGGTGCTAACCATAAGTCATAACCTCTCCATGATGATCCTGGGTAATCTCCGCACGAGATGACAGAACATAATTCAAAGATAAAGAATGCTGTTGTTCCTACGGTATAATTTAGTTCTATTCCCCTATATAAAGTTAAACATTGGTCCCTTCATTTCACATGTGAGTCACTCCTTTTTTGTCTGCTTAGAGCTGTTACATTAACATTGCTACTGTTTTCAGCGGCAGTTGTGTTGTTTACCTGTTTCAGCAATTGCATTTCATACAGTAACATAGGAAAAGTTATTAAGAAACAAATAAGAGCCAGAATACACATTGTTCTTCTGAGTCCACACAGACCCACTTGAAGTCTTTTCCCGTCTCTTTTCCGCCTCCTGGTGGGTTTTTCCTGTGTGATGCACAAAACACCACAGAATCCGTTAGTGCTGTCCAATAGTCTTTACTAAACACAGGTAGTCGTTTAGGAGCATCAGTTTGTGGTACGTCCCCGGCCGGTATACAATAGCCACGCCCTGTATGCAACTGAAATGGTGTAAGTCCATCTCGTCCTGCTTGTGGAGTGTTTCTCATGTCATTTAATACAATGGGTAGGGCATCTATCCACGTCAAAGTTGAGTCAGTCAGTACTTTTGCAAGTTTTTGTTTTATTATACAATTTGCCCTTTCTACTAACCCCTGACTTTGGGGGTGGTATACTGATCCGAATTTATGTTGAATTCCAAAATGTGCTTCGACCTTCTGCAGGTCATGATTTTTGAAATGGGTTCCATTGTCTGAACGAATCACCTTGGGTAAACCACAAACTGGTACATAATGTTCAATCAGGTGTTTAATTACTTCTGCAGATGTTTCTTGTTTTACTGGAAATGCACTTACCCAACCAGAAAAAGCATCTACCATGACCAGTAAATACCTCATTCCCTTCACCCGGTTGTCTCTTCCCATATCCGTGTAGGGGGGGGCACAAATTGTGTGTCAGTGTAGAACCTAGTGTAGAACTGTTTTACTCTAACTGCCCTGTTACACCTTCCTCTATGAGCAATTCCTCCCCGGTGCTTTTCTCCTCTACTTCTATTTGTCAGTTGTCTGAAGAAGAATCCTAGCAGTCCATATTTTAATGTGTTCAAGATGTCACTGATGTCATTGTTCTTTCGAAGTTATTTTTATTATTTTCAATTTGACCTGTAAATATTAGCACAGGACAGATTCCTAGCATTTATTTTAACAATTTCTTTTTTTTTTTTTTCTTCAAAATAGGTGGGTGGGGTTGCTTTTGCTGTCAAGTTAGAGTCCGCTTCTTTTTTCCCTACCTTCTCTCTCTCTTTCTACAACTTACTGATTCCTATCTCTTCTCCCTCACTCTTGCCATTACTAACTAAAATTTATGACCACTACGTGCACAAATTGTCTATGACCCTGTAATTTAAAAAAAAAGACTTGCCCTAACCTTCTTCCTGTCTCACAAACTGTTCCAGCTCCCACTTTAACTCTTACCATTTTATACACTGCACTACAACCAAATCATACAAATAAACTACTTCCTCAAATCCAACCTTTTTCTAACATCTCTTTTTCCTCCTTCATCCTCTCGTCTGTCTTCTAATGTCCTTAACAACATTCAACAAATTTTCTTGAATGAAATGAATGAATAAACTGATTCATGGGAGACAACGGTGTGAGTGGAACTGAGGGCCCTGTGGGCTGGTATGGCGGGGGAGGTGTAATTGGTGATTGTGTGTGATTGAATGGCAAACCCTTATCTACGGGTGCCTGGCCATGTGACAATCCCTTATCTACGGGCGTCAAACTATGTGAAGGGCCTTTATGTACAGGCTTCTTCTCTACTTGTTCCATGGCCTCTATAATCATCATTAGTGTAACAATTCGTTCACTTTCATCATCGGCCTTGTGTTTCCATTTTTTTGTTTTTATTAATGACTTTTTCCCCAATTCTGATTCATATTCTGCTTTGTAATGTTGGTGTGCTCCCGTACTTCCTACTAATTGAACCTTGAAAATGTGGGCAAATGGTCCTTCATCCTCTGATTTAGGCCAATATGGTTTCTTTTTCTAATTTTTTATAAATGTTTTCAATCTATCTGCCTGTGTATTAGGTCTTGACACACACCTGCAAGATGTCAGTCGTTTTTCTACCTCCATCCATGTGTCTTCAAAAGTCAAAGTAATTTTACAGTAGTTAAAAACTTTGCCACGTATGTAAAATTGAAGCAAACGTCAGCTTGTTGATATCAATTTCCTTTTAAAAACACATCCGGAATTCGTGTCACTGGTATTCCTCGGTAGATGCGGCACATACGTCCAAAGTAACGTCGGAACCAGTGACACTACACAGTAATGTTATATGTCAGGAAATTTCAACCCCCAATCCTTCATTTCTGTTACTTCACAGTATAAAACAATACAAACATTCATTGCAAATTGAAGCAAACATCGGCTTGTTGATATCAATTTCCTTTTAGAAACACATCCGGAATTCGTGTCACTGGTATTCCTCGGTAGATGCGGCACATACGTCCAAAGTAACGTCGGAACCAGTGACACTACACAGAAATGTTATATGTGAGGAAATCTCAAGTCAGGAAATTTCAACCCCCAATCCTTTGTTTCTGTTACTTCATAGTATAAAAACAATACAAACATTCAATGCAAATTGAAACAAACATTCAATGGAAAACAGACAACGGAAAACACACAGGATGTTCAATGGAAGACACACAAGGGAAAACAAGTTCATTATTATTTCTATTGTGTTCCAAACGCTGTGTACACTTGTGTCCCAGACACTAACGTCCCTGACGTTTTTTCTATTGCATTCCAAACGCTGTGTACACTTGTGTCCCAGACACTAACGTCCCTGACGTTTTTTCTATTGCGTTCCAAACGCTGTGTACACTTGTGTCCCAGACACTAACCACATTATTTCTTTATTCTCAAGATGTCATAAAATGTATTCAATTTTATAATTAATTAATCTGAAATTTCTTTTTTGATTTTAACAATTTTTAAACCAGTTTATACCAGTTCTACCTTTGGTCCAGCGCGAGTACTACTACCAAATGGAGAATACTCGGTTAACGGAACGATTCGTGTGTGCGCTATCGGGACGCTGTAGCTAAAGTAGTCAGCTAGCTGTAAAACCCCTCACAAAAATGCGCAGATGTACATATATACCAAGTTATCCAACACTGTTACTTCCGGTATCTGTGTAAATTAATCGACACATGTTCAAAAGAGACGTTAATGTCCTTTCTTTAAAATACCATACAACAATCATGCGATCTTAGAAGGAGACTTACCTTGTTCACAGACAGGAGACTCCTCGGTCGCCACTGCTGCCTATTGATGGGAGAAACTCTGGTCAGTGTTGACTTTAAAAACAACTCTGGTAGATGTTAAAAATCAACATTTATCAGTGTTGATTTTAATATCTGACACTGACCAGAGCTGTTTGGTTTTAACTCCCCGGATGAACACCAACACTTTCGATGGATTAACTCTCACTGAGTTGAATTAGACTAAACAAGTGCTGAATTGACACTGGATTTTTAACGTTTAAAAACAATTTAATCAATCAATTTAACACTTTTGAATTTGCTGTATATACTGTATATGTATACGTGTATATGTATGGAAAGGAAAGCAAATTCCTTGTCATTGTGACATTGTCATTGTCATTGTGCAACCTCTGTCTCTAACCCATCACCAGAGTGAACAGTGGGCGGCTTTGAGCGCCCGGGGAGCTGTGAGTGGGGACGGTGCCATGCTCAGTGGACCTCAGTGGTAACTTGGCGGTGGGGGAATTCGAACCGGGGGCCTTGCGGACCCAGGTCCGCTTCCTTAACCACTAGGCCACTGCCCCCTGATTGGTCCAGTCAACTGCCATTCATGTATTATCTATCTGTCTCTTATACACATCTAACTATAAACTACAACGACGTGAAGAGTTGATTGATATCATTGTTTATTATAGTGTTTAATATAAATCAAAAATATACATATGGAGTATATATATTCAAACCATAGAACATGTACCGTAACTATAGGAAGAGGAAATGCATATTCAAAAAGGAGTGAAAAGAATAACTTACAAACGTCTTAACAAATGAATAACAATAATATACACATGTATGTATAGATGTATATATATGAATATATGAATATATATACATATATATATATATTTAATTTCAATTTATTAGAATTTCTATAGCACCAAATCACATCAGATGTTGTCTCAAGGCGCTGTACAAGGTAGGGACAAAATACAAAGGTACAGGGTCATAAATAATACAGAATTAAAGTAGTAATGTAACTAGTTACTTTTTCAGATCAGTAATGTAACTAGTTACTTTTTCAGAGCAGTAACTAGTAAAGTAATAAGTTACTTTTTAAAAGTAACTTGCCCAACACTGCTTATACCCAGTAAGTACACGAGCCTTAAGGTATTACACTATGGCAGCAGAAACTACAAAAAAATATTCGAAGCGGCCCTTATGATTTTTAGACTTTGGGAAAAATTCTTAAAAAATTATGAATTATGTTCTGACATAATTCATAATATAATATATGAATTACATAATATAATATATGAATATATATATAATATATGAATTACATAATATATATATACATGTATATATATACAGTATGTGTATATATATGTATGTACGAGTGTGTGCAGGTATACACATACACATAATAATGATGATAAAAGTACACTATAATAACGTAACATTGTCATAACGACATATGATAACAATAACAATTGAGATTGTGACTACTCAACAGAATTGACTACCACTGAAGCTACTAACACTACTAGCATTAACCCTCCTACTTTCATGTGTATGTATACTACTAACCTTACCTACTAACATCCATTGTTCTTTGTTTTGGATGTACATACCTCAATCCCACCCATATTGTTCCTATTGTATTGGTCTTTTTTGTACCTATCTTATTTAATTCTTGTCCGTTGCTGTTCTGCTGCTGGAACCGTAATGTCTGTCTGTCTGTCTGTCCACCCAACAGGAGGGACTTAAAACACCCCTTTCTCCCCACTCACAGGATTTAACTTCTGTTACTCCCCACTAACAGTTAGAAATGAAGAAGCTTCTTGGATGAGAGGTGAAACGTTTTCCAAAAACTAAATGTCCAGTTTTGTAACTAAGCTCTTTAACCTTCCCCAAGTGCCTTTACTTTGCTCAGGTTTTACTCTAGGAAAAGTAAAAGTACCCATCTCGAAATTCACTACAGTAAATTGGAAAGAAGATTGTAGTGTACTTGATTTGAAATTAGCTCCAGAATAAGTATGGTGCGGTGTGATTTGAGAGGGGGCATCATTTTATCACACAATCAGGGCTCCCTACATCTGCTTATATATCTATAACTGTTCTCATGTAAGAAAATAACAATAGATCCTGGCCTCTTTCTGTTAGGACTCTTAGAGCAACAACTGCCTTCATCAAAGTCACAGCAAAAACCTTTACACATGCTTCTTTGGTTGGGCAGGAGATGTATTATTCAATGTATTATTACTGGTAGACACACAGGTTGAAAACAAATACTTGAAATTAATATAAAATCAACAAATTAACAACAAACAAACTAAATATTTAAACTTATTGTACAATACATATTTACTCAGAATATAATTCATAATATATTGATATTTTGGGACATTTAGATTTAACACCTGGATTATTTATGTTGGAATATTTGTTTGAATAATGTTAGCAAACAGAAAACAGAAATTGTTATTAGAAATGTTTTAGACAAGGCCCCTCCTTTATCACTTATTTTTTGGATTATAAACGCTCTGGAGTATATGTTGCACTAACCTAAAGGTGGAAAAAAGTTATTTGCTGGAGTTTGTAGATACGTTGTAAGGAATATCATTTGATTTGTGATAAGTTAATCATAACAATATAAATAAGCCATGCTTTGCTATAACTTAAATTAGATTTCTATTAATACATGACTTTAACTCAGCAGACTGTAACATTAAGGTTTGTCTCGACCAGCTGACAGGTTGCCATTGAGGTGCTCTGGCATAAGTACTGTATATATATTTATATATATACTGTATATATATTTATATAAAGACTGCATATAATGAGGCTATTTTAGACGTGTAAAGTAAGAACCTTTGTTATCTGTGGGGAAAACAACGCTTCAGCAACAGTATAAACAGCACAATAACATAACACAAGTACAGATTCAATACAATACAAACAAGAATAGCAGCCAACACTTTTTAAAGTTGAATAATGTCTAATGTGTAACGTCTTCAAAAATCCAGCACACAGCTCGGGTATTTAAGTTCACGTCAAGACAACAAAACGTAGGTGTTAAATGGCCCCACCTATTTTAAAAATGTGATGTACTCTCCAAACGTGTCAGTCTCCACTCAAACCACACCTTCACCTGTGAGTACTTCTCTCGTCTTCACTTGTGCTCAAACCACAACTACGTGCTTACACCGCTAAAGCTCGGTTGGAAATGACGTTTGGGTGAAAATACATCTAAGACACAAACGTCAATCTGGTTGTTTGAGTGTAGTGACGAAGGTATAATTCTGTTGAGTTTTCTTTTTGTGTGAAAGACGGCCGAAAACATGAGGGAAGCCCCAGCAGGCGAGTCGAAGTTAAACAAATCAGAGAAAGACCAGGTTAGTGGTATTTTTCTGTATTTTATACCTTGGGTGTTGTAAACAACTGATTCTGGTGTCCCGTTACCGCTTCAGTTACTCACTTAATGTGAAAATCAAATTACATGCAGTGACTATTGAAAGCTATAACGTCACTGTACGTGGACGGCGGAAGTTAAGCTTACTGATGTGTTGCAGCGGAACAAAACAAGATTAACGCTGACGGGAAGGACTGAACGAATTCCAACGTTGCTCTTCTAAAGTTGTGAATAAGTGTTAACATTTGTACACCTTGATGTACGATGGTTATTAAAAGGGTTTACAACCTAATAGTGGTTTGAGACACCCCTCGGAGTCTTAAAGCTAGGGTAAACGTCAAATGCTAGACCCGTCGATAAATAGTAGTTTCAGAACCCGACAGTGTACATACTAATGGATTTAGCAGCCGTTTCGAATCATTTGGAGATATCCACAGGTACAACCAAGAATATAGAGATAACGTGCCTTTGAGCACTTTGTTTTGCGTCAAGCGACCCTGCGGGACGACACGTCCCACATCCAACCTATTCTGAACGTGCCGGGTCCAAATTGCAAAGGCAAAAAAATGTAAAAATTTAGCAAGCGATCATAAAGCCACGATTTCAGTTTTAGAAGACTTTACTTGATGTTTTTTTTTCAATATTGATTTTTTTATACTATTATTAATAACTTAACAGAACGTTATAATATGCAATATTGTCCACACCAGTAGTAACCTAAATGCAGTTTTGCAGGTAACCGTAAAACTAAAACTGGGAACACAGTTTGCCCATGCTATTGTGTTTAAGGCAGTTGAACAAATATCCAATAAAAAAAAATGCCTATAATAAATCAGCCATACCATGTCGCAGGAAAGTAGTTGCTTTTACATAACAGCTATGTAGTTATTTAACAAACTTTTGTGTGTTACCAAATAGTACTGATTAGTATCATGTGTGTTTTAATGCTCAATATAGGGAACTTAAAATATAGGGAACTAAAACTTAGACTAGTCTTCTCATTGTTTATTGTTTTAAACCTTTTTCAGAGCTGGATTCCCAAGATTATTAAAAAACGTGAATGCACCACCTTTGTTGAGGACACATTATGGTAATGTCATATATGATATCTTTTAATTTTGATGTCTGTCTAATATTTGTGATAAGTATATATTTTTCTCTCAGTGGTGGCACACATTGCCAGTGTGGTGTTTCCAGGGATATGCATGCCTCAGTAGCTTTGGGTGACTATTTTAGCACAGCTATTATCAACCACTGGGACAGTGCCCAACACTCATCTGAGTATCCAACAGATTCTTTTGGAGAGCTGCAATTTGCAGGAGCCAGCAAGAGACACAGCTATGTAAGTACATTTACATGCCATTCTTAGAGTCCATTGATTTATTGTGGAACTCATGTAATCACCATAATTAATCAATATGAGGTTTAAGAAAATGTCTGAAATGAATGTGTTGTTTCAATTTGCTACAGTCAGTAAATAGTGACATAGATAACGTTGCATTCTTTGTCTATTGACGAGCTTAGAAGACATTCTGTCTCAACAGTCTCAAGTCAAGCCAGATATAGCTACCTTACTCCAAAGATCTAATGTGATTTAGTGTGTACTGTAGGTTTTACCTTTTAGAATTTTACCCTTGATTTGTGAACTTGTGATTCCAAAATATAAAATAGATTAGGGTTTGAAGTACATGTCTTGCCCTGGCATCAGGTCAGATAGTTGATTTTACTGATGTCCGCTTTAATCACAAACAAGGCTTTCCCTTTGGTCATCTTAGTTCTTACGTTTGTCATGGGATACTCCACCATCAATGTTATATACACTGATGACAACCCATTGGGGCCTTCCTGCACCCAACTTGGTGGTTTCAGTAGTGGGTGGTGAAGGAGGGACCAAGATGAAGACGTGGGTCAGGGAGGTCCTAAGGCAAGGACTGGTGAAAGCCTCACAAAGCACAGGTAAAATCCCTATTAACTGTTGCTTATGCTTCCTACAAACACAAAGTAAGTACCTTGGCAAATTAAATCTGGATTAATTCTATGTATAATGTCCTTGTACCAGTGATTTTCAACTTCTTTTGATCCGTGGCACATTCTTTACGTTTACAAAATCCTGAGGCACACCAACAACTAAAATTCCATCTTCACACAGTACATGTAATACATATAATGAATAATATAATTTGAAAATGTATTTATACTCACTAAGTGTGAAATCTGGGCCTGTTTCTATGAACACAAATTGGATATCCTTGCAGGAATGGGGAGTTGGTTTTTCTTTTGCCGACCACTCATACTAGGGCCTTCATCTGGGTAGGAATTCTGTCCAGGGCCCTGTTCAGCATTTGCATTTGCCTTCTCCATCACTGTCACTTGCTGTTATAGTCACTGTCGCGTTTAGCGCAGTCCCGTAGCAATAGCGCCATTGTTTTCGCAGACATTTATAGCCTCAGTTGCCTACCGCTATGTATTACATATGTGAAGAAGAGTATTACAAATGTGCCACACTTAATTACAGTTCAGACAACCAACAATGGCCAATTATGTGATGCTAGATCAGTGGTTCTTAACCTTGTTGGAGCTACCAAACCCCACCAGCTTCATGTTTGCATTCACCGAACCCCACTTTAGTAGGGTTGGTGCGGTGTGACTTGACCTCCATGGCAGAGGCTCCACCGAACCCCTGAGACCGACTCACCGAAGCCCTAGGGTTCGATCAAACTCAGGTTAAGAACCACTGTGCTACATAATCATCTTGCCAAATTGCGACGTCAGGGCTATCTAGTTGGCTCTCCCTTAAAGGCAATATGTACGTGTTCTGTGGTCCATAAAATGAGGAAATCGGACTTCATTGAAGTTCTAAAGAACAATCTGCATATTTTGGTACTGTGGTCATCTAATCTCCATATAAATCTAAGCACTAAGAATCGCCTTAGTTAAACCTCCGTATCATATATCATATAATATATTTTATCATAATAGTTGGGAATCAGAATTTGTTTGTCAAAGAGAAATTTTTCTGTATTTTATATCTTGACCCAGGAGCGTGGATCCTGACCACAGGACTGCGTGAAGGTGTAGGGCGATGTGTCGGGGAGGCAGTGAGGGATCATGCTACTGCGGCTGCATCCATATCACTGAGTAAAGTGGTGGCAATAGGAATTGCTCCTTGGGGCCTGGTGCACAACAGAGATCAGCTGGTCAACCCTCAGGTTTTTCTAACATATATAATACTGTGTTGCTGTGATTTTAGACTTGAGACCAAAATCAATTTTAGCCCTAAAAGTATTATAGAGGGTACCTCCATCTTATACCAATATGCATAACTGTTAAAAAGTCAAGGTGTCTGCATCTACTGCATGTTTTTGGGTTGTGAAAGTTCATATTTGAATCTGAACTTAAATTCAACACATAATAGAACAAATGACCAAATGTAAGTACATATAATAACAAAGCAGTGTTACCCCATTAATACCTAATCAAGAATAACATAGGGGATTGATAAATATACAGAGAATACCCATGAAATGCTAATCTCACCGGGGATAGACCTGAGCAAACTTAGAGAATACGTAATAAACATACAGTATATTGACACAAAAACATATTTAGCAACACTACTGCAGGAGATAATAATTTCCTTCAGAAATTAATGTTAATTATTATTATATGCATTTCATATACATGGTTATAGATACTGTAAGTCTATCCATCTTAATCTGGCTTCTCTACCTTTTTTTCAAAACCTTCCTTTCTGTGTTGTCCCCCTGATTACCTTGTTCCTTATCCTGTCCATCCTAGTCACCCCTAAAGAGAACCTCAGCATCTTTAACTCTGCCACTTCCAGCTCTACCTCCTGTCTTCTACCTATTCCTAGTGTCTCTAATCCATACACCATGGCTGGTCTCACAACTGTCCTGTAAACGTTTCCCTTCACCTTAGCTGACACTCTTCTATCACAGATCACTCCTGAGACCTTTCTCCAGTTGTTCCACCCTGTCTGTACTTTATTCTCCACCTCTCTTCCACAGTCTCCACTGCTCTGAACAGTTGATCTTAAGTACAACCTCTTCCACCTTCACCACCTCTGCACCATTCCACTGTTCCCCTTTTCATTCACACACATGTACTCTGTCTTGATACGACTGACCTTCATTCCTCTTCTCTCCAGTGCAAGGTTCTCTACGTTCTCTAGTGTTCTCACAAGAACACTTTTCATCCACTCATCAGGCATCTTGTCTGCCTCTAGAATTGTAACAACCGAGTCAGAAAATGTACTGCTTCTTCCCCAAAGCACTTCTATACCTCCACTGGTATGTCATCGGGACCAACTGCCTTTCCACTTTTCATCCACTTCAGGGCTTTTCTAACCTCATCCTTTCTAATCTGATCTACACTACCGGTCAAAAGTTTTAGAACACCCTGAATTTTTCCAGTGTTTTTACTGAAAATGATGCCGTTGAATGTCTCATTGCACTCAGACGTGAAAGCATAGTACAAATAACCAACTGGGGTCAACAAAAGAAGTTATGGAATCAATTTATCGACAAAAATGTATTCTAAACTGTTGATTCATTAAAGTAGCCACCTTTGGCAGATATAACAGCTGCCACACGAGGCATTCTTTCCACAATATAAATCAAATATTCTTTAAAAGTTCTTCCCATGTCTGTTGCAGAAGTTCCCATAAATGTGTGGCACTTGTGGGTTGCTTTGCTTTCACTCTTCAGTCCATTTCATCCCAAACCAGCTCAATGGGGTTTAAGTCTGGAGACTGTGCTGGCCACTCCATGTTTTCAAGTTCATCAGCTTGTTGCATCATTTTCAGTAAAATAATGGGAAAATTTAGTTGTTCTAAAACTTTTGACCGTAGTGTACCTTCTCCCTGTTAGAAACTGGATCCTTATTCCTACGCTCCCTATCATTTTCCTCATTTAACAACTCCTCAAAGTACTCCCTCCATCTTCCCATTTCCATACTTGTCCTTGATTAAATTCACCTGCTGCACATCCTTCTCAGATTGATTTATCCGCATTGCCAATCTGTATTACTCCTTTCCTCCTTCCTACGTGTCTAACCTCTCATACAACTCCTCGTATGCCTTTTGTTTGACCATGGCCACTTCACTCTTCACCTCCCTTTCCCTCTTTCTGTATTCCAGTCCATTCCTCTCTGTTCTGTCACTATCCCATCTCTTCTTTGCTAATCCCTTTCTCTGAACACTCTCTTGAATCTCATAATTCCACCACCAGGTCCTTTTGAACTCCTTTCTCTCTCCAGCGGACCTAGCACCTTCCTAGCTCTCTCCCCACTGACTCTACCTGTGGTATCCCAGTCATCTGGGAATTCCCCACCACAGCCCAGAACTGCCATCACTTCCCTTCCAAAGTCTTTTCAACATTCCTCTTTCCTCAACTTCCACCTCTTGATCTTTTGCTCTTTCTTCTTCTCACCTCCATTGTCAGCTTGCACACTACCATTCTATGCTGTTAGGCCACACTCTTACCTGCCACCACCTTCTTTTGTTGTCTTGCATCTTTTATTTGGCAAACGTTTTACGCCTGATGCCCTTCCTGATGCAACCCTCACCATTTTTCTGGGCTTTGGACCGGCACTAAAAAACACTGGCTTGTGCTCCCTAATGACTGTTTTTTATAAGTGCTTCTTCTTCTTCTTCTTTCTGCTTATCCCTTTGTTCAGGGGTTGTCACAGTGGGTCAACAATTACCATCTATAAGTGCTAATTTGTGAACATGGGTGTTTTTTAGTATCATGGTCAAGTCAACAGTACAATCCCTTTTTTTCATGTGCAGGGTAGCTTTCCAGCTAAGTACTACGTTTGCAATAGAACTCAGGATACCTGTTGCCTTGACAACAATTACCAGGCCTTTTTGCTGGTTGATGATGGGAGTGTTGGGCGCCGAGGGGGAGAAGTAGGCTTCAGAGCCAAATTAGAGGACTACATTTCCCACCAACGTACTGGCATCTGGGGTGAGTAAAAACTGGTCAGTTAGGATGAAACAAACGGTTAATTTCTTTTCATATTGAATATTTAAAACTGTCTAAAAAACTGTATCATCTATGTCCTTTACATGCACTTGGGGTCATTAGTATTAGTGAATCTTTCAAACATGCAAACTCTTGCCAAAATGACACAGCTTGTATCTAAATGGTGAAGATCGCGCTCGTCTTTCTCTCCAAACCACAGACATATCAACAAAGTGTTCAAAACAAGTATGAATGATTAACAAAGAAACATAAATAAATGATGAAAAATGCATTCAAAACAAAATACAGTATCTCAAAGGATTGAGAAATAAAGTAAAAATGATAAACAAAGTGTCAGAGAAAAATGTTTGAAAACAGAAGAATATGAGATCTCAATTAAAGTAAAGTACCAAGAAAAAATTACGTTACCATGCTTGGGAGTCAGGGCTGTACCTAGCAGCCTGCTGATTACTCAGGATTACCAAGAGCGATAACTCACTTGTTGTCTCCAATCATGCGTTTTTATACATCTTAATCTATATATCATAGTCAAGAGCTTCCATCTACAGAGTTCTTTGTCTCAGCAAAGAACTGAGACAGTTCTTCTTCCAAACGTCCTCCCCTTATCTTGGTGAGTTTGAGCTGGTTCTGAAAACCCCCCTCTGTCTCTTTTGTAGACAGTCAGGTTCACGAGAACTTGCTATTTTTCAAGGCCAAACAGATCATGCAGCACACAACTAAAAATAATGAACCACCAAACAGCTGAAGTGTCAGTTGGAGCATAACATTATTTGCATATATCAGTCTTGTAAATATCATATTAGCAATCATAGCTTTGATGCAAGGAGTTTCACAAGTAATAAACAAACAAACCAAAAATAATATAACTAACACAGGAGTAAATACCTTCACACAAGATTCTACGAAAGATAAGTTCTTCTTTTACACCAATCTACTAGATATTGTAACTGTAATAGATCATTGTTTTGATGAAAGGAATTATGCAAGTAGTGTACAAACAAACCAAACGTAATACAATCAACACAGGATTAGTCAGGATTACAGGATTCTGCCAATGTTCAGAGGTCACTGTTCACTTCTCATGCCCTCTCAATCCATCCTTGCTCTTCTTTCTCGGCTTCAGCCTGGGACCTGTACTCCCTTCCTCTACCACCTGGTCACCATTCGTGATATCAGTGTGGGACTTTCTGCAATCATTTCCTCAGACAATAGCGTCTCTGTTCAGGCAGTTAACTCACCTATGTTACATTCTAATTCACAACTCTGAAGACTGATGAAGAAAAAGATTAAAAAAAAAAAGATTGTGAGGAGTACTGCTTAAGTTTTATCGAACATTCTTTTACCACTGTCAGGATCTTTTGCTGGAAGGACCGGAGGATTCACAACATTTGAACAGTCAAATATTAATATGGATTTAAGTTAAGTTATGGCAGAGCATGGATTATTAATATTTTGATGATTAACTTATCACAATTTTTGGTCCACAACTAACCGTACACCTTCTTTCTCTTGGCACTCCAGAATGACTGGCTTGTACAGCAATTACAACAACCTCAATGGGATCAAATTGCATTCTTTGCTTAAGCACAGTGCTGGCCAACCAGTAAGATGCTAAGAGTGTAACAGCATTGGATGCAAATCTCTGCAAAAGCTGAGAAAAGAGAAGCTAAGGGCCAAATTCACGCACAAAAACAAAATACATGCATAAAATTAGTTACACAAGAACGTGAATATTCATTCACTTATGTTCATCTGTCACTGAGTCAGGGGAAGCAGTCTCCACAGTCACCATTAAAATTACATTGCTCCATACTGAGCTTTCCTGTGCATAGTGAGCTCAACACACTTGATAATACGTTGGCCAAATGGTGCTATGCTCAGAGCACCCCAGTGGCAACCTGGCGGCTGTTGGATTTAAATCTGATGCCTTGCAGACCAAAACCCCTTTAATGGGAATATTGAGTATGGTGTGTTTATAGTAAAAAGTTATTTTATTTTGAAGATAGCATTATAAATATAATTACCGTAGTACAATTTTCACTAGCGAATCTGACATCTAAGACTGCCAAAGAGTGCAATGCTCAACACTTTCTTCAGCAGAAAAAATGTAGTCAGATGGAGGGGCATATTCTGTGAAAAGAATTGTGATGTTATTTATGACATTTTGGGCCTGGTTGGCATAAATACTCTTGTTGTTTGTTCTCTCACTGACTAAATTAAGTTATGGAAACAGCAGAGCAGACACCAAATGTTTACCAACAATAGCAGCAGCAGACAGTAAAAAAGTAGACAAAAGTAGACAAAGTAAAAGAAAGAAATGCAAAAAAAAAACACGAACCAATTTATGGTAAATGAACAAAAACAAAGCAAAGCACACCTTTTACCAGAGACACATATCAGCTCTTATATGTTTACTATGCATAATGCATACTATGCATAGTCTCTGGTGTGTTGTTATGACATTAGTTTATTATTATTGTTGTTCAATATTTACTCCGTCACTGTTTTCATGTTTCATCACAGTGGACATATTTAAATCTTAAATCTACTGGCAAACCTAAGGTACAAAGTTTAACTTGCATCCCTCACTAGTTCCAAATCTAGAGATATCCATAAGCCTGGCCTTGTGTTTTTCAAAAGTTACAAATCCTATTTACCTTCGTCAATTACCAAATTAAATAAATAGCTCATTTGATGAATCTACTTTTCCTCTTGCACTTAAATCAGCGCCTGGAACCCCAATTCACAAACCAGGGGACAAACAAGCAAACAAACAATTACAGACCAAAAATTATGTTTATATCCCATTTATCGAAAACTTTTGAAAAAGTGTTGTTGAAAAGTGCTGATCAGCTGACGGCCCACCTTGTAAGTGAAACCATGTGATGGTACAAATATATTGTCAAATATATCTAATAAAATAAATAAGCACCTTCTAAATCCCCTCTTTAAAGGCAACTGGACCTTTTAGCTTTCTCCAAATTCCATCTAACTTCTGTGAGTAATTTGGTAGTTACGTAGCGTAGTAACGTAGAGGGCTCGACCACCTGAAATTGGGGTTGTCGGAGAAAACAAATGACCACACTCGATTACAAAGGGAAAATAGTTGTGATCACAAGGACTATAGTGTGAATTGGAGATGTAAAACACTAGGACACCAGTGTCACTTGACAAGCAAAGATGGGTGGTTGTGCATCTCAGAATTTGTGTTGGATAAGTTGTTCTGGACTGAATCTCTGCCAATGCCTTCCATGGTGCATATACTGTACGTAGGTGGCTTTCTTCAAATCTGTTAAAAAACGTCTTTTGTCTCTGACAAGGATATTATTATTCCCATGTTGATGAAGGTTCTTGGTCATACAGGTCATGGTCAAAGTTAAAGAGTTTTGTTAGGCAACTGGACATTCAGTTTTTTTGGAAAAGGTTTCACCTCTCATCCAAGAGCCTTCTTCAGTTCTAACTGTTAGTGGGGAGTAACAGAAGTTATATACTTTGAATGGGGAGGGAGGGGTGTTTCAAGTCCCTCTTGTTGGGTGGACCTGGGGATACTTGTGAAGTGTGATACCAGTCGTTAGTTATGTATTGATGGGTCATTACCGGCATTGTCGGAGTGGTTTTGGTTACACGGCTCGTTAATATGCCAAACTGGTTGTTGAGAGTGGAATCTTTTGGGTATTGTTCCTAAAATGGCTTTGTAGGTGGGTGAATGATTGTCTCAAACCACCACCTCTGTTGAGAGATGGTTTTTCCAGGTTGACAAAAATGGCTTTGAACACCTCTCTCAAACCATCTGTCTTCTCTGGCCAAAATTTTAACATCTTGGTCCTTAAACGAGTGGTTGGTGGCCTTTAAGTGTAAGTGGATGACTGAGTCCTGACCTGAGGTGTTAGCCCTTCTATGTTGGGCCATGCGCCTGTGTAGTGGCTGCTTGGTCTCCCCAATGTAGAGGTCCGAACACTCCTGGCTGCACTGAATGGCATAAACCACGTTGTCCAGCATGTGTCTTTGGATCTTGTCTTTGGGATGGACCCGTTTCTGTCTTTGAAATGCGTACGGATCTGATGCTGATTAAAAATTCAGAACCCCCTGCGACATAAGGAATGACAACATTACGCTTCCTGCTTTTCTCCCTCTCTGTAGGCCTTTCCTTAGTGGTTTAAATAAAAGCCCATTTGGGATAACCACAGTTCTTAAGGGATGTCTTGACATGTGCTTGTTCCCTCATGGGGATGGTGACTGTAGAATTCGGATAACCCCCAGTTTGTGTTGAAGTGGGTGGTGAGAGTCAAAACAGAGGTACTGGTCAGTGTGGGTTGGTGGGGGAGGGGGGCACCAAGCTGAAACTACCTTTCAGCAGTTTGAAGGAGGAGTTTATGGTTACCCGTACAAGAGAGGTGCTGCTGTATAGGGACTCTAGTGACACTGAAGTGTCCACGACTGGCATCGAAGTGAGGATTGACAGGAAGTGGAGTGCTCAGGAGGCAGTTAACTAGGCGGAATCCCGTTTGAGGCACAGCAAACTGGTGGGTATAGTGGCATCTGGACGGGCAGGATTCGGGAGCCACACAAGACCTTCCTACAGCAAGGCACAGGGGAAAGCAAGGCGCCAGCTGATCCAGGAAGAAGTCCGAGCAGAGGTGGAGAAAGCCCGCAGATTAAGGTCTGTAGGAATACAGCAGCAGGAGGTGTGGACCTGATGAGAAGAGGCAGCTGAGAGGAGGGTATCGTGGTCAGAGTTGTGGCGATCTGAGCCACACGGGATCAAGTTCCTCATCAAGTTGGTCTACGATGTCCTCCCCAGCCCATCCATTCTACACTGCTGGGGCTTAGCAGAAAACCCACTGTGCCCCCTCTGGCAAGGGACTGAATCATTGGAGCACATTCTGAGCTGCTGCCCAAGGGCACTGGCAGATGGACGCTACTGCTGGCACCATGAACAGGTGCTAAAGGTCATCACAGATGCCATCACCACAGGGATCTCCACCAGCAAACTCCAACAACTGATAAGGGAGTCCACCGCCTTTGATAGGGCTGGGGAGTAGCCGCCACAGCAGCCCCAGAGTCAAGCAGGGCAGCAGCTCGGGACTGGCGGCTGACAGTCGACCTAGGGAGACAGCTCAAAGTTCCTGGAAAATATTGCAGTGACCAAACTCGGGCCAGACATTGTCCTGGTTTCAGAAACAACAAGGCAATTTCTCCTGCTGGAGTTGACTGTCCCCTGATATACTTGTTAAT
>JAFBJS010057830.1:48312-59128 GCA_016785265.1 Paraplagusia blochii
TATATATATGTATATGTATGTATATGTATATGTATGTAGTACTGCCAAAAACAAATCAGTTTTTTCCTTTAACCAGTTTTCCTAAGTAGGTATTTGTTATTTCTGGGAAGAGATCCCTTTTGTGTCTAGTTATCTCCCAAAATTCTGGTCCACTTAAAACCACATTGTACATTATCAAACTTCTGTTTGCCAGTAAAATAATAAAGAAACGTATTTCTTCTTCTAGGAAGTGGAAGCATTGACATTCCTGTTATTTGTATGCTTGTTTCTGGGGAGGCCAGCATGCTGGAGGTATAGTGAGAACTTTGTTCTTTTAAAGCATCCTCAACAAAAACTATTGTATTTTCAAAGTTTGATTACATTTGAATGTAAAATTCTCTCTATTATGCCAGAGAGTGGATTTTTCATTGAAAAACTCCACGCCCTGGTTGGTGTTAGCTGGTTCAGGAGGCACAGCAGATTTCATCAGCGATATGTTGGAGATCTTATCTTCAGCACCTGTGATTCAGTCTTCCAGTGAGGGCGATGTTGAAGGAGTTCCGAATGTGGATCTGAAAGAAAGAGTGGCAGAGCGGGTTAAAAAGCATTTTTCTTCAGAAGTAGAGGTAGATCAACTTGTTGAGCAGGTAAGAGCTTAAAAGCACAAGTACAACATTAGTTTAGCACTCTATATAACATAAATGGATAGAAACATGCATTTATTATATTACAGATCACCTAATCCTCCTAATCACAATTGGAAATCTGTAATCACTGTAATCTGTAATAACTAAAATGAACAAGCTGGAACAGAAATAGGCGTGATATAATAATAGTATAATAATAATAATTTAAAGAAAAGATTTATAAGAACAACTAGCCAAAACCTTTTAAAATTGTGATTATACCAATTGAAAATGTGAAAGTCCTTGTCAAATGTTTTGCAGTAAGATAGGGTTTTCTGCAGAGTTTTAACAAGAGAATTATCACTTTGTTTACATTATAACATTATACATTTAGAAGGCATTACTTTTAAACCAACTGCAGCTAAATAAACCTCTAAACTTGCTCAGAAGAGAAAAAGAAAATCACTTATTTGAAAACCCAAAGTGTTCTGTACTAATGTGTTCTGTACGTCTTATTTGATTCATAAAAATTAATTTACAATGAATTACGATGGGTCCACTTTGGAAAAACCCAACATACATAGTACAACAAGCAAGAAAAGAAGGGAATCAATCTCAAGCAATGTCACATTTACACATTGACATTGTGACACATACTGCACGCAACAAAATGTGACTGCATTTACCCATCACCAAAGTGAACAGTGGGCAGCTTTGAGCACCTGGGGAGCAATGAGTGGGGAGGGTGCCATGCTAAGTGCACCTCAGTGGTAACCTTGCAGTTGCTGGACTTGAAACCTCTTTGACTCAAGTTGGATCCAACTACATGTTATGGTTCTGCTGTGGCCAGTAACCCTATAAAATGTTTTAGATCCCAATGCAGGGCTCTTATACTGAAACTTACATGTACATACATTTGATGTCACAATGGCTTTTGATTGTTGATTAATTACACAGTAAATTCTAAATTACATTTAGAAAGCACAATAGTTCCTTTTTTTAAGCAACAATTAACTGGACATTTTCAAGACATTATTGTAAATATGTTTGTCTACTGTGTTTTTCAGACTGTAGACGGACTTTGTACGGACCAGTTGTAATATATGTGAATGTGAGGGTGAAGTACTCTTTTTACACCAGCCGAGCTACGATCAATAGTGTAACTATTCATTTGGCGATAAGAACTGATGTGGGTTCACAGAATGCTACTCTGAATCTGTTGTGACACAACACTATCAGTTGGACAGAGGCAGAATTTAATATTACATCTCAAACAGAAAAGAAATATAATACAAACATAACCAGTAAAAGCCAAATGAGATGTAAAATGTTGACTCCAGTGGTAACTCCTGAAAAAGGGACAAGCCAAAAGGAGGAGAAGAAGAATTAGGACAAGCCAGAAAAGATCGCTGTACATTGTATAGTTCCCACTATGAAATATATACAAAATATTTGCCCACTCCAGTTTTGAAGGTCTAGCTTTAATAAGAATTTTTAAACATTAATACTTCTTACTTGTACATATCATCCGGTGTTTCTAACTTTTTTTGCACCTTATTAATGCATTGAACGTCTCTGTATCAACAGGCCATAAGTATCTACCACAACAGAGATTTGATTACCATCTACAATGGTGAACAGGAGGGTCCAAATGACTTCGACACAGTCCTGCTCAAATCATTAGTAAGAGGTGGATACAACAAATTCATACAAATTATTATCAAGGACATCTTAAATGCCACATATTGTAAGTTGAGTTCAATTTGCTGTCTTTGAAAGCTGATTTTTATTTGTTACAGCGAGTAAACACCGTACATCGGTTGATGACAGTCCTTACAATGAAGAACTGAAGCTGGCAGTCACATGGAACAGAGTAGATATTGCTAAAAGTGAACTGTTTAATGGGGACATTCAGTGGCAGGTAAGGAGTTACACTTAAGAAATTGCAATAAAGCATTTACGTAGACCAAAAGCCATTTACCATATCACAGTTATACTTGTTGTATTTTATAAAGATGATGATAATGATTATTACATATTTTTACTGTAGTTGCAATTATTTACAAGAGCAAAAACACTAAAAAGTACTGCATTTTTTTTATTTTATTGAAAATGTGACTACTTGATCATGCACAAAAATGGCTTGTGAGTCTTTATGCACAACACCAGGTTTTATTTACATAAATGAAAAAAAAAACATATAGAAAATATCATGAGGAGCAAAAAAAAGTGGGTTTAGACTAATTCCAACAGGAGAATGGCTGTTGCACTCCTGTGTCAATTTTAGCACTTTGAACATGCGCGAAATTCCTCTTCTAGTTTCAGAACACTTAGATTCATATTTGGACACTACTTAAATTATTAAACATGATGAAATTGTGCTGTATGGCATCTCACAATGAGCACAATTCCTGTCACTAATGTATGGGTAGTTCCCAAGGTTATTGAACCCCTTGTGAAATGAAAAATGTGACTCATAGTGGCAATATACCATATAAAGTTTGCATAACCATATAGCAAGGGTGTGAAGATTAATTGTTTTGGATCGGTTATCGTTCTGTGACCTACACGATCCCTAGTGTACCGGTCCAAAAAGCCCTGATCGATCGAAAATGCAGTAAACGGTCCGATGGTTCAGATTTTTGTCCGTGGATCCGTTTTGCTGCTCCATGGCCCTACCCACAAATTGACATTAGAGATAGATGTGACATTGGTCACATCATGGGCCCACCGACCAGGTGTCACCAATACAGTGCCTGCGGGTACAGGTAGCCCATAAGGACCATGTGAGTCGCCCATACACCTGTTCTAAAATTCTCTCAAATAACGCACTTATCAGTGAGCTGCACCTTTTTAATTAATTTTTTTTTTAATATTCTTGTTTAAATCACACTTATACGAGAACTGGAAATGATAATATATTATTATTCTAATGATTAATATAAATAAACTCTGACCCACTATAGTTCAAGGTTGAGTATTTATAGTACATTTGATAGCATAGCCGTTAAGTGCATTTTTCCTTAGGCTTGTGCAGGGTGTTTGTTAAAATTGTATTAAAAGTTTGCTGCGGTACATTGTGACTGTTGTAAAAGTGATCATTTGAAAATGTTTGAACATTTGAAAAACACTGGAACTTAAAAATATAGAAATAAAGTGTTTCATATTGATATTAATTTATTTCCTATCTTTTACATTGTTGATATTTTCATGCGAAATCCTTAACATGATCAGTGTCTTCACACAGCTAAATACCATTAATTATTAACAATAACATATAATTTAATTTATATTGAGCAAACTGGGCCCTTTGCCTTTATCAGCACCCAAGAATTAGCCCTCGGTTTCAAAAAGGTTGGTGACCCCTGCCATAGACACACATATACATTTATTCACACATGTCTATGGAGGTTGTGTCAACTGCGGCGTGTGAACTTTGACGTGGGTAGATTTGATTCAAATCATAATAGATTCAAGAAACCTATTATGTCCAGTTGTTGTTAATGGAGATAAAATACAAATTGTCAATCAGTATAAATATTCTGGGTTAACATTAGATTCGCAGCTCTCCCTTGAAGGTCATATTGACAAATTGGGTAAAAAAAAATCAAGTTAATTCTTGCAAATGTTCATGCAATTGGAAAGGAAGTGCCAGATGAAGCTGGAAAAAAAGTCTTAATGGTATAAATAGTTTTTGCATATGTATTTTCCATCGTATATGTATTGTGTGCTTTTTACCTTTTTACATCATGGCCAGGGGACTAGGGATGAAAACTAGCCTTTGGCTAATTCATTCTCAGTTAGCCATGTGTTTATGAAATTGCATTTTCCCTTCTAAATAAACTAAACTAAAACTAAAAAAGACTGGTAGCTGTATAGTGTTGTTGAAAGACAAATTTTTTATTGGAGATTAAAAAAAGGAAATGAACCGAACCGAATCTGATTAAACTGCATCGATCGTTTATTATTTTTTATGAATAGTTCCTAAATTGGCTCATAGCCTGTGAATCAAGATATGAATTGGATTGTTATGTGAGTGAAGATTCCCATCCCTACCATATAGCAAATGAATTATAATAGAACATTTGAGACCCACTGCTGGGCATATATGAAAAGTACACAAGACCTTCAACTGACTGTCTGATGATTCTAATCCATCCAGATCATGATATTCAAATACTGTAGTTTATTTTAGGCAACAACTCTTGGAGTTGAAAGGCATTTCATTCCTCCACTGAGGAACTTCCGTATTTTTCGGACTATAAGTCGCGTTTTTTTTTCGTAGTTTGGCCGGGGTGCGACTTATACTCTGGAGCGACTTATGTGTGAACTTTTTACCACATTACCCTAAAATATTGTAGCGTTCCTGAAGTAATGTTACAGTGTTCCATGTTCGAAGAGTTCTATGATTTCCCATGGTCCGTGAATGCGTCTTGGTGAATGAATGAATGAGTGAGTGAGGGTGCAGGGCAGCAGGAGCGGGAGAGAGCGTCTCAGTGAGGGTGTGTTAAAGAACGCCTCGCGGCCGCTTTTCCACTATTCTCCTCCGCATATTTCACAACGGAAAAACTATAACGTCAGGCTCTCTTGCTCTGATGTGTGTATGTGTGTCTGTCTATAATATATATCAGCGACCGTCTCACACACACGTCAACCAATAAAAATTCGGCGGGGGCGGGTCATTGGAGAAGCGCTAGTTCTGTAACTATGAAAATTCATCATTTCAACATTGGGGTAACTTATAAAAACAACCAAGAAGGGCTGAATAAAAATGGCGCCGAAAAGAAAATCATATTCTGCATCTTACAAGCTAGAAGTTATGCAGCAAATATGCAGCAGAAAACGGCAATCGAGCAGCAGAACGAAAGTTTGGCGTAAGTGAGAAACTTGTAAGGGACTGGCGTAAAGCGGAGGCTACTCTAACTGAAATGAAGAAAACTAAAAAAGCTAATCGCTAAAAGCTAGGTGGCCACAGCTAGAAGAACGAGTTCGCAAATGGGTGCTTGAACAACGTGCTGCCGGGAGAGGCTTGTCAACAGTACATGTGCGTCTCCACGCCCAGGTAGTTGCCAAGGAGATGAATTTAAATGACTTTGTGGGTGGACCATCCTGGTGTTACCGCTTCATGCAACGCAATCGTCTCTCTATCAGAGCAAGGACATCAATGTCCCAAAAACTGCCAGCAGACTTCCAATCCAAGGTAGAAAGTTTCCGTGAGTTCATTAAAAAGCATGTTAGTGAGCACAACGTGACACCGGATCATATTATAAACATGGACGAGGTCCCCCTCACGTTTGACATTCCCATGGGCCGAAGTGTTGCAGAAAAGGGGCAAAGGAGCGTGAATATCCTAACAACTGGTCATGAGAAATCACACTTCACAGTGGTGCTGGCATGTTGTGGAAATTGATCAAAATTGCCACCAATGGTCATTTTCAAAAGAAAAACCATGCCAAAAATTAAATCCCCTTCCGTTGTAGTCGCCGTGAATGAGAAAGGGTGGATGGATCAAGAAATGATGAACTTATGGCTTACAAAGTGCTACACTAAGCGACCGGATGGCTTCTTTAGAGCACACAAAGCTATGCTTGTGATGGACAGCATGCGAACGCACATCACGCCACAGTTAAAAAATAAATTAAAGGTTTTCAACTCCATACCTGCCATCATCCCTGGAGGCTTAACCAAAATACTCCAGCCACTTGACATCTCCGTGAATAGGAGCTTTAAGGCAGTCTTGCGCAACCTGTGGGAGCAGTGGATGATGGATGGAGAGCACAGCTTCACGGCAACCGGGAGAATGCGCCATGCAACTTTCCTGGATGTCATTGGATGGATCGATAAAGCATGGGCTTCAGTGACAACCGAAACCATCCAGTCAGGATTCAGAAAGGCTGGAATAACTGGAACTGCAGCTGAGGATGAGTTGGCAGAGTTGTTCGGTGACACCGAGGAAGAAGACTGAATTTTGTGATAAGGAGTGCCACTGATTGTTTTATAAACTTGTGTAACAAACTGTTTTGTACGCTCGGTTACACTTGTATGTTGTATGTTCCATATTCTGATGGTTTGGGAATAAATTCTTCAGTTATAAGTTACGTTTTGACTTTTTAGAAATGTTCAGAGGTTCCTTGAACGCACCATATTGTGGCGCAGAGGGTTTTTATACGGCATTGAAGCCGGGAGTTCTAGGTTGTTGTTTCCGGAAAAATCGACTTATACTATAGTGCGACTTATATATGTTTTTATCCTACTTCATTACGCATTTTCGGATGTTTCGACTTATACTCCAGAGCGACGTATAATCCGAAAAATACGGTAATCAGTTTCTGCTTAATTTAAGAGGGGACACCAGTAGTTATACTCTTCTTAACAACTCCCTTCACCACCTTCAGTGGTGAAGGGAGTTGGAGACTGCTTCCTATGATGAGCAGTCCTGTGCTTGGCCATACATTTGCACAGTGGTTGATTTATCGCACCAATATACTGTACATCAGAGCACTCTTCACTGCATTGCACTGCATAGACCAGTGATTTTCAACCTTTTTTGAGCTGTAGCACATATTGTTTACAAAATCCTGAGGCCCACCACCAACCAAAATTCAATTTTAACACTGTACGTATAATACATATAGTTAATAATGTAGTTTGAAAATGTATTTATATTCACTTAGTGTGAAACCTGTTGCCTTTTTCTATGAACACAAATTGGATATCCTGGCAGGAATGGTAGAAAGACACAGAAAAAACTCCTCAACAACAGCTCTTCCTCTCAGTCTCTCTCCGTTTTTAGTTTTTATCGCAGTCAAGCTTGAGAAGCTCAGCTCACATAGATATGTGTTTGAAGGCTTTTACCAACACTCCAATATAAACAATTGTAAATATATTACCACCTCCATACACATTGCTTTCTTAAAATGTGTAAATTTGTCTTATATGTCTTTGAAGCTTTTTGATTACCTACTGCAGCAGACTTACTGCAGATAAATAAGGTAAATTGATGGTGTTATTTGGCCAATAGTACTCCCAAAATTAGAATACAACAGCTCATTGTTTACAAACAAGGACTTGGTGGAGTTGGGGAGTTGATTTTTCTTTAGTCGACCACTCATACTAAGGCCATCATCTGGATCAGAATTTTGTCCAGGGTCCTGTTCGGCATTTGAATTTCCCTTCTTAAAAACTTCTCCATCACTGTCACTTGCTATAGTCACTGTCACGTGTAGTGCCCATAGCAAAAGCGTTATTGTTTTCACAGGCATTTATAGTCTCTGCTGCCACCTGCCGGTATAATAATAATAATAATAATACATTTAATTTATAAGCGCCTTTCAAAGCACTCAAGGTCACTTTACAAGACAGGGAAAAAGACAAAAACAAATAACAAATAACAACACATAACAGGACATTGACAGGAGGGAGGTTAGGTGGAGTAAACAGTACGGAACAGGTGTGTTTTGAGTTGTGCTTTAAACATTGTGAGAGAGTTGCAGTTGCGGAGATCAGGGGTTAGAGCGTTCCAGAGATGAGGAGCAGAGCGACTGAAAGCTCTGGCTCCCATGGTACTAAGACGGGCAGGTGGGACAGAGAGGTGGATGGAGGAAGAGGATCGAAGAGACCGAGTGGGGGTATTAATGTGGAGGAGGTCAGATAGGTAGGGAGGGGCAAGGTTGTGTATGGCCATGTATGTAAATTAAGAAGTTTGTAGTTAAAACGGAAGTTTATTGGGAGGCAGTGAAGGTGCTGAAGGACAGGGGTGATGTGAAGGTGGGAAGGGTTCTTTTTAATGATACGGGCTGCTGCGTTTTGTACTAATTGGAGTTTATGAAGAGATTTCTGGGGGAGGCCATAGAGGAGGGAGTTGCAATAGTCAAGTCAGGAAGTGACGAGACTATGGACCAGGACAGCTGCAGTTTGTGGAGTGAGCGAGGGGCGGAGTTTGCTGATATTTCGTAGGTGGAAATAAGCTGTGCGAGTTGTGGAGTTAATGTGTGCCTGGTAGGAGAGTGAGCTGTCGAGGATGACACCCAGACTTCTGACCTGAGGGGACGGGGAAACTGGAATTGTCAATGGTTAGGGTGAAGCTGGGTACTTTAGAGAGTGTGTTTTTGGTGCCCAGAAGGAGGATTTCGGTTTTATTTCCATTTAGTTTGAGAAAGTTAGCAGTGAACCAGGATTGGAGTTCACAAAGGCAGGTAGTGAGGGAGGGCGGTGGGAGTGTGGTGTTGGGTTTGCAAGCAAGGTAGAGCTGGGTGTCATCCGTGAAGCAGTGGAAATGGATTTTATATTTGTGGAGAATGTGGCCGAAGGGGAGGAGGTACGTAATAGGAGAGGCCCCAGGACTGAGCCCTGGGGCACACCTGCAGTGACTGGGGAGGATTTTGAGGTTATGGAGCCGAGTTGAATGTGTTGGGAGCGACCTGAGAGGTAGGAGTGGAACCAGGTGAGGGGTGTACCAGAGAGACTGATAGCAGACAGACGATTGAGGAGAATGGGGTGTGAGATAGTGTAAGGTTGTGGGGAATGGGTCGAGTTGGCAGGTGGTGGGTTTGGACTTGATAATGAGGTCAGAAATTTCTGAAGTAGTGGGAAGAGTGAAACTTGAGAAGGGGTGACAAGGAAGAGAGGGTTCAGGCGGACAGGGAACTGGCATGTTGTGATGAAGGTGATGGTGGATATTGATTATTTTGTTGTTGAGGAAATCTAGTATGGAGTTGCAGGTTTCTATGGAGTATAGGTGAGGAGGAAGAGAACTGGGTGGCTGGAGGATTCTGGTTAGGACTGAGAAGAGGGTTTTGGGGTTTCCTTGGTTTGCTTGGATGAGGCTGGAGTAGTAATTTGTTTTGGTTTGAGATATTTGGTTCTTGTATTGAATGAGTTGGGCAGTGTACATGTCCTTACATGTCCTATAGACTAGTATTACATATCTGCCACACTTAATTAAAGTGTAAAAAACCCAACAATGGTTATTTAGGTAATGTTAGATACTTTCTCGGCACACTGGTTGGAAATCACGGGCATAGACCACATTTTTCAGTTTTGTCTTTTGAGTTTTGTTCTCCAAAACACCCATCCTCTGTCTGAGTGTGTCTCCTGGTTCAAAGTATACTGTGTTCAGATGTTTTGCTTGCTGAAGATCCTTTGTAGTTTCTAAAATATCCCAGATACATTAGACACTACACTCGTTTTGTGGATTTTTCTGTTTTGATGAAATCGCAATTGAGGAAGCCACAAGTTTTCAGGGTCTAGTGAGTGATGAATGCCGAAAGAAGGCACTGGTATGTATGTGTGGGTTTCCTGCAGACCTCTGTGCCCAGCTCCCTATTTTCCCCAACTATCACCTTGCAGTCCATGAAAGGTAGTCCATTGCCTCGGGATAGTCTTATGGCCCACCGCTCCATTCAGTCAGTGAACGTCTAGTGAATGTCCTCCTAGTGAGAACATCAGGTTACTGAAGGCTACCTTAAACTTTTAAGTGGATAAATGACTTTGATTTTTTATTACCAAAATAAAACCATTATTAACCGGTAAACATTTTCAGATACATTTTTTTTATTTTTTAGAGGGATAAAAACATATTATATTCCAAGTTTCTTTTGGTGATCATCGGGGAAAAGTGTGCAAATAATGTGGTGGATGTGAAACGGGTGTCAGACAGGTTGATGTGTGTGAAGATAGAAATAGAAGGAGTGATGGTGAATGTTGTCAGTGGTTATGCTCCACAGGTAGGCTGTGAGTTAGCAGAAAAGGAGAAGTTTTGGAATGAGCTGGATTTGGTTGTGGAGAGCATCCCCAGGGGAGAGAGAGTGGTGATTGGAGCAGACTTCAATGGCCATGTAGGAGAAGAAACAGAGGGGATGAGGACGTGATGGGCCGGTTTGGAGTTAGGGATAGAAATTTGGAAGGACAGGCAGTGGTGGATTTTGCTAAAAGAATGGAAATGGCCGTGGTAAACACCTATTATGGTAAACACCTATTTCCAAAAGAGAGAGGAACACTGGGTGACATACAAGAGTGGAGGCAGGTCACTCAGGTATATTACATTCTCTGTAGAAGAGGTAATCTCCGAGAGATAAGTGACTGTAAGGTGGTGGCAGGTGAGAGTGTAGCCAAACAACATAGAATGGTGGTGTGCAAGCTGACAATGGAGGTGAGAAGAAGATAAAGTGGTGGAAGTTAAGGAAAGAGGAATGTTGTGATGACTTTGGAAA
>JAFBJS010057831.1:0-32261 GCA_016785265.1 Paraplagusia blochii
ATCCCCCTCCCACCAACTTACTGCTGAGGTGCAGTGAACATGGTATCGTCCCCACCCTCTGCTCCTCGGCTCAAGAGGTGAAGGCAGAGGTGGTGTGAATCACAACGTCACGATGACAAAGAAAGGAATTTAATCTTAACCTCCTTCTCCCCCTTCTCCCCCTTCTCCTCCTTCTCCTCCTTCTCCTCCTTCTCCTCCTTCTCCTCCTCCTCATTGGCTCTGAGCTGCAGTCAACTCCTCTGGTGGGAGTGTCTTGAAACTTAATTCTTATTCCAGATGAATATTCCTCAATTCTGAAGTTTCATCAGAACATCTTTGAGAACCTGGGACGTTCTCGCAGAACACACTCCAAAAAAAAAAAAAAAAAAAAAAAATCAGATGGTCCTCTACAGGTCAGGATTCTGGTGTGGTCAGAGGTCAGAGTCAGTCTGACCACCAGGGGGAGCGAGAGGAGCCATCGAGCATCATCGCAAACAGAAAGACGTACGAGGTCATAGAACCAGGAGGAGCAGGCGGAGGAGGAGTTGAGGCAGGAGGCGTAGACTTACCGAGGAAGGCGGAGGGCGAGACGGTGCCGTTGCTCCGAGAAACCATGACGCTGATGCCCGTCTCCACGAAGGGGACGGAGAAGTCAATCACCTCAGAGCGCTCCTCGTTGATGGTCAGTGAGCCTACGGCCATGACCGCCTTCTTGTACACCACCTGGGGGCAGCAGAGAAGGAAACGCCATCAGCCTCGGACCCGTGGTCTTTATCCACCGACACCTTAGTGATGATGTTAGTTCCATCGACGACCATTTTCATCACTTTTACAGCAAAATAAAATATTATGCGCATTAAATCAGTGGCGCCGCCCTGCTGCTCAGTATTCGTTACGATATAAAGGAAATATGAATTTTCATTCAGACCATTCAGATCTGCGTCTTAAGGTAAAATCTGCAACGTTCCTTCAGACTCTGCTGCATCCTGTTCACATCGATCTGATTGGCTGAAAGTCTGTGATCCCTGATGGCCACGCCCAGAGGTGGAAGCTGAACCGGAACATTCCTCCTGAGGCGTCCAGGCTGACATTTACAGTTATGGTTATTGAACAGGAACAAATTGACATTTTGGGAAATATTCTGCACCGATGAACTTTCTGGACCAGAACATAGATGTGGACCAGATGTGGAGAAGGACGTTAGGCTGAACTGGGGGACTTGGTGTCAGTGAGCTGAGTCATGGACCTAAGTGATCTTTCTAGATCAGGTGTCTCCAAACTGTTCCACTAAGGGCCACTGAGGCTGCAGGTTTTTGTTCCAACCAATCAGCAGCCACGCCTGAGTTGACAGGTTTAATCACCTGATCACAGTCGTCAGACACCTGATTGGTCAAACTATGTGATCTTGGTTGGTTGGAACAAAAACCAGCAGCAACACCGGCCCTTAGTGGAACAGTTTGGACACGTCTGGTCTAGATCTTTCTTCCTGAGAGACCTACCTCTCCCACCATGCCGTTCCAGACGTTGTTGATCTTCTTGCCGTGTTTTCCGTTGGTCACCAGGTAGAGGTCGTAGGTGAACTTGACGTTCCTGGCGATCTTCTTCAGAATGTCGATACAGAAGCCTTTACAGCACTGCTTGATGTAGGAGCCCCCGGAGGTGGAGTTACTGGAACACACACGCACACACACACGCACACACACACACACACACACACGCACACACACACACACACACACACAAGATGAAAACGTCTTTGAGGATTTTCAGGTCCGAGTTCTCACGTGGAAAATAAATGAATAGATACTGTGATGCAGTGAGATATAGGGGGCGCCAGAGTACACACTGGTGGGGGGGTGTGTGGCAGTGGTCCACACTGAACTGGACGTGAAGCACCTATAGGATTTTCCGATCCCGCTCCGCCGTAGCTGCCATGTAGTGAAAGACCGTCGTCTCTGTGACGTTTTTACTGACGTGAATAAAAGAGAGCGTTTGACGGAACAAAGACGTTGTCACGTGTCTCTACTTGTCGTCCCCGGGGTACGAAGCTCACTTAGAGCAGACGTGGGTGTCCCAGCTGAGCCTCTGCTGTGACCCAGTGTCTCCTCACACTCACGCCGAGCGGCCGCAGGGCACCGTGCTGCACATCTGTTCGATTCCCGTCTTTCTTCTGTGTCAGCAAACACGCCGAGCGGGAAAACTAAGTGGAGCTCTAATGGATCTGAACCTCAGGCGGGAGGAACGCACGTGAGACCGCGGCGTCGCACAGACAGGAAGTACCGCCCCCCACAGCGGCCGGATCAGAAACTCTGGGGTCTGGTCAAAGTTTAACCAAAAGGTTCTACCTTTCTACGTTCCACATCATCCACTGTTGCACCGTTCTACTGTTCCACCGTTCTACTGTTCTACTGTTCCACTGTTCTACTGTTCCATTGTTTATTTGAGGAGGAATCAATCCAAGGTTTCCTGACCAGTTCACATCATTTCCCATCGTCTGTTAACATTTATTTCATCCACTGGTCGTCATTAGAAGAATCCTTGACCAACCCTTGAGTCTGTGCAGAGGCCAGTGATTGATCACCAGAACCACACCTTTAGAACACAGAGAAGAATATTGGCCAACAGTGACAGGCTGTTGCACACTTCTTCTCCTTCTCCTTCTTCTCCTTCTCCTTCTTCTCCTTCTCCTTCTTCTCCTCCTTCTTCTTCTCCTTCTTCTTCTCCTTCTTCTCCTCCTCCTTCTTCTCCTCCTTCTTCTTTTCCTTCTTCTTCTCCTTCTCCTCCTCCTTCTTCTTCTCCTTCTTCTTCTCCTTCTCCTCCTTCTTCTCCTCCTCCTTCTTCTCCTCCTCCTTCTTCTCCTCCTCCTTCTTCTCCTCCTCCTTCTTCTTCTCCTCCTTCTCCTCCTTCTTCTCCTCTTCCTTCTTCTCCTTCTCCTTCTCCTTCTTCTCCTCCTCCTCCTTCTCCTCTTCCTTCTTCTCCTTCTTCTTCTCCTTCTTCTTCTCCTTCTTCTTCTCCTTCTCCTCCTTCTTCTTCTCCTTCTCCTCCTCCTTCTCCTTCTCCTCCTTCTTCTCCTCGTCCTTCTTCTCCTCCTCCTTCTTCTTCTCCTCCTTCTTCTCCTCTTCCTTCTTCTCCTTCTCCTTCTCATCCTTCTCCTCCTGTTCTCTCCATCTTCTACTCTGACTCAACTTAACTTTTATTTGTTCATTGGGTCAAAGTCACTTCACAAACACAAAAAATAAAAACAAAAGGCAGTAACAGAAAAAACAGGAAAATGATCCTGAACCAGGACGGACACAGGGGGGCAGTAAGGAGTTGAACATGTTCAACTGATCTACACACTCTTCACTCTTCAACTACCTCCATGTCCTCCATTAATCTCCTCTTTGTCTCCTGCCTGGTAGCTCCATCTCTAGGATCATTCTTCTACCAATGTGTCTCCACTGTCCCTCCTCTGAACATGTCCAAACCATCTCAATCTGTCTTCTCTAGCTTTTTCGCCAAACCTTCCTGTCTGTGTTGTCCAGATTTGGACGAAGACGAGAGCACAGATATGGACAGATGCGATTGTATGGAGCAGATAACTGGAGAGTGAGGAAGACTCTGAGAGGTCTTCGTCCCCATGATGTGGACTGATGTCTGTATCTCCATCCATGTCCAATGTTTCTAGTGTTTGTGTTGCAGTAAATACTGGGGATTTGTGCCACAGCCACAGTCACAGATTTCAAACTCCATTCCCTTCTGCAGCGTGAAGGACTTTTCTCCGTGATGTAGAAGAACCAGAGCCAAGGCCAGATGAAACCAGCCCAGAGCCACCGAGGGAGCACCCAGGTCAGTGGCCGATGGACCCGGGCCTGCAGTTATGGACCCGCTGCTCGGCAGGGAGGCACCGCCGGCAGGACCAGAATACAGAATTAGAAGAGGAGAACCAGAGGAGAACCAGAGGAGAACCAGAGGAGAACCAGAGGAGAACCAGAGGAGAAGAACGCTACGGTGTCAGAAGGAACAACAAAGCAGGAGCAGAAGACCTGGAGGTTTTTGTTATTTCTTTTTGGCTGCAGAACAGAATATTTGATGGGGTTATTTTGGTCCAGATGGAAGACGAAAGATAAAAAGGACAAAGTCCTCGGGGGAAGACAGAAAAACCAGTGTGAACACAGACAGGAGGGACATGAAGACTGAACCAGGGAGGAAATGTCACACAGTCTAATTGAAAAGCTAATTAGTGTTAAATAAAAACTCCTTCAGTTTCATCCACGGCCGATGGGGTTGAATCGGAAAAACACGGGATTGTTCCGTCTCTGCGGCGCCACCCGGTGACCGGAAGAGAAAGTGACCTCTGTTGAACATGGGTTTTCAAGAGAATGAGCTGAACAACAACTCCCTGGAGCAGTGATGGAGAATCACTCAGCTGGGACTGAGAGGAACAACAAACATCTGAAGGAGCCACCAATGACAGACAGGCTCCTCCCACAGCCAACTCTAGGGGGCGCTGTCAATGAGTTGAATCATTTAATCATATGTTTTTAATGTTGACCCACAGTTCCTTTACTTTGGATTTGGACACATGGTTTTATTCTGGACTTCCTTCTCCTCTGTCTTCTCCATGTTCTAACACGGGGCAGAACTGTCCTCCGCCTGCACAGAACTGTCCTCCGCCTGCACAGAACTGTCCTCCGCCTGCACAGAACTGTCCTCCGACTGCACAGAACTGTCCTCCGACTGCAGTGTGCTCTGTAGAGCTGGACTTGGGTCTGATGGACCAAAGAGACAATGAGTCATTGTTATATAAAGTGAGGATGAGTGGGACGACTCTGGATGTTTGTAGAACAAAAGGCTAAAAGGGCGAGTGATTGACGATCACGGGCTCAGAGCCAGAGCTGACGGACGCCGCCGGGGGGCGGGGGAGGTGGAGAAAGCGCTCAATTGACCAATGACAGGGTGTGAGATGAAGACACAGCAGCACATCTGTCCATCTGACACTTCCTTCCACCTGTGGACACATGACTGCCTGTCCTACTGTTTAGCACGAGGGTTATGGGGGTCAGTGTTCCACAGCAGTGTGTGTGTGTGTGTGTGTGCGTGCACTCACTCTTTGACGTGTTTGCGGCAGGGAACCGAGTTCCTCATGCAGGTGCCGGTGAGGATGTCCACGTTGTCCACGATGACGAAGGGCTTCTCCTCCAGGGTGACGATGGACAGGTGGTTTTCATCGGCGTCCTCGTCTCCGTGCGAGTTGTACCGCGGCCACACGGGGAACATCAGCGACAGGGTGCCATTTTCCCAGCGGCCCATCTGCACAGTGAGACATCTTAATGAACCGTCTTCGTCCTCCGTCCTCGAAGGCAAAGTTTGGTCAGTGAGAAAAAACCTTTCACTTCTTCACGGCCCGACACAAGAGGACCAGCTCCTGAGGACTGAGGTCCACCTCCAGGACAATGTCCTCCAGGAGCAGACGGATGGACCGAGGACAATTAGTCCAACTGGATTCACCTCATCAGAAACCACCCTGACTACACTGTACTGACCCACCAGAACCATCTTGGCCTTGACTGAACTGACCAATCAGAGCCACTCTGACCACGCCTGCACCTACCCATCAGAACTGCTCGTCAGAACCATGCTGACCGTGTCTGTACCGACCCATCAGAACCTCGTGGGTCTGGAGAAGTGAAAGGTCACCTAACCAAACTCCTCGACCTTCACTTTTTGATGTCCGACCCATAGGGGGCGTCGTGGCGTTACCTTCTCCCACTTCCTGTCGCTGTTCAGGACGATGACCACCAGTTTGGGGTTGGCCTGGTAGCCGTCGGGGGTGAAGGACAAGTCGCGGCCCTCGTTCCAAACGTGCATCATGTGTCTGTGAGGGAGCAGAGGCGGAGACAGCATCAGCAGGAGGTGGAGCTTCAGCTGCAGAGAGTCTGCTCTTCACATCCATGCCGTCTTCACCCACTGACGCTGTCAGAGTGTGTGTGTGTGTGTGTGTGTGTGTGTGTGTGTGTGTGTGTGTGGGAGGGCGGGGTTAAAGGCCACATTTCTCTGCCGTCAACATTCGCCATCGATTTTTCCACAGATATTGGGCAGAAAGACAAACCCCTGGTGCAGCGCGGCTGACCTCACCCTCTTACTCACCCGTGTTTGACACACACACACACACACACACACACACACACAGAGGAGTAAATGAATCCGTCAGCTGTGAGGAAACAGAAAGACTGGAGTCTTAAAGGGATTATGTTCTGTTTGAAGACAGAATGTTTATCCCTGTCTGACGTTTGAAGTCCAATCTGTGTGTCTTCACAGTCCGACTTGGCTCAACACAGAACCACCACTGGAAAAGAGAGATTAGAACCTGATGAAGTCAGACAGACAGACAGACAGACAGACAGAGACACAGACAGATAGACAGACAGACAGACAGACAGACAGACGGACAGACAGAGACACAGACAGATGGACAGGAGGACAGACAGACAGGCGGACAGACAGAGACACAGACAGATAGACAGGAGGACAGACAGACAGACAGACAGATGGACAGGAGGACAGACAGATTGTTAGCTTGATTGATTTTGCAGACAGTTATCTAAATGGACATTGGACAGTGAACGGTCAGATGTTTATAATGGATGAACTCCATCACTGTGACAGGAAGTCAACATGACTCAGCGCAGTTCTCCGTTCGTCCTGTAGGAAAGAACTGCCATAATCAGGGCGGGGCTCTAACAGGTGGGCTTTTATGTCATCCCGTCAGCAGGGGGCGTATCAGAGCCAACGCTGGTGACGAATCGTTGTTGGACCACGAATCAGACGGAGAAGATTCATCATTTGTACAAAGAGCTGAACAGGAAGTAGAAACATGGACAGGCGTCCTTCTCTCTCTCTGGTCTTTCCTGTGAGTCAAAGAGACGGAGGATGGATGTGGACCAGATGATTATCAACCTCATTCATGAAAGAAGATGTGACTGCAGCAGAGAAGAAATGAAAACACAACTGAGTCGATAAAAAAGGCAGGAACTGCTGGCGTTCTATTCTGGGAAGAAGAAGAAGAAGAAGAAGAAGAAGAAGAAGAAGAAGAAGAAGAAGAAGATGATGAAGATGCTGCTGCACAAAACAAAAGACAGACAGGAGAAAAGAGAGAACCTTTTCTCCAGGTTCTGTTCAACTCCTCACGAACTACACACTGTAGTAAATATAAACTGGGAGGAGTCAGCGATGGAATGCGAGCGGAGGAGGAAGTGACGGCCCAGAGTTTGATTCTCCACAAATCACAGAGAAAAATGCAAATTCAATCCAAGGGGTTGATGGGAAAAGTGAGGGGGCGGAGACTGAAGGAGGGAAATGAGATCAACCTGCTGATGATGCAGTGATGTCATCGAGGCGGTGATGTTCACCACAATAACAGCATCAGGGTGGAAATCAAACCCTAATGAGATAAACGGAGCCTCCAGCTCAGCCTCAGTGACATCATCATCAGCAGCACTCTGTCGACCAATGGGAGGAGAAACCTTGATGTTCACAGAAGAAGAGTCCTGAGTCCAACAAACATCAGCAGCAGAAACTCCACGGCACACGTACCTGCGCAGAGCGCTGGGCGGCAGCTTTCCCGGACTCCGGTCCGACGGCGTGCTGTAGCAGCTGCTCTGGGCCTCCGGCAGCTCGCCCTTCTCTCGCAGCATGGCGGTGGCGGCGGAGGAGACGATGCCCACCCCGTCCCGTACCCTGTTGTCCAGCGGGTATTCCCAGTCGTCGTAGGACACGGAGATCATTCCCAAGGGGAAAATCTGAGAGGACAGAAGAAGAAGACACGTACGGAGGATGAGACCGGTGCCTTGGTGCTGCCCCCGGTGGCTGCCTGGAGGCATTACCACCCTGGGATCATCTCTTCAAGTCTTCACAGAGAGAAGTGTCTGCTCTTCATCTTCTGTTTCCATGAAGTTGGTTCTAATAATAACACCAAGGCTATTGTGACAGTTTAGGACGAGACTGGGGACAATAAATGTGATGTAGAAGACGGTGGGGAAGACACTTATGGTCTCTGTGTGACTATTTGGAGACGTTTTCACTGCTCAGAGACGTCAGTGAAGCTCACGGCTGTCAGAGTGGAGTTGGTCTGTGGATCCACTGGACCTGGAAGAGTCTACAGTGGTTCTGAAGGAGACACAGTCCGATGACATCAGAACGTTGTCCACAACAACCACCAGTGATGAGGAGGAGACAAAGAAACAGGGTTTAAGACTTTGGTTTGACGTAAGTGTCCCCTTCAGGAATGACAATCTGTCCAGTGTCCAACTAAACTCTTGAACCCTGTCCCCGACCTGGACGACTAAGACTTTCCATGGAATTAAAGAAGTTTTATCTCCATGGACCAAGTGGCTTGATTAGATTCTTGAAGAGGACGCTGCAGTCCACGCCGATGTCCTGCTGAGGAAGAGTTCAAGACTCAATGTGATCAGATTTATTTTAAAGGACATTTTCCTCTGTAACGTCTCGCTGTGAAACGACCAGTTTTCAGCCAATCATACGTAAGGCTAATGTAACAGTGATACCAGAGTTAGGTGATGCTAACGCTAACCCCACGATGGCAAAACGGGTGGACAAAAAGGACAAAAAGAAATGTCCACCTTTAAGGTGGAATGACTGTCGGAGAAGAAGAAGCGATGAAACTGGGCAAGATTGTTTTTCTTGTTGGATGGAGAAACATCTGCTCTGTGGAACCATGTAGCGAAGCTAAAGGAAGTTTTGAGATGAAGGTTCATTTCTTCTGTTCTAGAAGAACGGTTCTTTAAACTCTCCAGCTCTGTCTCCTGTCTTCTGTCTATTCCTAGCGTCTCACCACTGTCCCATAAACCTTTCCCTCCTCCTCAGCTGACTCTCTTCTCCAAAACCACTGTGAGTTAAGAAGATCATAAGGATCAGAGTAGGAAGAGACCGTCTGCAGAACCAGAAGCTGCGGGTCCAGTGGGGAGGGCGGGGCGGTGCCTCGGTGCCTCGGTGCCTCGGTGCCGTACCTCGGGGGTGAAGTCTGGGTTCCCGGTGGTGAGACTGGACACGATCCAGATGTAACCAGCTCCTATCAGGCCCAAGGACCGGGCTTCGTCCAGGATGTACCTGTCAGGGAGAGAGGACACAAGAGGTGACGGAGGTCTCCACAGAGAGAGGGCGGGTCGACGGAAGTGGGCGGAGCTGACACTCACAGAGCTTCGTCCTTGGAGCAGTACAGCAGGATGACGGGACTCTGGATCCTCTTTAGGGCGATGTGGGATTTGGAGTTTGGGTCACCGTCCATGGCGTCCAGAGTCACCACGCTCTGCATGTCCCAGCGGACGAAGCTGCGACACAGCGTGAGAGACCTCTGATGTCACATCCTGTTGCACGTTCTTCACAATAAAACCTCCTTCTGAATCAACCAAACTTGCGGGTTCCTCCTGGTGCCCACTGACCGTACGGACCCCGGGGCTGGAGCCCGGTCACCTGACCCACCTGTGATCCACCGTTACTCTCAGCGTGCTGATGAAGTCCTGGTAACCCGGGAACTTTGAGGTGACGATGGAGAAGACGTGCCAGTCGTACTCCTCCATGATGGCCAGCATCAGCAGCGCCTCCTGCTGGAGAGCCGCACCAAACTGGAAGAACGTGGACTTCTCATCCTGAAATCACACACAAGCAGCGGAGATGGTCACGTGACCCACGGTGGGAAGTGAACCAATCACAGAGGAGAAATAGGAAGAAAATGAGAAGTGCAGCCCAGGAGGCCCAGGGAATCAGAGCAGCAGGGTTAGGGTTGGAGTGTGTTCAACCTGTGTTTCCTCTGTGTCTCATCACTGGTCCATCACTGGTCCATCACTGGTCCATCACTGCATGTTCTCACCGTTTATTGTCATGTTTATGCTTTGTGTTTTTTTTTAACTGAAAAAACATGAAAAATTCTGTCCTACCTTTGGAACAACGATGTCTGACCTAACAATAGTTTGGGGGATAAACGGCTGTATGTAAAAGTGAGACTCACTAGATGGCAGCATAGCAGCTCATTTGATTAATCACATTCTCGTACAGATACATAGATAATTGTTCGGCCTTTGTTGGTGTTCGTTGATGACGGAATGAGAAGTGAAGTGAAGTAAAGTGAAGTGAAGTGAAGTGAAGCGAAGCGTCTGAATGAATGTTTATATAAACTGAGTCCCTGGAGACGCAGAAGACACCAGGGAGAAGATGAGGAAGGGAAGGAGGAGGAGGAGGAGGAGGACAACAGACAAAAAGAGAAAAGTCGAAGAGATGAGCTGCAGCAGAAAGGTTACACACACACACACACACACACACACACACACACACAGACGACTTCAAAGACTCAGACCTATTAAACATCAAAGCTCCATAAACAAACAGAGAATCATCAACAGCAGCGACTGAGACTGTGAATGAGTGTGTGCACGTGTGTGTGTGTGTGTGTGCACGTGTGTGTGCACGTGTGTGTGTGTGTGTGCATGTGTGTGTGTGTGTGCACGTGTGTGTTGTCAGCTCAACATTCCCATCAACCTCTGACTTGACTGTTAGTTTCATTAATTCACTCCTGACTCTCTGTCATTAACCTTTAACACGACGGTCCCTGAACGCAACACAAACCACAAACCACAGGAAGAAGAAGACAGGAAGTGGAAGTGGAAGTGGAAGTGGAAGTGGAAGTGGAAGTGACGGAACGTTCAGTTATTCCATCGCTGGTCCAAGAGCAGACCAACCACAGACCAACCACAGACCGACGTTAAGACAGCTGCAGAACAGACAGAGAACGTCAGTGAAGGTTCTCCGCTCCTACTGTAGGTTTAAACAGAGGAACCAGATGAAGCACCAGCTGGAAGTCCATGAACCTAGATGATGGAGAAGAAACGGAGAGAGTTCTCTGACTGTTTCTGAAGACACTGAAGACACTGAAGACCAGAGACCAAAGATTCTGTGATAGAGGAAAATGACTAAAGTCAACTGTCTCCCTTGCAGGTCTCAGTCTTCAGTGGACCTGGGACAATCGGCCTGCCCTGACCCACTGACCAATCACAGAAGGGAAACTGTCAAGTACCGAGTCTGGAGCCACAAACTAAAAGCAACTCTGACTAAAAGAGATCAAATCCCAGAGCGAACGTGTCGGAGCAGTGACGGAGGAGAAGACAAGGAGAGAGTAAATATTTCATGTCAGACATTCTGAACATCAGCGTCTTCCATGTGGACTTTTCTCTTCCTGCCACATTTGTCCAACTCCCGTCAGAGCGGAGGGAATGTTAGAGGACTAAGATGAAGCTGAAGATGAGAAAGTCTTGTCCAAAGTCAGATCTTTAAAAATAACCCAAACTCCTGGGAGAGTCTCAGGAACAGGAAGTGGGACGTTTGGAATATTTACGGGAATGACGGCTGGGAATCTCAAACCCACAACAGCAACTTCCTGCCTGAAGTCTGATTGGCACAACAGTCGTACGACTACAACCGCCCCACAGAGAAAACCAAAGGTGACGTCCATCGGAGAGTGAATGTTTGTCATCAGCGCCCTCTGCTGTTGAACCTCATCGCAGTCATTTCACTGGTGGAAGAAGACCATCACGGAAAAACAAAACCACCAACACCAACGTCCGTCCACCATTGGAGGTCCTCTCAGTGAAGACAATGGAGTCAGAGAAGGAGAAACAGTGACCCCTGTGGTGCAGTCACACATGGAATCATGGTACAGCAGGACCTCAGGAGGTTCAGCTCTTGGACTCAGTGATGATGGAACAGGGAGAGACAGACAGGCAGTGAGTGTCAACTGAAGTGACATGTTCCACGGCCAAGACACGTCCCTCCATGATGCCTGCGGTCCAAATTAAGACAGCACCCTCTGGTGTCATGGTCTGTTGTAGGTATTTCAGGTACGGTGGAGACAGAAGCTCCGCTGTGCCCTCAGGTCCCCACTTTCACCCACTGCATGGAAAACAAAGACGCTCAGCTCAGCCACGGGATTTGATGTTGATGATGACGTCACATGGGCAAAGAGCCAACAAATCCATTAGAGCTCACCAGGGAGGAGGGCGAGGAAAGGAGGAAAGGAAGGAAGGAAGGAAAACTGCTTTTTGGACCAAGAGGTAACGACAGAAGGAGACTCGTGGTGGTGCCATCTGTATCTGAGAAACTAGGACAGACCTTCAGCAAAGCCAACATCCCAGTGTCCTCCAACCCAGGAAAGACTCTCAGACAGAGGACGGTTGGAACAATGAGGTCTGAGCAACAACCACTCCACAAACTCATGGACCAGCACAGGGGACAGGACCCAGCAGCTAACCCTCATCTTAGAGACGAGGTCCTTTCAAGGACTCAGATGTCCATATTTTGGACAGGAGGTTTGAGAGAGCAGTAAAGGAAGCCATCTATGTCCATCCATCTGGGACATCAGCTGTCTGCTACAGAACCTACTGCCCTCAGAACCCATCCTAGGAAGTTGAACTGAGAGCACAGCTGTCTCCTCTGGACGCTGATGTGACCACGTCCACTCCTCACTCCTTTGTCCAGCAGAGAAGGCAGTGGCCTGAACTGGACTTGTCTGAACCAGCGTTCAACCTGAAACCAATCCTGCGGTCCTCTGACAACAGGACAGGAGAGTAGGAGTAGGAGGGACGTTACTAAGACAATCGGAGAGAAGAACAGTGAGACAACAGGACACCGAGGACTGTAAACCATCTGGTTCAGGTGAACCTGGTGAGATATCAGAGATGAGCTGGTGTGAATTAACAACACGAGAATCCACAGATTGGAAAAGAAACTTTCAAAGAACCAACAAGAAGGTTGGTGTGATGGTGTCCTGATGGAGCCAGAGGAGAACCTTAGACAGTGTGTTAGCTCCACGATGTTCATCAGCTCCTAGTGAATCCACCAACACTGTCTTTAAACACATCTGACAGCAGCTCCACTACGGCGCCCCTGAAATCTTCTGGCAGAACATGTGGCGTGGCAGCAGCGCTCCCTCGACGCCGGTCGGATGTACAGCAAGGTTCCTCCACAGGCCCTGAAGCACTGAAAGCACTTCAGTTCCAGAACACGGGGAACGTTCCCCGAGCCCAGGATTGACGGACGACTAAAGCGTTTAGCATCTGTGTCGACGGCGCTAACGAAGGCTGTTTCAGGAGTGAACAGGAGGCGGAGTCCCAGGGCGCGAGTCGACTGTACTATTGGACGCCGGTGTCGGAGCGACCTCAGCTGACGACGACATGGACCAACAGTGGAAGCATCAGACTCCAGAGGAAACATCACGTCTCTGGAAACTTCACATGTTAAAATATTCAGCAAAGTCACCGAGGCGTAACGACGAGAACAGTTACACGTCGGCTAAAACTGGGTCGACCATTCACTCTCCGTTAACGTTCTGGTTCTTCGTACCAACCACAGATGTTTGTCAGGAATTGAACCTGTGACCTTCAAGGAAATGATTTTTTAACCATCTTCCAGCTCCCCCTGCTGGTCGACACATTCACAATGTGCAACAAAAAAAATGTACATAATTTGACCAAAACATGATAATCCATGGTCTCCCGTGGGGACTCGCCCCCTACTTTGGGAAGCTGGTGTGAATTCCCTTCCTGGTTTCACTCCGTAGTGTGAATTCACACTGAAATAACAGCAGTTCTCCAGAGAAATTCACTTTAGTTTTTTAGTGAGGATTCAATGATTGCGATTGTTTTCTTCTCGTTGTTCTGTTCTCTGATCCCGTCCTCACAACCTTCTCTGATCTCCACTGGTTTCAGCTCAGTCTGGAAGATGTTTTAATCCCTCACTAAACCACCACCATTGGGGGGCGCTCTCATTGACTGAGTTTGTTGTTTTTGTGGATGTGATACAACGTCACTGTTTTCCTGGGAACTCTGTGTCACACGTTTGTTTGTTTGTTTGTTTGTTTGTTTGTTTCAGATCGACAACAGTAAAAGTTACAGTAAACGGCACAAAAAATGACTGAGGACGGAGGCAGAACTACAGCCGAACTACAGCCGAACTACAACCGAACTACAACCGAACCACACCTCCATAAGGGAAGCAACATCAGACTACGGTTGTAGAGGGACAGAAACAGTCGGACTATGGTTCTACAGGGACTACAGTTCTAGAGTTCTGAATCCATTCAGACTGGGGTTCCAGAGGGAGAGCAACAGTGGAACTACACCTGTTTAGGGGAGACAACCACCAGAGGGCTCCACTCTGTGTTAAAACCACTGCATGTGTCCGGTGGTCGACACACACACACACACACACACACACGTCTGTCACCGCGGGTCAGTGATGATCAGTGTTTGACTCATGGAGCCTCAGAATGAAAGAGATGTTAATGTGGAGGAGAAGGAACCTGGAACACGAACCTTCTCCCCCGCGGTGAAGGAAGTGAAAACACTAGAAGATCAGATCAGATCAGATCAGATCAGATCAGACTTTCTTTCTTTCTTTCTTTCTTTCTTTCTTTCTTTCTTTCTTTCTTTCTTTCTTTCTTTCTTTCTTTCTTTCTTTCTTTCTTTCTTTCTTTCTTTCTTTCTTTCTTTCTCCTCCACTTTGATATTTTTAGCTGAACTGCCTTTGGCTTGAAAAACTAATCTCATTCTCTTCCTCTTCCTCTCTCTCTGTCTCTGTCTCTGTCTCTGTCTCTCTAGGAGCTCAGAGCTGAGGACGCTGCAGAGTCCTGACTCAGTGGGACATGGACAGGTGTGGGGACAGAAACAGGAAGTACAGGTCCAACACCATAATCAGATCAAGTCACTGGGAACGCTGTGATCTCAGTCACCAGAGCTGATCTGTCTGTCTGTCTGCCCCCCCCCCCTCCTTCTTGCACCACTTGTCCCCATTGGTCCCCTCAGGACAGAGGTCAGTGTCATCAACATGATAAGAATACTGAGACTGAACACACACACACACAGACACAGATGAGGACATGGACAACTGTCTCCCTAGTATTCCAAGCTTCAGAGGACTTTCTTCAGGAATGTTGACTCCCCCTCATTGACGGTCGTTGTCGTTGTCGTTGTCGTCGTTGTCATAACCTTCCAGTTGTTGCTGGTTGAAGGTCATTGATCTCAGTTGAACCAGAACCAGTTCTGATGGAAGTCACTGAAAAATCTCTCTCTGTTTCTTCTCCACCTGCACGGTGTCTCACAGTCAGGGGGCGGGAGGGGGAGGGTCCCTCCTTTTGTGTCTCCTCCTTCCTGGGGCAGACGTCCAGTTGTTCTCCTGCTGGTGGAGCAGCCGCTCAGATGTAGGTCACTCTCTCAATTAGGCCAATTATCAGTCATGTGACACTGGGCAGCAACAGGAGCCACGGGCTGAGCCACGGGCTGAGCCACGCACGGCCAGTATTTAACTCCTGGCCCCGTCCAGGGCGTCAGACACAGCTCCACCTCTGACCAGGGGCAGAACTGCAGTCAGAGATGTGAGAGACTGCGGCTGCTCCACAGCTCCCCTAGTGGCTGGGGATTTTAGAGGGAGGGAAATATTGGAGACACACGGCCTGATGAGGGCAGCATGGAGCATCAGAGACAGTCCACAGAGGACAGAGTCCTCGGGTGACGTCCTCAAGGAGACAAGGAGAACAAACAGGTTCAGGTGAAGAGAACAGATCAGCTCTGTTCACTGCAACTGAATGTGACCATATATGGTTCAATTATTCTTCATCTCTACAACACTCTGCTCCTCCTCCTCCTCCACCTCCACCTCCTCCACCTCCTCCTCTAATATCACTCTGATCAACTCTGCTCCTACATCTTCCCTTTTCTACTATTCTCTCTCTCTGTGATCTGCGTTGAGAGAGTTATTTATACAGCAACAACCCACGCAGCCCAGAGCAGAACAGAACAGACCAGAACAGAACAGAACAGAACAGAACAGAACAGGTTTGTTCCTCTTTTTCTTCTTCTGTCTCTCCCTCGTCCTCTCTCTCTGTCCACAGTTCCAGTTTGAGGGACGATGGTTGACCACCAGGTTCAACCAGGAGAACTGAGCCCATGACCAGAACCAGCCAGTGGTCCTGGAGATCTAATGGAGTCAAATACAACTCCATTCAGGTCCAAAGGGGTAGCATGCCCCCGGTGGACAGTGGGAGGAGTGTAAACTCATCTTTACACGCAGCTCATTTCCGCGAACATTGAAAGATGGCAGATGATGTGAAGTGAGTCAGAGCCGCGGGTCAAAGAAGTGGGACGCTGACTCAAAGGTTCTACTGTCAGTTATCCACTGACGACGACACAAACTCAAAGGCTCCATCACTTCCTCAGAATAGAATGGATCCAGCCCAGAGTCCAGAGACAAAAGAGTCCAGAGACAAAAGAGTCCAGAGACAAAAGAGTCCAGAGTCCAGAGCCCAGAGTCCAGAGACAAAAGAGTCCAGAGACAAGAGTCCAGAGTCCAGAGTCCAGGGGCCCAGAAGCTGGCTCAGTACTGGAGCAGAGCTCTGTGACATCTTTGAGACCGTACATGTAAATGATCTGGAGAGCCGGCCAATCAGGTGGAGCGTTGCAGTAGATGAGGCAAAGACCTTCACCTTGGTGGAGGACACAGATGTGAGTCAGAAGAACCGGCCTTCATCCGGCCCCCGCCCCACGGTGGTGGCCTCTCCTGCAGCAGCTGCCATCAGATCTGGAGCCAAAGCCGTGGCTCCCACCGCGTCACGGCTGAAGGACGTCCAGATGTCATTGATCTGGTCATGTGACATGACCAACCTGGTCACTGAACAGTTAATATCCAACACTGAGGGCTATTCACACTGCTGTTACCCCCCCCAAACCAGAGCCGGTGCCCCCTGGTGGTGGGGACTGCAAACGGCAGCTGCATCCACGCCGCTTGTCCAGACGGGACGGGACTGTCCCTCAGTTGAACTGGTTTATGAGGAGATGGATGAACAAATGTACCTGGTCACAAACGTGGTTCTTTAGAACTTTAGGTCAACTATAGGAGGACAATTATCAAGGCTAAGTCAGGTTCAGGACCCTCACGCTCCTGAGGACAGAAGGACGCTAACCCACAGCAGGACAGAGCATGGGTTCTAACCCTATAGTATGATGTCCCTCAAATTTGTAGTAAAACTATATAGTGGTGTCTGCAGGACGGTGGCGTCTGCAGGACGGTGGCGACTGCAGGACGGTGGCGTCTGCAGGACGGTGGCGTCTGCAGGACGGTGGCGTCTGCAGGACGGTGGCCTGACGACGCAGCTGTTGGCATTAATTATGAAAATGTTATTTTTCTGCCCCTGTGTTTATTGTTCATTATTATCAGAAATAAAATCCAGTTTAATGGTCAGAAAAATGTAACAACAGCAGAGGTGTCTTTACAGTCTCCTCCTGCTCCTCCTGCTCCTCCTGCTCCTCTTCTTCTTCTTCTTGTCTCCGCCCCCTGTGTCCGACATCACTTCCTCCACAGTAATAATTGAGGGACAACATAAATGTAAAAGCAGGATTTCTGTGACATTTTCTCTGGTTCTACATTATTTAATCGGCTGCAGAGAAAATTCAGCGGCGTCAGAACGGAGCGGGTTCTGTTGGTAACAAGGACAACGGCTGGAACCCTGGGAGACAGGGGACAAAACTCTGGTTTGAAGGGTGGCACGTGTCAGTACTGACTCAATTATTCAACGGTCAGTGAGTCCATATACTGACTGTATTCACTGTATTTTGATCCGTTTGCCCAGAGTCACTGTCTCTGTCTGTCTGTCTCCAAGGTTCTCCTACTGGACCGGTTCAGGAACCCTGGTCAGGGGTTAGGGTTTGTTGGTTCCACTGGACTGAGACAGTGGAGCAGTGGACCTGGATAAGAGGGGGAAGATGGAGGATGGATGATGGCCAGCTGCTGCTGACCCGGGCTTTGTGGTCACCTGGTACCAGACTTCACTCAGCTGTGAACAGGAAGTCCATTTTCTGGAACGGATTATTAAGATAAATCCAAGGATTGTGGGAAACTGATGACGTCATGAACTCAAACTACGACCACAGCGTCACATGTAGTACCACAGCCTGACTGCAGGGGGCCGGCATCTGACCCAACTTCACTTAAAGGTGGGTCAGTCAGATGCAGAGGACTTAGAGCTCTGCTGGGATCAAAGTGGACTTTAATGAACTGAGCCCGGCCTTATTTCCCCTTCCTGTCGTAACAGGAAGTTGATGAGCTGGGATCCTTAGATAAGAACCATTCCTCGCCAGCGTCCTAATTAATTTCAACATCTTTGTTGCAGTCGGGGCGTTTTCTCAGCTCAGCTCCCTCTGGTGTCTCGTTCAGAGCGACACGCGAAGAGAAGCTGCGGTTGTTTCACCCTTGAAGAATGAGAGGAAGGAAGGAACAGGAAGTGGGAAAGGACTTCATTATTAGAATAATTTAGCGCTGACAGAGACGGGACGGAGAAGACGGCGTCTCTATCTTCATCACATGACTCAGCAAAGATCCCTCTGGACGCCAAGGAGAAACCATGACCAAGACTCAGTTCTTCTTCCACTCTAGTTTGAAGACGGGCAAAAAGGGGTGAGGACGGTGAGGACGGGTGAGGACGGGTGAGGAGAGCAGTCAGTTTTGGTTTGTACTGAAGCAGAAAGAGGAGAAAATGAAATTCCAGTGAAATGCAGTGATTTGATGGGACTGGCCTGCCTGCAGTGCAGATCCAATTAGAAATACATACAACTGCCAAACAACAGCACCACCTACTGGGTCGACTGGAGCTGCGATCTACAGCGAGAAACACAGACAAACTGGACCAGGTCAAAAATACATATACAATGCACTACACACATACAGTATGTACAGTATACACAGTATGTACAGTATATACACTGTACATACAGTGTATACACAGTATATACAGTATAGACAGTTTGTACACAGATATTGAATGCATATTAAAGTGGAACTGAAATGACACCAGTTCTGGTCCAAATTAATCTCCGTGACAACCACTGCCCCGTCTTATTAACGAGTGCGTTTCATTAGAAGCGACAGCGTGTGGCAGGCGCTGCTGAACGGAGGGAAGACGGTGGTGATGGCGGCGGCGGCGGCGGCGGCGGCAGCATTTATCATGGCTCTCTGGTTGTCTGGTGATTTGTGAATGCTACAGAACTAATGTTTCATTAATGTGGACTTTGCTCCCCCCCGCCCCCCCACAGACCCCCACTGAACCACTGGGTGAAGAGCATGCTGGGAATTGGTTGCCTTATTTAAGAGTCGTCAGGACGCCGTCACCCCTGACCCTGAGCACTGAGCTGAGACCACAGATCATCTCTCATCTGCCTCAGAGTGGGTGATGTTCCCGCTCATGAGCGCCACCTTAAGTGTCTCCTGATGATTTTCTATCAACCAAGTGACGTTTTTCCCTCTTTTTTCCCTTTTCACCTGTCTCCCCCTCATGAGGCCAGCTGGGGGCGCTCCGCTTGGTCTTATCTGGTTTTCGCACCGGCAGCCCATGGTGGAGTGAGCGCTTGTAACCATCTGCTCCTCTGAGCCACTAAAGATTCAAAGATTCAAGATTCAAAGTGTTTATTGTCATGTGCACAGTAAAGAAAGCAGGTTTCCCTGTACAATGAAAAGCTTACTTTGCTCTCTACACTGAATGCCAGACTAATGGATGTCCATCAGATGAAGACGACAGGACAGAAGATGGCGATAGAGAGTTTTAATCTAAATATTCAACCTGACTCTTCTCTCCCAGTGGAGATCCAGCAGAGGGAGCAGAGGAGGGAAATGGAATCATTCAGATCAACAGACCCTCATGAGGTCTGTGGTGCGGACAGACATCAACCACAGCTGCTGTAGAAGATCCAGTTTATTGACCTGGTCACATGACAAAAACGGACTGGACTGTCTGTAATCCCAGGATCAGGATCAGATTATGATGGGACATATTTTCAAACTCCAGTCAAGTTTCCTTGCGGTTGTGGACCAACAGTCCACCATGTCAACTCCTGTCAATTCCCATATCTTTCCATGGAATGTTTCCGACAGGACCTGGACCTTCTGGTCCGTCCTCTACACCCTTTCAGTGGTGCCATTGATCCCACAGGGAAGTCCAGAACGCTGAGAGTCGGACAATGGGACCAAAATGAGACGCCAGTGCTGACGCCGTCTCGTTTCTCTCCTTCAGATCGATGGACGCGGCCCATAACAGCAGAGCACAGATAAACAGACCGGTTCTGACGGACAGAAGAACCGTCTCCTCAGCAGAAACCTTCCTGCCCAAACACAGAGCACGGGGCACGGACGCGCTCCCCCCCCAAGATGCTTTTCTGAAAAGGTTTATAGAATCCTGAAATAGCAGTGTGGTCTGTGAGCAGGGGGATTAAAGGGGGAGGCGGGTGAGGGTGGTGGTGTGGGGGGGCAGAACCCTGCCGCTGCCATCGCATTGTACTTTCCAACTGGGGCGTGAGAGGAGGAGAAGTGAGGGGAATGACAAGAGCAAGGCAGAGAGGATAAGACCGGTGGGAGGTGAAAGGGAAGAAGAGGAGCGAGGAGAAGACATGGAGGGTGACGGGAAAATAAAAGCAAATCCACCAGACGAGGAGAGGAGGAGGACAAGGGGGATGTGGGGGGGTGGAGAGGTGGAGGACAAGAGAGAGGATGGAGGAGAGCAGAGCTGGAGGCAGTGGAGGGAAAGATCTCAGAATGGAAGCCAAGGTTGGTGGTTTGATCCTGGGATCCATGAGCATCAACCCAGGGTCTGACCACTGACCTGGACCTCAACCCTCAGACAGGGTTCCAGAGAATCAGGTCCAGACTTAGGGAGAGAAAAGACAGACAGACAGACAGACAGACAGACAGACAGACAGACAGGTACCACACAGGTAGACGAGCAGCGCAGGAATGTGTGGGTTTTTTTCCACAAACCGTTGAGTTTTAGATGAAACTCTTCTCTGGATAAAAAAAAAAAAGTTCAGTGATGGTGACAGACACATGGTACAGCAGCATCAACACATGGTACTGCAGCATCAACACATGGTACTGCAGCATCAACACATGGTACTGCAGCATCAACACATGGTACCGCAGTACCAACACATGGTACCGCAGCATCAACACATGGTACCGCAGCATCAACACATGGTACAGCAGCATCAACACATGGTACCGCAGCATCAACACATGGTACCGCAGTATCAACACATGGTACCGCAGCATCAACACATGGTACCGCAGTGTCAACACATTGTACCGCAGCATCAACACATGGTACCGCAGCATCTACACATGGTACCGCAGCATCAACACATGGTACCGCAGCATCAACACATGGTACCGCAGCATCAACACTGCTCCAAGTAAACATGGACAAACCAGATACAGCCCTGGTCAGATAATGATTTTGGCCCCCGAGCCACATGTTGGTCCACTCCAGTTCTACAGTATGGACGAGGACACGGATTTCCACAGCAGCTCCGTAGGTGAGACTAACCTTCCACTGGAGTCCTCCCTACAGAGGCACGGAGGAGGAAGGGGGGCGGAGGGGAGGCAGTTGCCCACAGGGGGGCGCCGCTGTAGAACGCGGTCAATACGGTGACAGTTTCCTTGGCCTGTTATCACCTGGGCCAGATGTGGCGATGCGTTCACTGACAGCTGCGTCTTTTCTCTCCTCTGAAGATAACAACATTTTCCTCTTGAGCCGTTTCCTTCCAACGGCGCCGAGCTGAGAACTCTCAAGTCGACGTCAGCGGATTTCTTTGGACGCCTGAAATGACCGGTGGCTCCAGGCAGACGGTGCCGCAGATGAAGAAGAAATAAATAAAAGCCTGAAAGGGGCGGAGAAGGTTGGAGACTCTGAAGGGCTCGCCACGAGGACGGGACATTTTTGATTGCTAGTTGAAAAGGGCAATTTGCACCGAGTGGAAAAGGGCAACACGCTCCTGCCCCCACGACCGCCACTGGGTGTGAGCGTCAAAGCCGGATGGAGCAGGCCTGAAGGTGGCGCCGACGCACTCTGAGCCTCTACAGCTTGTTCTCCTGTGGCCACAGTCACTACACCATACCACAGGAGAAGGAGGAGAAGGAGGAGGAGGAGGAGAAGAAGGAGTCATTAACAACAGTCACGCAGGGTGGACGTGGACCTCCAGAAGAACGCTGGACGCTGAGATCCAGGTGGACCTCAGCACAGACGGAGCTTCACTGACAACAGACTCAGACTCAGCCTGGAACCAACAGACAAATATTTCTGTGTTCAATCTTTTCAATCTACTGGACAGCGATCGTCATCAATGGTTCTGAGAAAAACACTAGAGCACCACCCCACTCCACCCATCCCCCTGGTCCTTCCTCTAAGCTTGGACATGGAGAAGGTCTTGACTCAGAAAGAGCAGAACTTCTGTCCTGGCAGATGTGAAGGAGCAGTTTCTAACCTTCCCAGAACGTCGGCCTCTTTAAATTTAAAGACTCCGAGGTAGAAGGAAAACAAAGTAGATAACAGTAATCCACACTCCAGGGTGAGATGAAGAAGAAATTTAGAACTGGAACGTTCTGGAAGGAGGAGGAGGAGAAGGAGGAGGAGGAGCAGTAAAAATATACTACCAACTACTACTGTTGGGAGGCTCTAGAGGACCAGTGAGGACCAGTGAGGACCAGTGAGGACCAGTGAGGACCAGTGAGGACCAGTGAGGACCAGTGAGGACCAGTGAGAAAGTGCGTTCTGGAGGTGGTGCTGTGAGAAGAAGTGAGAGCAGAGCAGAGCAGAGCAGATGTTTCCTCCTGCTCCGCTCGGGGCTACGATCTGCTCGGCCACTTCACCAAGTGATTGATCTTCACTTTGCTACAATCTGGACAGAAGAAACCGAAGATCTGAAAAAAAAAAAAACAAAAAAAAAACCCGCCTGTGTCTGTTGCTAAGCAACCTGCTGGTGATGGTGATGGAGAGACTCAGGACGGTGACAGAACGCCACAAAAACACAACTGAGACTTTGTGCAAATTTACCAAGAGATTGTGTTTGGGCTGAAATGAGCTGATGCTGAGACTTTGTTATAAACCCACAAATACGACAATGCACTTCTTCAAACCCATCAGTCACTCTGACTGCATCTGTCCTGCACCACTCCCAGTACTTTTCTGCCACACTGAAACAGAAATGCTTTTAAAACAGGAAGCAGTTTTTTTCCAGTGTTTCCTTGTTGTCAACAACTGAGGATTTGAGTTTCTAAGACTTGAAGACAAAAACAGGAGGAGAGAAGAAATGATCTTCCAGCTCAGATGATGCTTGAAACACGGCGTTTAGTCGTTCGGGCCGTGAAAAGTCGTCAACACTTCACTGAGGACACAGACGGACGCTGACCAACTACAGACAGACTACAGACTCTCTATCTACAGACAGTCTCCACCTTTGGACAGGGTCCTGACACAGGTTCTCCTTCTCCCGGTGGTTGTTGCCGACCTCCAGGAGAGGCTGGTTGACAAATCCAGATCCATTTGGTAAACGTCTCGTAAACGTAGTGGAGAAAAAAGGCAGGATTTTGGGGCCGTGCGAATGGAGCAGAGACAACATTGTCATTTTCTCCCAGCCTTTATGGACAGAGGACAGGATCTGTCCAGGCTTCCTCTCTGTCTCAAAGCCCTTCACAGTCATTAAAGCCTTTGATGAAATGTGATGTTTGAACCTGGAAGTTCTGATGTTCATTCATTAATTGGAGGGAGTGGACACCGGAGCAGATGTTTGACCGACTCTGCAGCTTCACGCGCTCTGAACCACCAGGTGAGGATGGGACTCCAGCGCCGCACGGAACTTTAGCAGTTGCAAAAACAGTGCTAAACGCTGCAGTCTGGTTCAGTCACCATAGAAACAGTACGGACCCCCCCCCCCCTCTCTCTCTCATGGCTTCGTGTCCAAAACAACACTTTCTCCTCACAAGGAGATTTTATCAACTTCTCAAAAAAAACTGAAGCCGTGCGAGAGCAGACACTCGGCTCCTCGGAGCTTCTGGATCAAACCGGATCCAGGAGCCGAGGATTGACACTGCGGCGGAGTGACAGCAGGTGAGGGGGGCAGGTGTTAAATATTAAAGAGCCTCGGCAGAGGACCGGGGCAAATGGGCTGCTCTGAAACGGGCCGTTCAGAGGTGGGACGCACACGGAGAGCTGCACCGCGGCACAGGGAACACGCATCTTTAATTTACAGCCTTCCATTTCTGCATGTTCGCGTTCCTACGCTACACCCTGACCCCCGCCCCCACCATCTAGGAGATGAACAGAGCTGGATAGGCAGATGTGGGGGTGAGGTAAAGGCAAGTGCTTTTTTTTTTTTTTTCTCCCCCCACAGCGCTCCGTCTGTAATGGAAGTACAAGGTTCCAAACTAATTTGGTTTCCCTCCGGGGCTCAGCCGTGCCGTGTTCCCTAAACATCTCTGCCTTCTCACAGCACACCACTTCCCCCGGATCGGACCCACCTGTGTTTACATGACAGGCAAAGATGGGGGGGCAGGTGGGGGCGGGTGGGGGCAACGCTAATACATTTGTATTCATCACGGAGCCAAGGAACCTCAGCTTAAAAACGAGGGTTGACCCTCTAGACTGAGAGACAGGAGCACAACTGACTCGACTCGACTCGACTCTTCTGGAACAGCACAGGGAACAGTGTGTGGTTGGTTGGCCCAGACAGACATGATGATCTCAGAGGAACATCTCAGTGGCTTCGCTCTCAGGGGGCGGGGCTTGAAGGGTGGGGGTTCTGTGACAAACAAACAAGTTTCCTGCTCCATGTCTCTGTTTTAGCCATGAAGTAAACACCTGAATTGGACCGAGGCGGGTCGACTGGAGAATGTTCTTCTTCACACCTGACCTTCAGCGCCGGTTCATTCACTTCATGCGGGGCAGCTGCCCAGTTATCTGCTGCGTTCAAGGCCCAGCTGCGCAGAACAAACTGGTTCCAGAGCGGTTCCAGTCTGAAGACAAGATGGTGATGAATAATTCACTTTCATCTTCTGCACATGGACATGGAAAAGTTCTGAGTGTTGGCAGCGTGACTTCACGGGACGAGGAGATGATGTGGATGAACAGAAGGTTGGAATGAGGATTATTGTATAGACAAGTCAAAGCATCTCAACAAAAAAAGACAACGTTCTCCGCCTCAGTCTGAGGAGAACGTTCCTCCACTGGACAAATCCAAACCCCAGGAGACAAGGAACAAAGTACAGCTGCGGTCCAAAAGACGCCGCCGCTGCCTCCTACCAGCTGATGTACAGAAGGCCTCCACCAGAGGGCGCTCACTCAGGCCCACAAACACATCTGTTCGTCTCATCTGCAGAAGACCTTCCTGCTCCACTGGTCACTCACCTTGTCAGCCATTATCATAGAGGAGCCTCCGTGGACGCCAAGGATGGGAAGCTGTGTCTGAACAGACAGGAAGTCCAGGATCTGGGAAATGGCCTCCTGGTCGGTGCCGTCGGCGAACACGATGCCGTGGAGGCGAGAACGCGACAGGAGCTCGCAGACCTGGTCCAGAGAAAAGAACCCAGAGGACGGTGAGAGGACGCCCAGGGCTGTGAGCGCTGTGGCTGCAGCGGTGTCTCACCTGTGTGATCACAGACTTGGGGTCAGTCTGGTTGATCCTCAGCGTCACCACGGAGATGTCCAGGGCGTCGTCCGGGCGTCGGGGCGGCCGCAGTTCCTGGTCGGAGACGAATCGTGTTTCGCCCATGACGACGCCCACATTGAGCCCCGGAGGCTTCTGGGAGACCACGGGCCCCACGGCGTGAAGGAACAGAAGGAGCGTCCAGGCCAGTCCTTCCATTGTCCCCTGTACAAGGAGAGAGACAGACAGACAGACAGACGGTGGGAAAACGGACAACAAGTCCACAACATTCTGGGAATTCTCTGCATCTTCAGGTTCATGTCAACAAGCAGCTGTGATGTGGAGTTGATCAATGATCTCACTGGCCTCCAACCACAAGGTGGCAGCACTCATACAGTGGTTTGTTCAGAAAGAAACAAAGCCGTTCTCCTGAGGTTCTCAGTTCACTAGTATTTCCCTCTGAACTGAATAATTAGAACGTCCGATCTCAGATGTCTACTTCAGTTCCACAACTGTCCACCAGGGGGCTCCATCATCAGACTCCAGTCTTTTCAAAAAAACCAACGAGCAGAGATTGGACCAAAGTCTTGAATGGAAAATGTTCACGGGAAGAAGTGAGTTGAACTTTATTTCTGCTGAAGCTCATATCAAACTGCCGTCTTCAGTCGCTCGTCTTCATTTCAGCCTCATCCGTGGCCGTAGGCAGCGTCGCCTGCAAACTGCCGACGTTAATGGATAAAAAATAAAACCCTGAAATAAATGTGATCTGATTTCAGCCCGTTCACGGGGGTTGAGGGGAAACATTAAAGTCGGCTGAAGGCGAAGAGCGTCGGCATCAATCATCTGACTCAGAGATGAAGACGAATGAAACCTCCTCCTCCAGCTCAGGGTGGAGGCCCACGTTCTCGCTCAGATGAAGTCTGACTTGCTGTGTTACCTTGTGCCGTAATCTGAGAGACGCAGATGAGGGGAAGGAATGTGGCGTGAAACGCCCCGGGACCAACGGGAGCTAATGAGTCCGAGGAGCCCGAGGACGCTGGTTCCAATCTCGGCCAATTTTTACAGCAGAGTCCAGTGGAGCTGAAGGAAGACCTCAGGAGCAGCTGCTCCTGCTGTGGTTCCACCACCCTCGACAACAACACCAACAACGACAGCTGCACTCACCTGGTCTGAACCACTCGATGGCTCCACCTGGTTGGTCACAGTTTAACCCTGGTGCCGTCACTGGTCCAAACACAGTGAAGGCAAATGTTGATTCAATCACAGATCCCTGTGTGGCCTTCGCTGTCTGCTGGGAATTCACAGTACTTCCTGATGCATTACTCTCATTACTGGCACTGCTGCCCCCGGGGGGCGATACAACCTTATATTTGATAAATAAAACAACTTAGAAAATATTGATGGAGAATTTCCAGTCCAACATTCTCCAGCTGAACTTCATCAAACAGACAAAAACCAAAAAAGGGGCAGAACGTGATTCCTGATGTTCCTCCAGGGGGCGATCATCACAGTATGAGAATGTTGTGACTGCTGACTTCTTCTGGCAACATCGGTGCCAGACTCACTTTTTCCTTATGTTGCTGCCATCTTATCCAGAGAAGAACATTGGACCGAGCCGGGCCGAGTCGGGCCGGGCCGGGGGGGAATCATTAATAATAAATATATTATTATATATAATAACAATTTCTGTTCCAAACATTACACTGCCACCTAGTGGTTGTACAACTACATCAGGGAAGTTGGGTCCAGAGTGAAGTGGGATCTTGATTGGAAATGTTTGGATTCAGAACAGCCCTGAAGTCACGGTGGTCGGTTTTTCCACGGCGGCGAGCTGACGTCGTGCACGTGGCCCTCGATGAGCGGCAGCACAGCAGACAGCGGCGCTATCACCGATCAATATACAGGCGACCAGCAGGGGTCACTGTGCTTATTATCATACGTCACTCAGGGCTGGACTCTGGTAATTAATGGGAACAAGAACAGGAAAACATTTGTTTTCATGGTCGGAGCCCGATGTGAGCATCACTGACCTGTGGTTGTCAGAACAAATCCAGCCTCTACTGGGGGCAGGGGTGAGGGGGTGAGGGGGGGTCTGGCATCCCTCTGCCACTAACGAGGGGGGGGCTGGTTGTGGGGGAGTTAAATGAGGGGTTAACTTTGGTCCTGCTGAGAATCAAATGTAATTAATTGTAAGCTCTGCTTCTTCACACACCAGCGAGTGTGTGTGTGTGTGTGTGTGTGTGTGTGTGTGTGTGTGTGTGTGTGTGTGTGTGTGAGATGAGAGCCAGTTCAGAAATAGTAGCAGCTTTAATTGACTGTGGAGTCGGCGCTGCCTCAGCAGCTGACGGCCCCGGGGCCACGCCTGGGGCTGGACAAGAGCACGCCGCTCGCTCCACGCTCCCAGCAGAAGCTCATTACTGAAAACCACCGCTTTCTTCTTCCCTCCACTGAACGGACAGTCTGTCACCTTCCCCGGACCATGAGAGGACACCAGGGGGCGTCCACCGGGGCTCTCCTCACAGAATTGCTCCTTCAGGGCAAGACTAGCGCCATCACGAGGCAGGAAGACGCCTGCTCCGCACATAGTCTTCACCATAAGGGTTTCGAAAGATCTTTTGGATCAGACTGGAACAACTGGTCGACACCATGGTGACACCATGATCTAGGACCGTGGTCTGTCTCACTGGTCTGTGTCCACTGCTCTGTCTTCGGGCCACCCCATCAGCCCTCACCAGCCTTCCTACCTTCTTGACTTCTTCACGGTGTCCAATAACAATATCACTGATTAGTCTTTAGGCGTTTTTATTGCCCCAGCAGAGGTCTGCGACCCACCCCTTGAGAAGCACTGATTTAGGACAAAAAACTAGAGGTGGTCCATATTAGCTGGCTGATATCGGACATGTCAGTGCTGGGGACAGTGGGTCCAGGAAGGGACTGGTCTGTGGCTGCTGCACTGATCTGTTCTCACCAACAGGGGGTCTGAGAAAGAGAAATCTTTTCTGCCGTGAAAGACAAGGAAGGACCATCAACAATCAGCCTTCAACCAGCTGAGGGAAACAGCGCCCTCTTCTGTCAACACACACCAGCAAAAGAGAGAGGGGACAAAGAAGGACACGTTTGTTTTCATTCATCATCTACCAGGAACTGAAGGTCCTAAAAACCCAGTGGTTCACGAGTCAATGATCCTCCACCCATCAACTCATCCACCCATCGATATATCAACTTATCCATCCACCCATCAACTCATCCATCCATCTTGTCCCTGACCAGCAGCTTCCATAACTCCCACCTCGCTGTGAGTCTGACTATTGGACCAAGATTTTCTCCATGAATTTATGGAGAATGAAGATCTCAGGTCTCAGATCTCCTGTCAAGGGAAAAGCAGCGCCACCTACTGGGATCAGAAGGTGGGGGATTAAATGGGTTTACGCTGCTGCTGAGAACTTAACAGTACCCTGTCTCTTATACACATCTGAACAGCCCTGAAGTCACGGTGGTCGGTTTTTCCACGGCGGCGAGCTGACGTCGTGCACGTGGCCCTCGATGAGCGGCAGCACAGCAGACAGCGGCGCTATCACCGATCAATATACAGGCGACCAGCAGGGGTCACTGTGCTTATTATCATACGTCACTCAGGGCTGGACTCTGGTAATTAATGGGAACAAGAACAGGAAAACATTTGTTTTCATGGTCGGAGCCCGATGTGAGCATCACTGACCTGTGGTTGTCAGAACAAATCCAGCCTCTACTGGGGGCAGGTGTTTACTGGCATTTTGTGTCACTGCGTCAGTCAAACCACAGGAACAGAGTTGGAACTTGATCTGAACGGAGGGAAACAGAGAGACCGACAAGGAGTGAGACAGGCAGACAGGCAGACAGGCAGGCAGGCAGGCAGACAGACAGACAGACAGACAGACAGACAGACAGACAGACAGACAGACAGACAGACAGACAGACAGACAGACAGACAGACAGACAGACAGTTCCTCAGACTTGTTGAATTCCAGCTCAGTGAGGTGACGCTCCTACTGTTACAGTGACCGTTACAGCGGCTCAGCCTCCGTCTCCGTCTTTAACTTCTTGGTCGATGAATCAGTGCTGATGCCTTGCTCCTTGCTCCGAGTCAGAATTCAACCAGAGGCTTGAGAACCTTCTGGTTCTCCTCGTGGGGTCAAACACGTGGGGAGTGAGGGTCTTGGTCCCCTCAGCCCAGGGCCCCCCTGACTCGGACCGGGGGTATTTTTAGGAACAGCAGTGGAGAGCAGGTCGATGGACGGGGGTTCGAGGACCCAGTTTTAATGACCTGCTCTGAGTCTGTGGCCCAGAACCGGAGCTGACGACACCGAACCGAGGTGCTCGAACATGGAGCGGTTGTGTGAGTGTGAGCAGGAACAGCCTGTGGCTCCTGACTCCCTCACGACTCTCCCCTCTCTGTCTCCCCCTCTCTGTGGGAGATGCAGGGCGTGCAGCAGGTTGTGTGTCGGCGGTTCGGACGAGGCTGGAGCCCGGAGACGGGCGCGCACTGAGCGGCCGTCACTTCGGAAGGACGCGGAGACAGCGCGTAAAATTGTGGCTCCGAACAGAGACGATGTTCGATCCCCTGCTGACGGAGGAACTCGGACACAAACAGGACAGAACAGAACAGAACCGAACCGAACCGAGCCAGTTTACAGCAACATGACTCGGCTCCACGCACTCACCCCACTCCCGACACACATCTCTCCAGGCGGCCAGGTGGAGATGACATTGCAGCCTGTTACTCCATTCGGCAGGAGTGGGAGTCACGGACGACTCTCCTCCGTCAGGTTAATCCATCAGTTCCTCCTCCATCCACCGACCCTGCGCACCCCCAACCAACCCCCCCACCCTCCCCACACACACCGATAAATCCACCTGTCTGCCTCCGGAGACCCCCGTCCTCCCCCGGCCACACTTCTCCCCTCGCCGCGGTAGTCGGTATTCCTGCCGCTGAAGAGACGTCGGTCTCGGTCCCTGGAACTGTCGGTGACCGATGACGGAGCAGCGGAGAACCGGCAACTGGAGAAAAACAAGGATTTTAATTCATTAAATCCAAAACCGAGCCGTGTGAGGGGGGTGGGGTGGGGGGGTCCTTTGGAGTCTCCAGCGGCAGCGCCGCGCGTTCCGCAGTGAGTGCTGGTGGACAAGTCCGCGCTGCTGCTGCCGCCTCCTCCACCACCTCCTCCTCCTCCTCCACCTCCTCCAACAGATTCTTGGAGACCGAAGGGGGGATTCCGTCACAATTAACGCCAAGACGCGCGCGCACACAGATAAAACTCCTGTCTCTCCCTCTCTGTCTGTCTGTCTGTCTGTCTGTCTCTCCGCCCCTCTCTCCTCCACCCTTTCTCCCGAGGAGAAATTTGACCCAAAATAAGTTCCAATGGTTCCAGGTGCTTTTCCTACAGTGGAACGGTTCTGTGGTTCAGCTCACGGCCCGCCCGCCCCCACCCCCGCCCCCGCCCCCGCCTGGATGGATGGATGGATGGATGGAGATACTTTCTCATCATCATCATCATCATCATCATCAGCTGCTTCATTAAACATATGGACACCGGGGGGCGCGGGGGGGGCAGTCATGTGACTGACATCATCTTTGTCTAAAACCAAAAAGATTTTAGTGTGTGTGTGTGTGTGTGTGTGTGGGGGGGGGTCCTTAACTTCACAGCCCGATACATCTGACCCCCCCGAGCCCCCACTCCACCCCCTGGTCTCTCTGCGCGTATCCTCCTCCCAAACACACACCGAGGACGCGAGGACGGAGCTCGTGGCGCACATCACTCTGCGTCGTTTACGGCTCCACCTGGTGCCGTGTAGCCGATGAGCGTGCGTGTAGCCGCGGCCGTCTATACGTTCGCGCGCGTGCGTGCGTGCGTGCCGCCGCTCCGCACAGAAGAACCGAGTGAACGGAGGAAACTGAAAGTCCTGAATCAGAGCAATGACAGAGGAGGAGGGAGATGACGAGAAGATGTCTTCTTCTCTCAGATCAGTGGAGACCAGATGAAGCTGCTGAATAACAGCCTCAATTAGAGTTCATTCACAGATCACTAATGGAGACAGATGAAGGAGACGTACATGGATCAAGGACGGAGTCTCATGGACAAAAACAAGATGATCTGACCACAAGACCAGAGACCAGCTTCTTCTCCATCTACCTCCTGCTCCTCCTCCTCTTCACCTGTTCCCTCCACCAGAGATGGATGGAGGCCAGAGAACCTGGTGATGGTACAATCTTGGCATGAGAGACAGAGACAGACAAAAGGAGGCCACTTCAGAGATGGAGGAGAGACGATCAAATATATGAACAAAGTCTCCTGCTCTACTGCTGGAAACTTCCTGTTGGCATCAGTGGAGACCAGGAGACACAGAAAAGAACCCTGGAGACACAGAAAAGAACCCTGGAGACACAGAAAAGAACCCTGGAGACACCAATGACGCTCACTGTCACTTCAGTCTGGTCACTGAAGACCAGCGTTGATCTGATCTGGGGCTGAAGTTCAAAACCCAGATGTTGCACAGAAAAAAAACACAAGTTGTTTTGTTTGTTTTGCCTCCAGGCCTTCGTACTGTTTCCTCCTCCTCCTCCTCTTCTTCCTCCTCCTCCTCCTCCTCTTCTTCCTCCTCCTCCTCCTCCTCCTCCCCCCCCTCTTTCTCCTCCTCTTCTTACTCCTCCTCCTCTTCCTCCCCCCCCTTTCTCCTCCTCTTCCTCCTTCTCGCCCTCCTCCTTCTCCCATTCCTGCTTCTCATCCCCTTCCTCCTCCTTGTCCT
>JAFBJS010057831.1:32306-65719 GCA_016785265.1 Paraplagusia blochii
TTTTTTTCCTCTCCCGCCTCCTCCTCTTCTTCCTCCTCCTCCTCCTCCTCTTCCTCATCCTCCTCCTCCTCTTCTTCCTCCTCCTCCACCTCCTACACCTCCTCTTCTTACTTCTCCTCCTCCACCTCCTCTTCTTCCTCCCCCTCTTCCTCCTTGTCCTCATCCTCCTCCTTCTCGTCCTCCTCCTCCTCTTCTTCCTCCTTCTGCTCCTCCTCCTCCTCTTCTTCTTCTTACTACTCCTCCACCTCCTCCTCCAAAGTTCAACCTGACTCCTGCCTGTAGTTCCCGAGCTCAGAGCTGAGACCCTCGGTGTCAAATCTGCACGGGAACAGTGAGAAGATCAGGTCTGGTTCATGTCTTCACTTCAGCTTCTTCTGCTGGATTTAGAAGAAGTCGTTCATCTGACTCTGTTGATTCAATTGGTCAGTGTGTGGCCAAAGAAAACTTCTCTTCTTCTCACCTTCTACTCGGACCAGCAGCCACTCCAACACCTTCCATGGCAACTTCATGGCAGACCTTCCTGTGGAGTCACCTCTGGTTTTCACACAGAGAAGAGTGAACAAAAGAGATCGGATGGATGAACTTCAAGAACAACCATCTTCAGGTTGAAGACAACACTTCTACAAAAAATCCCAAGATTTTTCCCAGAGTCGGTGTCTCTGTCAGTGGTGCTGAACTCTACTGCCCCCTGGTGGACTGACCACTTGAGGCAAGGTTCAGCGGTGGTTGAGCCTCAGTGTAATTTGGGTGGAGGTCCTTCGGTGACCTGGTGATGGATAGGTGGAGGATGATGGGAGTGTGTGTGTGTGTGTGTGTGTGTGTTCTACAGATGTTTCCTCTGGTCTGATGTTGCTGCAGGGCATATGGAGTGGAGAAGATTCTCTGTGAGTAGATGACAGCAGAGAAACCAATGTGAAGAGAAGTGGAGGAGATGAAGCTTCATCCAGTAAATATGTCTTAAATGGACTTTGTCATGACACAGAACTTTGTCTCCGTCATCGGGAGTTTCATCGTTTTCTCCTAGAACGAGGGTCGTTTTCATTCTCCGTGCAAATGTTCCTTCACCGCCGTGGATCCTGAAGAACCTGCCTTCAGCCTTCAGCCTCCAGCCTCCAGCGGCAGCGGCCATTTCTCAGCATCACTCTGCCTTATTCTGTGGTCGTGTTGTTTGAGGAAGACGTTGTGCGGCTGTGAGTCCACCTCACAGAACTTCATCAAGCGTTGACGTGGTTAATCGTGGAGTTCTTGATGGATGAGCTGAAGCCCCAGCAGACCATCAGTCCATGGTCACTGATGGACAGACGGAGGCGTCAGGATTGAGAGTCAATCTGTTCATAGTTCTGAGCTTTTTCTTTGTCCTTTTCAACAAAACTGGAACGATGAAAACGATGAAAAAATATTTGACAACAACAAACTGCGCAGTGTTTCACTCAGATGTTGTTATTACTCTGTGTAATTATCGCAGACAGGCGTTCATTCCACTAATGTTTTCAGTTACCAGTTTGTGGAGGATGAGTCAGAGCAGAGGAAGAAGAGTCCAATTAAAGAAAGTCCAAGGAAGGAAGGAAGCAGCAGCAGCAGCAGCAGCAGCAGCAGCAGCAGCAGCAGCAGCAGCAGCGGGCGGAGAACTCCGCTGACAAACGAGACGCAACAACAGAAAAACAGGGACCAGACAATAATTACAGCAGGCATCACACAACAACTTAGCAGTGGAACTTCAGTATCCATGGTAACGCACTGTTTCAGTTGTTGGTCGGCGTCTCTCTCCCCGGACCAGGAATCCTGGAAAGGAAAGGAAAGAAGAGTTGGCTTGGTTCTCTGTTCCTCGTGGAACAAGTCACAACAGGGCGGAGCAGAGGAGTCTGTGGAGGCGTGATGGAGCAGCTGGAGTGACCTGTGCTGAGGTGGAGGGAAAGGTGGTGAGACCAGCCATGATGGATGGATAAGGTGGAGGAGTTAAAGATGCTGCTGAGATCGTCTTTAGGAGAGACAAGGATGGACAGGATCAGGAATGAGGGACATTAGAGGGACAACACAGACAGGAAGGTTTGGAGGAATAGAAGCCAGAGAAGACAGATTGAGATGGTTTGGACATGTCCACAGGAGGGACAGTGGTCCTGGAGATGGCGCTACCAGGTAGGAGACCTAGAGGAGGTAGTTGGAGTCCGAGTAGAAGATGCAGAGAACTGGTCCTTCATCATCTTTGATCTCCCTTCCTCTGACTGTCACACAGCAGGGAGGTATCTGTCCCGCTGACTTGACGGGACAGATACAGAAAGAATGGGATCCTGGAGAGACGGATCAGGGTCAGGTGGGCTGCCGTGGAGCCCCTCCCCCCACAAACACATTTTATAGTTACTTCTTTATGGACTTTCTCTCTGCCGACCAATCAAAGTGCCAGAGCAGAGAAGGTACGGCGTCAAAACAAAGAAAGAGTCTCAGTCTGGGAGTCCTCACTCCCCCCACCCTGTCTCTGTCTCTGACCTGGATCCGGCTCACCTACACACGGCACTGCAGAGGTGGGTTCTGTGAACGGACTCACGTGTCTGCAGCTGTTACTGCCGCCGTTCAACTTCCTGTGGAAATGATTCATAACGACTTCCTGTCACTGTTGGCGTCACAGTCTGGAGGAGTTCTTGGTCCTCACAGCTTTGGGTCCGAGTCCAGGTTCAGATCAATATTGTGACCCAAAGTTTGAGGAACAATAACAATGACAGAAGGTTGAAGCAACAGATTAAAAATGACGTCTCCAGCGTCAATAATCCGATCTCCTCAACTGTTGCTGAACTAAGTTGTTTGTTTTGCTTCAGCAGAAAATATTGAGCTTCAGTAAATGTATTCATTCAATTTGTGCAGCCAATCACAGGTCAGCAGTCTCTCTGACCGACCTTTCACTGCAGCAGCAGCAGCAGCAGCAGCAGGTTTGACGCCTGCAACGTTCATCCTGACCACAGCAGAAATCCCATTTGTTTGGAGTTTAGACGCCGCTCTGAGGTGGAGACGCCGGAGCAGCAGAGCGTTTGAGCGCTGGACGCCGCGGCCAAATCAACCTAATTGGCCCACTCCACGGACGGATCTCAGAAAGCTCATCTTGAGGCCGTAACTTTTTATGGTCTTTCTATTATCAGCGGAGCCAGAGGATGCATTAAAAATATCCAGAACAGAAGCCCGTTTATTGGCTCTGCCGCCCACTTCCTGTTTGCCCGCTCTGACATCACGTGTCTCCAGACTGTGTTGACAGGAAGTTGTTGGCCGTTCACCACCGCATCACGTGACCTGCATTATTGTCCGTTTGAAACCCATTATGTCACACATCATGTGGAAGAAAAGCCAATGAGCACAGAGAAGTTAGTGAGATGAATGGTTAAAGTCCAGCAACTGGACATTCACTTTTTTCTCCTCTCATCCACGAGGCTCCTTCAGCTCTAACTGTTAGTGTGGAGGAACAGGAGTTCTATCCTGTGAGGGAGGAGACACAGGTGTTTCTGGTCCCTCCTGTTGGTGGACCTGGGTTCACCTGTCAAGTGTGATACCAGTGGTGGTTGGACGGGTGTTGATGGATCGTTGCTGTCCATGTCGCCCTGGTTCTGGTCACACGCCTCGTTGATGTGTTGAGAGTGGAATCTTCTGGTTCTGGATGTGTCTCAAACCACCACCTCTGTTGAGGGTTAGGATTTTACCAGGTTGTGAGTGGACTAGAGCTGGAGCTGGAGCTGGAGCTGGAGCTGGGTGGATGGGTGGATGGGAGGGGGTGACATTGTTTGTGCACTCTGGCTGAACTGCCCCACTGCCCCCTGCGTCTGCTCTTCCCTCAGACGGTCTTACTTCTGGGACGTCTGTCTCCTGGATGTGGGACTCCAGCCTGGCCAGGACATTGTCCATCTGCTGCGTCTCCTGAAGGACAAGTGAAGCAGAGCAGTAACACACACATACAGAAGAGTATGTGAGTTTGTGAGGCGAGGCGGTGGCAGCGTCTCCTTGGCTCATGGGCTCTGGTCAGCCTAATGACCAAAGGCCAGACTGACAGCGTTGCTATGGGAGACAGTGTTTGTCTCCCGTGGACAGCAGCGTGTTCTCCACCTGCTGTGTAATCTTCTCCGACACTCTGGGCTCAGACGCAGACCGGCCAACATTATCGGGCCGTTATGTCACACTGTTAGCACCAATTTCCCGGGCTGCGATGGCGGTCCAGGGATTTCACTGATAACGGTGGCAAATGAAAGGATAAGAGGCGAGCGAGGCGGCGAGAGCGGGGTTGGAAATGAGGAAGCCAGCGACCACACGGACAGAACATCATCTGCAAACAGGAAGCGTCCACCTGTCCAGCTGTCCGTCCATCACGTTAGAGTAACAAACATCGACTGCAGATCATCCCAGACTCTACACTCGTAAAGAGTATTTATGAGGACGCTGGAGCCAATCCCAGCATCCGTCAGAGTGGGCCGGGTGAAGCCAGGACAGTCAGCCACTCCGTCACCTAAAGACTGACACCGTCATCTGCAGCTGCCTCAAACACTACAGTGGAGAATTACTGAAGTGAAACTTCCAACTCTTCCAGATCTTTGAACAAAGATTGTGTCAACGTGAGCTGCTCATTGGAAATGGAATCCTCCCAAACAGTCTTCCAGATTATTGCGCCCTCTGCTGGGGGAACAGGAGCTGATTATGAAGAGCAATTAGGATTCACTTGAAACATGGGGGGGGGGGGGGGGGGGGGGGGGGGGGGGGGGGGGGGGGGGGGGGGGGGGGGGGGCAGACTCATCCATAACTGATCTGAACTGTTCCAGCTGCGTCTTGACTTTCTCTTTGACTTCTTCCAGCTGCTCCTGCTGAAGCCTCATCATTTACTGATGCCACACTGTGTGTGTGTGTGTGTGTGTGTGGGGGGGGTGTAACAGACAGAGTAGAAATGTAAACATCATTTGTTTATGCAAATCAATCAGTGTATATTCAGAGGCGTGTTTACGGGGGGTTGGTTCTTCTTCTTCTTCTCTGTTTCTTGATTTTCACCATTGCTGCTCATGTTCGTATCTCTGCCTCTGGCAACAACATTTACAGACGTAGGTGGACTGACCATCATGAGTGGCCAACTGGGACCAGAGAGAGAGACAGAGAGACAGAGAGAGACAGGGAGAGAGAGCCAAACAGTCTTCCAGATTATTGCGCCCTCTGCTGGGGGAACAGGAGCTGATTATGAAGAGCAATTAGGATTCACTTGAAACATGCAAAAATGAGTGTGTGTGTGTGTGTGTGTGTGGGGGGTGGGGGGTGGGGGGCGGCAGGTACTACTCATCCATAACTGATCTGAACTGTTCCAGCTGCGTCTTGACTTTCTCTTTGACTTCTTCCAGCTGCTCCTGCTGAAGCCTCATCATTTACTGATGCCACACTGTGTGTGTGTGTGTGTGTGTGTGGGGGGGGTGTAACAGACAGAGTAGAAATGTAAACATCATTTGTTTATGCAAATCAATCAGTGTATATTCAGAGGCGTGTTTACGGGGGGTTGGTTCTTCTTCTTCTTCTCTGTTTCTTGATTTTCACCATTGCTGCTCATGTTCGTATCTCTGCCTCTGGCAACAACATTTACAGACGTAGGTGGACTGACCATCATGAGTGGCCAACTGGGACCAGAGAGAGAGACAGAGAGACAGAGAGAGACAGGGAGAGAGAGTTGGCGTGGGAGTTGGCGGGGGCTGGGGTAGCTGACTTCATCACTGCTCTCTGATTCTCTTCTTCTTCAAAGTATGTTTTTCGGTTGGTGTGAATATAAACCAGAGGAACTATGAACACTGATGCTGGTGTCAAATCCCTGACCCTGGTCCTGGACCGACTCAGAACCACCAGGAAGTGCCCCGCTTCACAGTCACCTGTGCTTCTCAGTATTTCCATCTTGACCCACACCCTGGTCCTCCTCAGTCCTCCAGTCCCGTCCAGAACCACCACAGTGTTCTGCCAGAAGACAAGGCCATATTGGAGCAGTCGGCTGCTCGTGGTTGCTCCATCACTACAGCCAGATTCTTCACGGGTTTTTTGGCAGACAGCAACTGCCTACCTGCTCCCGACCTGCGTCCAACTCATAAAGTCTTTGTTTTCTGTTCCGTCCCCTTCCTGCTGAACGATGTGGACATCCTGGGACTGGAGTGTGTGAGGAATAGAACGATGCATGGATGGACTCAGTTACTGACAGCAGCTGTTGTCGGGGGATGTATTTTTGTCTTTCAGCTCCCAGCCCTCAGGGTGTTTCTTCCTCCACCTGTGGTCGACTGTGGTATTACTGCCTTTATTCCACTGCTCAGATTTTCAGTTTGGTTTTCCCTGGTTGTTCCTTCCAACGGCTTTTGTCTGTAAATCTGGTTGTTAAAAAGAGCAAACTCCAGTGTGGGCAGAGATGATGGGAAAAAAAAAAAAAAAAACAGGCCCAGTGTTGATCTGGATCCTGGAAGTTCTTGTCAGAGCGAAGGTCAGGATCAGATCAGGGGAAGAAGCCCAGTCTAGACATCTGCTCCCTGAGCCACAGGCTCCACTTCCCCATGGGAAGAGATTTTCAATCTTTATTTAACCTTCAGTTGTATAGAGTGGGAATAGACTCCGGCACTGTGTAAATTATTGAACCTTATACATCATGCATGGCGTCATGAATCACCCTCTGGTCGGGGATTCACTCGCACTGCGCTCAGGTGTTTTCACCACCAAAACTCTGCTTTTACCCCAGTTGTGTGAGGAAAGGGGAGGGTGTGTGTGTGTGTGTGTGTGTGTTGGGGGCTGGGGGGTGGGGGGCGGGGCCCCTTGTCAGAGCGAAGGTCAGGATCAGATCAGGGGAAGAAGCCCAGTCTAGACATCTGCTCCCTGAGCCACAGGCTCCACTTCCCCATGGGAAGAGATTTTCAATCTTTATTTAACCTTCAGTTGTATAGAGTGGGAATAGACTCCAGCACCGTGTAAATTATTGAACCTTATACATCATGCATGGCGTCATGAATCACCCTCTGGTCGGGGATTCACTCGCACTGCGCTCAGGTGTTTTCACCACCAAAACTTAGCTTTTACCCCAGTTGTGTGAGGAAAGGGGAGGGTGTGTGTGTGTGTGTGTGTGTGTGTTGGGGGCTGGGGGGTGGGGGGCGGGGTCCCTGTTGAAAAACAAGAACTCCAACAAATGTTACACTTCACATTAGGAACCCATTAGCATTCCAAATCTATCTGAAATATTCTTTTAGGGCAACCACAGGACATGGAGGTGTCCAAAGGTCCAGGCGGTCACAGCCTCTGAATACCAATGTGAGGACGTTGGTATTCAATGAGGTTAAAAACAGGCAGTTTGGATAAATCGCTGCTGCATTTCTCTCACTTTTTATGGTTAGGATTTGAATAAATGTGGTTCAGTTAGTCACAAACGTGACACCTGCCAAGTCCCAGGGTTCTCCGTCACTGCTGCATCCAGTGGAGCTTCTGTAAAATCTGATGGAAATGTTCTTTGTCTTCTTCTTCTTCAGGATTAGGAATCGACTTCCATACGTTTTCCATGCACTGGGGCCAAGAGGAGGGTTATCTCTGTGGTTGAGCAACGTCAAAGGCCGTGAACAAACAACCACCTGCCGTGCACAACACCACCTGATCCAATCATCGCTGCTCATTGGCTCTGATCTACGATGAAGAAAAGTTGAAGATCAATCAACCACAGCTGCAAACAGAGAGGAGACGATGGTTCTCCCAACAAAGGCGACTGCATGAAAATGTGTCCAGCAGGAAGACGGTGGATTCTTCGGTTGTTGCTGCTGCAATGATGCAAATTCACACTTTTAACACAAAGTTTTCATCAAATGAAGTGAAATGTGTTTCTGAAGAAAGTGCTGGAACCAAACACAGTAGGACCTTAAGGGTTGGTACGGTGTCTGTGGGGCTCCAGTAAATCAGTTGGTCGTCCAGTCCACAGCTCCTGCTCCACCACTGCTCTTGTCAACTCTTCAACTCTTCTGTTCTTCTTTCCTTCTTCGGACCAGTGACAGAAATATGGGGTCCACGCCGTTTCTTATGTGAGTGCGACTCATTGCACGTGTTCCCGGTGACGTACCCCACCCTCGTGAAACGTCACCAGCAAACGCATCACTCCCGTGCCATCATGGTTCTGTCTTCCCACATGAGCGATTGAGACCAGCAGCTCTTGTGTCCGGACTGTGGACTTCAGACAACGGACTCAGAACCACAGATTTGCGATGTGACTTGGAGGAATCCAGACGACTTCTCTGGATGAATGGAAACCCACGCACGAACAGTCAGTACAGCCCACAAGTTCTTCAGCGATGAAGACAAAAAGCAGCGGACATTTGTCCATTGTTCAGAATCTTCTCACCTTCTCCAGCTGCAGAGCTGCGACTCTTCACTCTGCTGTGTTATGCATGCACACAGTTGTATTGATTGACTGACATGCACACGCCAACCAGGGCTGCTGTCAGGCTCCAACATCTTCTTCTCCGCCTCCCCCCTCTCACCTCCCTCACCCTCCTCACCCCTGTTAGTGAATGACCAGCTTGAAGTGATTGAAGTCTGATGTTACAGTGAGAAGAAGGAAAACGACACCGTGATGAGCCGTGAATACTGGACTGGACCAGGAGCTGTTGGTCACAATGAAGCTCCAGACTCCTCTGAACCCACAGTCCAGTCTCAATAAGGTTCCTGGTTGTCTCAGTGTCCCAGGTGTGTAGGACAGACAGACGTTGCCTCCAAAAGTTCTTCTGTTTTATTCTCCGTACTGTTTATATTTTCCCTCCAGAGCAGAAACAGTAACAGTAACAGTAACAGCAGCAGCAGCAGTACAAGTAACAGGAGTAACAGCAGCAGTAACAGAATGAACAGCAGCAGTAACAGTAGCAGCAGCAGAAACAACAGCAGTTACAGTAACAAAACAGCAACAACAACAACAACAGCAGCAGCAGCTGTAACAGTAACAGTAACAGTAACAGCTGTAACAGAATCAGGGTCAGGTAGTGATGGACAGAGAGACAGACAGGTCCCCACCTCCTCTTGTCTTAGGGTAGACGGTGAAGTGGATGTGGACGGATGTCTCCTGCAGTCTTTGTGCCTCTTCTCTGTCCAGTCATCTCAGACTGAAGACAGTCTCTCTGCTGTCGTCCTCCTCAACGGCGTCTGTCTCAGAGCAGCTGTTCCACTTTGACGCTTCACTCTCTTATCCCAGAGAGCGGAGAATCAGACGTTCTCGCTCACCAACATCTGCGAGAAAACTCCAGGTTCTGGTTCCAGACGACATCTCTGACACCTGTGTCCGTGGTGTGAATCATCAGAACGAGTGATAGTGAAGCAGTGAAGGATGAAGCAGGTCGACCCACAGAAGCCGGACCGGGCCGGACCGGGCCGGGCCCTCACCACCGTTCCCTGGTTCAACTCTTCTTCTGTCAAAACACAAGTCTAGAAACATCCTGGGAAGACGAGTCAACACTGAGGCCCAGGAGGTGGGAGGACAGGGAAGGAAAGGAGAGGAGGGGAGAGGAGAGGAAAGGAGAAGAGGAGAGGAGGGGAGAAGAGAAGAGGAGAGGAGAAGAGGAGAGGAGGGGAGAAGAGAGGAGAAGAGAGGAGAGGAGCAGCCCTCCAACATCGTTCATCTAATTGAGAAGTTTCCCTTTTTGTTTGTTTGCTTCATTACCCTGTGCCAGTGTAGCCAGCAGCAACATCTGTGTGTGTGTGTGTGTGTGTGTGTGTTCAGAATAATGTGACCAAACACTGTGGTAAAACTGACTTCATCTGAATAATTCCTCCTAGTCCTGTTCAACACAATCAATTACGGACCAGTCTAAACATAAAAGCCACCCGGACAGTAGAAGAAGAAAGAGTTGGATCAGAAATATTCAGCTGTCCACGTCACCAAGGGAGGGAGACAGGCAGACAGACAGGCAGACAGACAGACAGGCCTGCCTAATCATATATATATGTATTTTTCTAACATTATTTCAGTCTGTCTTCATCCTCATCCCTCAACAATCGGTAACAGTCACTAATTAGTTTCACAGAGATCAAGGGCATTAGGCCTCAGACGTGTTTTCTGATATTTTCTTCAGAAATATTAGGGTTCTGAACTCAAACGACCTCTTGACAGTTGGACCACACCAGAGCTGCAGTCCCATCACAGTAGATAACTATGGATTTTAGGAGGGTGGAGGGAGGGGTGGAGATGTTCCCAGCTGCCCAGGCAGTACGTCTTCACATGACATTAGTGGCGGTCTGTCAACTCTGCAGTTTCTGCCGCCACCTGTCTGTCCATCACAGACGTGACAGGCGAGAAGGGAAAGGCAGAGCCACCTCGGGGCCGAGAACTGAGACTGAGTGCCGCAGTGGCTTTTGGGGGTCTCCACCACGAGACAGATGGTACTCGTGTGGTGAATAATTCAAATGGCATCTCGCGCTGTGTTTTAAGGCGACCAGAGAAGAAGCCTTGATGCTGATGCAGTGAGAAAACCAAAGGAAAATAAGCCGTCGCTGCCGAGCAGTCCAGGAAAAGTGGAGCAGGAGGAAGTATCTCATCAACAGCAGCTTAAACTGTTTTCCTGTCGCTGCTGAGGTGCAGCGTCTGGAAGTCACTGTTTCAGGAACCGCGCTAAAAATAGCTCCACACTCATTTCTACAAAAACAAAGAGTTGAGAGATCGCTGCCCGATCCAGGCAGAACCAGGCCGCAGCGCCGGTTCAGTCTTCGAGAAAAAATCTGGTCCAGATCTGGGACGCGGCCAACATTTAGACGATGCGTTTGAGGTTGATGACAAGGTCGTCTGGGTTACAGACTAACGCTGGGTGGGTGCTCTGTTTGTTGTCAGGCTGGGCCATCTGCTGGGGAACAGCAGCACTGCTCATGTGGAGATGTTTATGCTTCTGGATGTGACTCTGGCATTTTTCTCGGGCTGGCCCGGCACGGTCCAACTCGGCTCAGGTGAAGGGAAATCTTAAACTCTGGTCTGTGGTTTTTCTGGAGGGAATGAACTTCATTCACGACTCCATGTGTTTGGAGCAAGGACGGAGGGAACCAGTGAGGGAATCAGTGGGCTTGGAAACCAGTGTGGAGTCCAGGAAGGAGGGGAGCTTCCACGTCCAACGACCATAGGAAATAAACTCAAGTCAACTCCGTGAAAAACTAAATATAATCACATGACCTGTCTGTGTACGGCTTTCCAGAAATAGCCAACTGCATTCATGCAGGACGTGGAGTAAAAAAAAGAAATGAAAAAAGGAAGTCGTTTCACATCTGGAGAATCACAGAGATTTTATTTTTGGTCACATCGTGCCTCTAAAAATTCACACACCTGATTTAGTAACATGAAAAAATGGACAGTGCCTTTGAAGAGATCGTCTGTTTGTTTGATGTCGGTTTAGCGTCCATTCGTGAGCTGATTTTCTGAAGGGGGCGCTCTAAACACACAAAGTTAAGTAGTGTTGTGCATCAATAGTTTTGAGTCTCACTCACTCTTTCAATCATAAGATGAAAGAAAGACAGTGGATACTCAACATAAGGAGCGCACCTCTGGGTGGGACCAGGTCACTCTATGAGTGGAACACCGAGCGTTAAAGAACCTTGTCTAAAAGACTGTTATTTTGTTTCTTGGGTCCACTTATCAGGTCTGTTGTGCCATCATCACCATCATCATCATGTCAATTTAATTTCATTACTGACTTAGTGTGTGGACAACAAACAGTCCACGAATGGTCGTTGGAACTTGTTGTTACTACATCCGTGTCGTGTTCTTGCAGCTAGTGCACGGAACGTGGCAGACGCTGCTCACCCGCGGTGCTCGTCACTTCTCACTGGACTGTGTGGAACTGAAGCCCCGGCCGCGCTCTGAATAATAGCCATCGTTAAATATTCATCCTCTCGTTCCCGGCATCTTTTCTGCCTCCCTACACCCACCCCCGCTGCTCCCATACCCCTGAGAGGGGCAACCGTGCTGGACAGTTCTGATGTTGGTCGTTAGCGAGAAACCACGGAAAGAAGTTTTCATTTTTTACTTCAGTCTCCTGTGGTGACAAAGAGGAGGATGAAGAGGTCTGACCAGAGCTGGAGCAACACTGGTCAGATCAGATGGGGTAAAGGTAGGTGGAGGCGTGACCTACTGACACACTCCCACACACCTGGGCTGGTCAGCCTCTCAATTGTTGAGCCAACACTGACCAAACCTTCAAGAAACACGACAACAGGACATTTTCACCAAGATTAAAGTAGTGGACTGTCCTGCAGCTGTGGAGACAAAAGAGACCAATATCACCATCTACGTCAGGCGGGAGATGACCAATCAGAGGCCAAGAGTCAGGTGACACATGGCACATGTGAGCTGGCCCATCCCTTTAAATAATAAACTAAAAATCACCAACTCTTGACAACCTTCTGTCAATCTGTCAATTTGTTTTTGTCCACAGTCAAAAAGACAAGTAGTCGTTGACCACAGTTGACCGTGGTTGACAATGGTTGACCATGGTTGACCGTGGTTGACCGTGGTTGACCGTGCCTGGCCTAAGTAGAACAAATCAATAATATCGTCCAACTCTGTGTAATCCAAACACATCATTGTTGTTGTTGTTGTGGTTGGATTTTTTACTTTAAAACCCATTGATCACAGCTCTGTCATCAAGAAGGAAAACACCAAGGCCTGAACTGTACTGTACTGTACTGTACTGTACCTGTCTCTTGTACTGTACTGTTCTCCGAGTCCGATGTTCCCTTCAGTAAAACTGACTGAAGCAATTTTATGGAGTCAGTTTCCCAGAAACTTGATTCATGTTTCTTAGAAAATCCAAGAAAAGCAAATAAATGAAAAAGAAATACAGATTAGATCAAGTACTGATCACAGTCCAGTCTGTTGTTGCTGTTGTGTCTGTTCACCAGGAGCACCACAGCGCCACCTGATGTCAGAACTATTCAGTGACACAGATCAATAAGCATGGAGTTACAAGGTGTTGAGCTAAAAGACCACAGACTTTTATTGCTGCAGATGGAACACCGCTCCACTAGGTAGCAGCAGATTTCACATGCGTGTGGATGTAGTTGTGTTTGCGTATGTGTGTGTGTGTGTGTGTGTTTGTGTTGAGAAGCTCTTAGTCAGTACTGTTGTTGACGAGGCTCCGACATAGAGATAGAGAAAGAGAGAGAGAGACACCACAACCAAAAGATCAAGATCTGGCAACCCAACACCTTCACTCTGACAGAGCAGATGCAACCAGAATCTGACTCCTTCCCTGAGGAAGGAAGGAATAATTTGGTTGATGGCACTTCTAATCAAAGCCATGTTACTGATCCCACACTCTGTGTGTGTGTGTGTTATTGATACACTGAGGGAATCTGTCATATATCAAACTCTGCTGCCCTGGCTGAAGGTTGTTGGTTCGACTCTGCTCACGTTGACTGTAATGTTAATGCAGCAGTTCAGTTTATGTTGACCAACTGTGACCCGTTTATGGGCCAATTATTACCGAACATCTTCATGGATCAAACTACTGAGTTACAAATGTGCTACAGCTGAACATTAGTTATTGAGGTTCCATTGGTGAAATAAAGTGATAAGACCAACGTCTCCTTCTTCTCTCTCTCTCTCTCTCTCTCTCCCTTATTCCCTCACTGGACCTATTGTATTATTAATGCCCCGCCCCCTTAGTTGCCCCAGGCTCTCCAGTTTCACCTGTAGAGCCAGTTGACAAATTAAGACTCCTTCTATGACCCACCACAAGAAACTCCTCCAGTACTCGTCTACACACAGCTACAGACGACACCGGGAGGCCACCACTCTCACTACCTCACACATGCACGTACACACACACATGCACACAGTGAGACGAGGTGTGTGGCATCTTGAGCAGCAGCGGTCCAAGGAAGTGTCCCAACTTCATCACGGCCATCATCAAACAGAGACCTGTTGACTCCCCTGAAGAGCGCAACCATCTCGGACACGTTGGCGGGGGTTCTTGACTTCTTGAACGTTCAGGTAACACTGTCGATGAGCTGACTGTGGGGTTGTCCTTAACTACATGTCTGCAGGAGAGAGTGAGGACTTAACAGAAGGAACTCTCAAAACAGTTCCACAGGGCTCTGCTCCTTTGATATACGGTATCTAAGACCATTACAAGTTGCCGTTGAATATCAATTGAATATCTGTACTTTTAATGAACTTTTATGTAGACATTTGTATCAGCCGAATTCTTTCAAGGACTGATTTCTCTTTGTGTTCCTTACATCGATGTAACCGACAGAAAAATCTCTGGGTTAGGAAAGACAAGTGCCAACTATCAGGGTAGAATCTATGTAGGTTGAAAGGCATTCTCTGGGGCCTGGGGCCGATGTCACTGAGGTTTAAACCACACACTTTGGTCTTTTATCAACTTAGAGAGGGGTGGGCTACGGTATGTTGACCTCATATACTTAATGGGGTTTCTGTGTTTGAACAGGAGTTTTCATGGGGCCTGGATTTGGACTACATAGAACAGGATTGGCTCAATGGAACCGTTTTCTCTTTTATAAAAAGTCTGTTGGCGCTTTAAACACAAGGGACATTTAAAGGTCAGTCTTCTGATTATGTTTCATTAATGTTTTCCTCAAACGTGTTCCAGTCTAATGGTAACAGTTTTACGTTTGTGTGTTCAAAGGTTTACAGCACAGAGACTTGAATACAAGGCATGGTATGCTTTTGCTTATAGCTGTTTGCAACAATGCCTGGCAAAAAAGACAACAAAAAAGACACCAAGAAGGGAGTGAAACCTGAGCCAGAGAAAAAAAAGGAGGAGGAGAAGAAGGGCAAGGATGACAAAAAGGGAGGGAAGGACGACAAGAAAGGAGGCAAAGAAGACAAGAAAGCAGGCAAAGAAGACAAGAAAGGAGGCAAAGATGACAAAGGGAAAAAGGGAAAAGAGGATCCAAAAAAGAAGGATGATGGGAAAAAGGGCAAAGATAAAGGGAAGGGCAAGAAAGTTGAGTCAGAAGAAGAAGAAGATGAGCTCCTGAGTGAAGAAGAGGATGAAGACTTTAGTGAGGAGGACTATGAGGAAGACTCAGAAGATGACAGGAGAGGGAAAGGCAAGGGTGCTAAAGGTAAAAAAGGAGGGAAGTCAAGACATGATGAAGACTCAGAGGAAGATGAGGATGAAGAGGAGGACGATGAAGAGGAGTACAGCAAAGCAAAGAAGAAGACTAAAGACAAAGGAGGGAAATCTGATGGCGACACCAAGAAGAACAAACACAAGAAGAAAGAGGAGGTGCCAAAGCTTCCAGTAAAGGAAATACCAAAGAAGGGTTTAAAGAATATGTCCACAATGTTTATGAAGTTTGCTGGCTTCAAGAGACGCAGAACGAGTAGAAAGAAGCTGAAAAGTACATCTCGCTTGTTTCTGGGCTTGGGAAAGAGGAAATTAAAAAGTGCTAAAAAGAAAAGGCGAAAGTCAATGTTAAAAAACACATCACGGTTCATGATGAGGTTTGGGGCCAGCAAAAAGAAGAAAAAGGAAAAAGAGGCCAAAAATAAAGCAAACGATGGTAAGAAGCCCACCTATATGATCTTACGTCTGGGAGGAAATGAAAGGAAAGGGGGGTTCTTTAAAGGTTTATTCAGGAGAAAGGGTGGCGCTGGGTCTGGAGAAGATTTTAAGAACAGTGGCTTGTTGTTGGGCAAGGTTGCAGCCGCAACAAATTGGTTAACCAAACGCTTTTTGTCAAATAAAACACAAAAGTACAACGGTTGGGGAGGTCGTCAGTCCAGGCATCGTCACCATGGTTACCATAATGATGGCTATGAGCATGGGGAAGATGTTTATGGCTATGGAAATAATTCCATGCACCCAAAAGGTTATGAAGACTATTACAATGGTTATGGCAGCTACGGAGAGGAGGACACACTGGCTTACGATGGTCAGGGTCACTTTGATTACTATGACTATAATACAGGGGAGGGTGACTATCAGGACCTAGGCTATTATGAGGAAGATGAACTTTATGACCCAAATTTACAATATTATGAGGATGGCCTTTATAATGACGGTATGGAGGATTATTATAACCCCTATGTTGACCCCTATGGTTACCAAGACCAACAAATGGCGATGTACGGGGATGACACTCTGGACTATTACGCATTAACGGGTGAAGACCAGATGTACGGAGGAGCTACTGATGGTTTCTTTGACCCTCAGAATCAAGCTTTCTTTGATGAAAATGGCCAGGGAGTTTACTTCAGTGATGCACAAGGTTTCACTGAGAACCCCTATATGCCTATCGTGGGGATGCAAGCAGGATTTCCACCAGACTATCAACTTAGCTATGCTGATGCTGGTATGTCACATGCAGCCTACAGTGCACCACAAGCAACTGGATTACCAGCAGGTAGCATGCAGAATTTTGGAGGACAGGGAATGGAACATGTACAGGATTTATATGGGGACCAATATGTAGATCCTATGAGCCAGTTTGGGATGGACACTGGAGTTCAAGGAGGAGATATTGCATTCAGAGTTCCTCGGCCTCAAGTTCGTCTCTTTGGTAAAGAACGTCTGGATGTGCCTCTACCTCCTGCTCCTACTCTACCACAAGATCCAGAATTTGAAAACATGTCAGAAATCCAGTATGAAGACCAGTTCCCTTTTGCACCAGGTTTTCCACCCGACATGATGCCACCACAGCCAGAAATGACAATGTCGCCACTACAACAACAAATGATGATGTCACCACAAGAACAAATGATAATGGCTTCACATTTGAGTCCACAGCAATTGATGATGACGCAACAGGATCAGCTCATGGCGCCTCAAATCATGCCATCTCAGATGATGTCACCACAACCTCAGGGTGCCTTAACACCAGAGCAGGGTGTGTTTCCACAAATGGTGCCCTCACAGATGGGACCACAACAGGTCATGTTAGCACAGCAGCAAATGGTGGCCCCTCAACAACAAATGATGTCCTCACAACCATACATGATGCCACAACAACATATGTCACCACAGATGATTCCACAACAGGTTTGTGATTTCTGTGACCATTTGTAATTGCATTTAAGTCATGAAGGGGGTCTGTCCAATAAACAAATTTCTAATTTCCCTCCTCCAGCAGCAGTTTGTGGTCGATCCGCTGATGATGCAGCAGCTACAAGGACCACCATCAATTCCCACTCCAACTGCAATGATAATAAAGCAAGCAAGAATGTCTCCTCTTCCTGGACGTCACATGCAACCCTCACCAACACCTTCACGACACTCTGTCATCATGCAGTCGCCCCAGTTACAGAGAGCTCCATCCATTGTAGCTTCCCCGCTTACGCTTCCACAACGACGAAGCCCTTCTCCCCAGCAGTCCTTACGGAGTGGATTCCAAGTGGGTGGCCAGAGACCTCCTTCAATTATGTCGCGACGCATCTCCCCACCTTCATCCCCAATGGCATCTCCTCTTGTGCGTCAAGGAATGCCTGCCTCACACTCACCTCCTGTGGCACGAGTACCCTCTCCGATGCACTCACAGCGAGCTTCTGTTCTTCAACGGAGCCCTCCACCCTCACCGAGAACGTCATTTAGGCAACCCTCCCCACCATCATCAGCTCGTGTTTCAATGAGGCGGCAAAGCCCCCCGCAATCACCCAGTCCTGCCCGTAGTCCTTTCGTAGGCAGAAAGCTTGGTCCACAATCCCCTCCACCTGTTCATGGTCGTGTATCCCCCTCACATTCTCCACCCCCCAGTAGAAGACTGTCCCCATCACCTTCTCCATCAAGGAGAAGTGTGTCCCCTGCAGTTCCCCCTTTCGGACGTTTATCTCCCACCCTATCTAGGAGTTCAACTCGTCTATTCAGGGATCCAGTGCCTTTAGCAAGACCCAGGATGGGAGGAAATGTTCCTTTGGGTACTGTCAGACCCTCTCCTATGGGTCTCAGAGGGCGCCCGGTACCCCCACCAACACAGAATGTTCGCCCATTCCGTGCCTCATCCATAAAAAGCAACAGATCTTCAGTTTTAACAATAGACTCCTCCCTTGCTTCCCCTTTTCACTCCCCTCACATGGTCCACCGTGTTCCACTGAGTAGGAAGGAATCTGGCAGACTTCCATCTCGTCCCATAGCACGAGGACGTCCTCTTATGGCTCAACAGTCAATGAGAAGTTTGCCACCTGCCTCTCCAGTATCTTTGAAACGAATGCCACCATCTACTTCACCACGCCTCTCACCTCGACTGTCACGCCAGCCTTCTCCCCATCTTCATCCTCAATCTGCCCATCCACGAATGCATGCATCAGAGATGGCTGTAGAATATGTAGATCCTTATTATCCTTCTTCCCCTTCTGTTTCTATTGCAATGCAAAACCAGGCATTAAGAGATGCATCCTACAGACCCCCCCTTCAGAGACCAGTATCTCCTTACGATCAGCCAATGGCACCAACTTCCCCATTGCTTTCGGGAGCTTTGCAAAATCAAATTATACGAGACGCTTCATATGTTTCACCTTTACAAAGACCAATGTCACCTTATGAACAGCCAATTGCCCCTTCATCCCCTCTGTTGTCAGGTGCTCTTCAAAATCAGGCATTAAGAGATGCATCATATGTGTCTCCTCTTCAAAGACCTTTGTCCCCAAATACTCCTTCTATGCCTTCATCCCCAATTCTTTCTGGTGCTATGAGGCATAGGCAGGCAGTAAGAGGTATGGCAACTTATCAAACACCACAGTTGCATTCGCCATATGGACCAACTGTTGTTACTCCATATGATTACATTTCTGAACCTGGCCCAGGAACCCTTCTCCAGGATGCTCTTCAGAACCGCTCTGGCTTGCAAAATGTCTCATCTCTAAGATCACCTATGATGCCACGGCGTACCTCCATGACTCCAGCAAACCCTCAGCTCCACAGTGCATTACAACATAACCCTCAACTTCGCCTAGCATCCTATCAGACACCTTTACAAATGAGACGGTCATCCCAGTCACCATCCTCACCGATTTTGGGAAATGCTTTGCAGAACCAACAGTTGATGCAGGCATCATACAGGTTGCCGGATGGATCCTTCATGTCACCCTATGGAAATGTACCCTCATCTCCTATGCTTGGTAGTGCCCTTCAAAACCAACAAATCCGTGGGGCTGCATTCACCTTGCCAGATGGTTCAGTTATTCGGGTAATTAGAAATGAAAAACATTAGAACATATTAAGAAAAAAAAAAAGAACTGTTTTTTTTTTTTCTTAATCATGTATTTTTGCTACTTCTCTTACAGGATCCACGTGTTCCCATGTCTCCTAATCTTTCAAAAGCCCTTCAGAATCAGAATCTCAAGTCTGCTACATATACCCTCCCTGATGGCACCATCATAGACCCCAGAAACCAAGTAGTTATTCATACTTAGTCCTTCATCGGATTGTACTCACAATTTGTTTGTCCAATTACTTACTAATTATTTTCGCTGATTTTACATGTTTAGTTAATAAGCCTTTTCGTCTGCTTTTATTCAGCAACCAATATCCCCAAACCTTGCCATGGCACTGAACAACCCCCACTTGCGTGAGGCCTCTTACTCTCTTCCTGATGGGACCATGGTGATTGACCCCAAAAAATCCAAGTCCCCAAATCTGACGGCAGCACTTTCGAACCCTTACCTAAAAAGTGCATCATACACTTTGCCAGATGGCACTATCATCATTGATCCCCGGAAGCCTGTCTCTCCAAATCTATCCAGCGCCCTTCAACTGTCTTCCCTGCGTGGTGCATCGTTAACTTTACCCGGAGGAATCCACGATCCCAATATACCCTTAACACCAGATCTGGCCAAGGTTAGACATGAGTATTTTGGATGTGTTGCTGATATATTGCAACAGTTTTAACAAGTGATTTGTGAGCAGTAAAGTAATGGTGTGTTGTATAAAAAAAAATATGTATATATGTGTAAGGACAAATAAGGTACTGCTGTCATTTAGTGTGAAATTTATATGGCTTTACTCAACTTGGCTATTGTAACATTTAGGCTCTAAGTAACCCTGCCCTGCAAGGAGCTGCTTACACTCTCCCAGACGGAACGATAATTGTTGACCCAAGGAAACCAAAAAGTCCCAGTCTAACTGCTGCTCTGCAAAACCCTCATCTAAAGGGGGTGTCATACACACTACCTGACGGAACTGTCATAATTGACCCACGAAAGCCAATTGGTCCTGACCTGTCTAAGGTTTGTTTATGTTACGTAAAGGCTAAGTCAAACCAACTGTTTTGGTTTGAATTGTAGATAAAATTTACCAATTAAAGAATTAAGAAAATAGGGCAAGCTCCAAATCAATTGGCTTTCGTTTAGTGGGACTGTCTGTTGCTTTACTTATACGAGCTATTGTAATGTTTAGGCTCTGAGTAACCCTGCCTTGAAGGCAGCATCATACACTCTCCCTGATGGAAGTGTTATAATTGACCCACGAAAACCAAAGAGTCCAAGTCTTTTGGAAGCCCTGCAGAACCCCCATCTACAGGGCGTTTCCTACACACTTCCAGACGGAACTGTCATTATTGATCCACGTAAACCAAGAGGCCCTGACTTGTCTAAGGTATCTTTTCATTTTACAACAATGCAGTGTTATTTTCAGCATTGTAGAAGTTGTTCATGCCAAGCACTCCATCCTATGGCCAATCTTGCAGGTTCTTATGAATCAAAACCTTCGCAAAAAATCATTCACCCTTCCATATGGATCCAACCTTGTTGTGCCTGGTCAGAAGCCTAACCTTGGATATGCACTGAGACAGAACATGGGACTTCGGTCTAAAGGTCTATATCAGCTGGCAGATGACTCAGGATTGTCAGCAATACCGCAACCCACCCTAAAATCTGCTATGAGAAATGATGACCTTCGCGGACTCAAATATAGGTATGTGAGGAAATTATTAGAAAAAGAAATGGTCGTAGAAGATAATAATTTTTTTTTTTTCCCCCATAGGCTTCCAGAAAATTCTCTTCTCATTCGTCGGTTTCAGAACCCTGATCTGTCTGAAGCAATTCAAAACCAGCAACTACGGTACGCCTCATACCGGGTGCCAACAGCTTTGCAAGGTGAGGATAACCGCTATGCTGTAGTGCCTCCATATGGGCCACGGTCAGGTCACTGGGCCAGAAATGCCCGAGGAGGAGGAGGAGGAGGGGACGGAGGGGAAGATGTATGGGCAGCTGAGAAGGTCTTACCTCATGGAACTGTTCAGAATCTTTCCAAGTGGTCTATGTACAGAGAGGACGGGATGTTAGAAGGATATTCGCCCTCACCTCGTCTTGTTGATGGTCGTACGGACCCAGACTGGAAACCTGACAGAGATAAAACCCCTGGTCAGAACTGGTATGACAAGGTAAATGCATTGATAAAAATGTTTCCATTTTACATTTTTACAAACAAGAATATTCAAGTATCTGATATATTATTATCTCTCAGCTCCATGGAGCAGCGGTTTACACTGTCACAATCAGTAGCCAATGTTGTCGGTTGTGCTGTTATTTTCAGGTCTACTCTATTCTGTGTACGCCAACAACAGCGCACAGGGTGAAACGCTGGGCAGAGGGAATGGAGGACATGACCCAGCTGCCGTAAGCACACATCAGTTTTAGCCAACAGCCCGTCACAGATTCATTAAACAGTTTCAGTATGTATCTCTTCAGTTGTGCAAAGAGAGGGACAAGAATTTGCACAATGTGCGGCTGAAATCCAGCTAGAGGCGTTGATAATCCTTGAAAAGTTTGCAGAGAGAGCTCCTCCTCAGTCTCTTTTAAATCCCTCATTTGTTAAGCATGCCATTATTTGATGAGAATCCAATCCCCAGGGGGATTTCTTAAGGTATCTTCACTTTAGATCCTGAAGAACTCTTTGCCTCAAATATGTGTGTATCTTTGTTAAACTTATTATAAACTGAAAGATTTCCTTTCCTGCTTTTTATGTTTACTCTTTGATTCTGATGACACTTTTGAAAGTTTCAAAGAGAAAGTCATTGAATGTCATAGTTGTGTTTAACGTCCTCTGTTTGGCGACAGTGAGCTGAATGAGACCACAGTTCTGATGAACCTGAAGAAACGCTTTGACCAAGAACTCATCTATGTAAGATATTTTTCCAGTATGCAAATCAACGTGGAGAGAACGGTAATCTGAATCCACTAATCCACCCTACTTCTTGTGATTTCTCCCGTTTTCTTCTACTCAAGCAGACCTACATCGGCAGCATTCTGGTGTCTGTCAACCCATACAAACTGTTCAACATGTACGGCACAGACATGGTGCTCCAGTACGAAGGCCACGGCCTGAGCGACAACCCTCCGTAAGGCCTGGATTAATTGGTGCAGTGCATGAAATTGTCTGAAACATATGGGAGTCACAGTCAGTGACAAGCTCCTTGGAGACAGTTTCCCTGGTTGTATTATATTGACAAACATACTAACTTCTCACCAGAGCTTCATGCCTGGGTTCAATCTTTGGTAGGACACACGTCTTCAGCTCTGCTCTGTGATGCACCGTCAGGGGTAAACACAGGTGTAAATGCCATCACCCCGAGGTGTTTGTAAGAGGCTCCTATTTCACCATTGTTGGGCGGTTGCCATGAAGAGTGGGATGGACTCTAGATGTCATCACAGCCACTCACACACACACACACACACACGCTGAACAAACAGGAAACCTGATGCATTTGTTAATTCAATGTCCTCTTCTGTTACAGTCACCTTTTTGCCATTGCTAACCTTGCATACACCACCATGATGGACGCCAAAAAGAACCAGTGCATTATGATCAGGTACAAATCATTCACTCTTCCATAAATGACCACAACCTTAGATTTAACCAGGACAGGACAGGATGTTGATCATGACTTTGTTTATAAAACTGTGAAAGAAGAAATGAGAAGGTCTTAACAGATGTTGTTGCCACAGTGGAGAGAGTGGATCAGGAAAGACAGAAGCTACAAAACTCATCCTGCGATACTTGACAGCCATTCATCACAAACGCAACATCACCCAGCAGGTAGACAATGACTCCACCTTCTCCACACAAACCTGGAGGAAAAACGATTCTGTTCGTTCGTTCATTCATTCATTCAATTCACGTTCTAATGCTTTCCATGGCTTCACCTGGGATTTCCAGATAGAGGTAAAGCTTCTCTCATCTTGAGTAAACACCCTTCTTGTTGAGGTAGAGGTAGAGGTTGAGAATTCACTGTGTGCTCATTGGTCAGATCCTGGAAGCCACACCCCTCCTGGAGTCTTTTGGGAATGCCAAAACCGTGCGAAATGACAACTCGTCACGCTTTGGCAAATATACGCAGATCTTCATGGAGGAGTAAGTCGTCAAACTCTCCGAGTGGACCACACAAACCTCCATATTAATCATCTTCACAATAACCAACCAGTGGACTGCTAAGGGTTGAAAACCAACTCCAGGTATTCAAAGGAAAGACATCCGTCCATCATCTCTGTCCCCAAAATCACGTCCAACTTTTCATAGCTGTAGTTCTCTGTTTGCACTAAATTTAAAAAGGGAGATTTTTGGGGAGGTTGAACTGAAGTCAGACTGAAGACGGATGGACACTGTCCGTCCACTCTCTCTATGTTGCCACCCAGGTTAGAGTTACGTTAGGTGTTAGTGTTGCATTAGTGTTGATGGTGTCAACGAGGACCGGGCCCTGTGTGCATTACACATACATGACCTGTTACTTAACCTGACCTTGTGAATATATGTGTGTGTGTGTCCGTTTCATTTACCAGGGGTGTAATTAGCGGTGCCATAACATCTCAGTACCTGTTGGAGAAGTCCCGCATTGTCTTTCAGGTAAAAAGACACACACACACACAGAGAGTAGGTCGGACGGAGTCCTCTTACATCTGAGTCACTGTGAGAAAGAGGAGAACACCGAGGCTGACATCATGAGACATCTAACATGACCTCACCCAATCAATTGACCGCTTCCTTTTCATCACGTCATTTTCTCTCACTGTGTTTGAATCTCCACCTGTTCACAGGCCAAATCAGAGAGGAACTACCACATCTTCTACGAGATGTTGGCTGGTCTTCCTCCTGAGGAGAAGAGGTTGCTCTACCTCCAGGAGCCTGAGACCTACTTCTATCTGAATCAGGTTATAGACGGAGTTTATTATTGTTGTCTTCTCCACTGAACTCATCTAACACAAAAACCATCCGTCATGACGGAGATTGAGCTGCACCTTCATCAGAGCCAAAGATTTCTTCTCTAATTTAACCTCAAAGTCTCATCAACATCACAGCTAAGAAGTCTGAACTGAACTGAACCCTTCACTTGGACATTTACACCAGATAGTTTAAAGTGTGGTCCTGGTTGGGCTCAGAGCGCCATCTGTGGGGAGACCAGGAGACTGTGGTTCTACAGATATCCAGGAAGACACATGACTTGAAAAGTCACGTTGCTGGTCATTTTATCCCCACTCTCTTGTTCCTGTCACTGGTTTGACGTCAGGAAAATTACCGGACCGTTTAAGGGACATTGTAAGTTTAGGGTCATCAGCCAGTGGGTCCGGTTCAAGGTGGAGTTTTTTAACCTGGACTCAATGATGTCACACTAAAGGCGGAGCAATCTGGTTTTGTGCTTTATTGGTGCAGAGATTAAACGGCCTGCAGGGGGAGTATGATGTTGCCCATAACAATGTGTGCCGTTTCAGGGCGGTGAGTGTGCCATCGATGGTAAGGATGATGGTGAGGACTTCAGGCGTCTGCTCAACGCCATGGACATCCTGTGTTTTACTCCAGAGGAACAAAACGGCATCTACAGACTGCTGTCCTCCGTCCTCCACCTGGGAAACGTCTTTTTTCAGTCTCACCAGGTCAGGGTCTGATTGCCACACCAATACACACAACACATGGAAACCAAGGCCCCCAGACCAAATGTGGCCCACCAAGTCTTCTTGTGTTGTATGGATAACGCAGAGTGTCCTCCTGTCTGTGTGCACGTTCATCTGCAGTCTGGAGGTCAGGAGGTGGCGTCTGTGGTCAGCACACGAGAAGTGAACGTGGTGGCTGAGCTGCTGCAGGTCTCACCGGACGCTCTGCAGAAGTCTGTCACTTTCAAACTGACAGTGAGGCAAAACATGAAGTATTTGAGAATGTGACAGAAATGATCACATGATCACAGTCTGTGTGTGTGTGTGTGTGTGTGTCCGACTCCTAGGATACGGTGCGGGAGAAGATCTACACTCCGCTGACCGTGGAGAGCGCCGTGGACGCCAGGTGACATGATGTCAGAAGTCATTCTTCTGCTTAACATTTTCCCCCTTCTCTCTCAAGTCACATGACCAGTGACAGCAGAGAGTCATCGAAGAGTCTATATGTTAGTCTCCCCCAATCTTTGGAGGGTGGAGGCATGTGAGGACAAAGGACGTCAGGACTGGGGAATGATTTCTCCAATGTCCTCTGTTTCCATAGGAACCGGGTTTTCTGTTTCCATAGAAACCTTGTTGTGTCTTCTTCACAGAGATGCTGTTGCCAAGATCATGTATTCGCTACTGTTCAGTTGGCTGACGGAGCGCATCAACGGAAGGGTCTACCCCCGCAACGAAGCCCTCTCCATCTCCATATTGGACATATATGGATTCGAGGTCACGCTGAAAAACAGTCTGTCTTCATAACTCTGCAGCTCTGCTCCATGGTCTTCACTCTGTGCGTCTCTGTGTGTCCTGCAGGAGCTACAGGTGAACAGCTTCGAGCAGCTCTGCATCAACTACGCCAACGAAACTCTGCAGTTCTTCTTTAACAGGGTGGTCTTCCAGGAAGAGCAGGTTAGCAGCTGCAGGTCCCACCCACAACCCTCACCATCTCCTCATTTGACGTAACCCCCCCACCACCAAAACTCTCACTCTGATGAACTTTGGTGCTGTGTAGGAGGAGTACATGCGGGAACAGATTGAGTGGCAGCAACAGCCTTACAGCCAGAACCAGGACTGCCTCGACCTTATCGCCGCTAAGCCTCATGGGATACTACGGATCCTGGACGACCAGTGTGGTTTCCCTCAGGTACATTTTCACCTTCTCTTGTGACATGAGGTGGACGCACAGAAGACAAAGTACTAGCGTTCCAGGACAGAATCCTGAGGCTGGTTCTGTCCAGCACCCCCCCCCCACGAATCCCCGCAGCTCATGTCCACACCACTTCACACCTGAGCTCCTCAGCTCCAGGTGTTCCTCAGACCTTCCTGGTTTCTCAACCAAACACCTGACTTCACCTGCTAGAACTTCCATTAACATTGCAAACAAGAAGGGTCATGTGATCTTTGATGAAGGCCCACCTGTCACTCTGACACCACACTGTTGTCACTCAAGTTCCATGAGCAGCTCCAGACACAGAAACATCTGGCTATTTTAGTGAGAAGATGGAGACCAGGTGATGGTTCAACCACCTGATGTTTCACTTTTCAAAAGAAAGTGGTTTAAAAATGAAAAACATCTCCTTTATTGGATTTCTTATAAAGTAAGAAGAATGAAGGCAACTGTTGCCTGCTCCAATCAATACTGACCCAGACTGTAGCTGAACCTGTCTGTCTGTCCGTCTGTCCGTCTGTCCGTCTGTCCGTCTGTCCGTCTGTCCGTCTGTCCGTCTGTCCGTCTGTCCGTCTGTCCGTCTGTCCGTCTGTCCGTTCTGAGGAGCTGCTGCTCAACATCAAACACACATTTGTGGACATTTGGATTCTCTGGCTCACTGAGATGAACCATGAACCTGTCATCTCCTCCAGGCGACGGACCACACCTTCTTACAGAAGTGCCACTATCACCATGGAGAAAACCCACTGTACGCCAGGCCTAAGATGCCACTGCCAGAGTTCACCATCAAACACTACGCTGGGAAAGTCACCTATCAGGTAGAAAACTCTGGACCTTTGATTTGTCCCTGTCCCCTGTTCCACTCATTAGTCAATAGTCGAGGACATTTCTCAGAAAGATGAAGATTTGACACCATGGACCATGGACAGATGAGTTGATGCAGAACATGGTTCCGTTTGTTGTCAAAACTTCAACCTGACTGAGGCTGAACACTAAGGAGGTTCTAAGGTGTCAACACTCTGATGATCTCTGGTGCAGGTGATCAAGTTCTTGGACAAGAACTTCGACATGGTCCGACAGGACATTCTGGACCTTTTCATCCAGAGCAAAAACAAAGTAGGACACGCACACACACACACACACACACACACACACCACACACACACACACACACACACACACACACACACACACACTGTACATACTGTATGTCTATCGTGTCTCTAATGTGATGTGAAGTCCATCTACTGCAGCAAGAACCTGCGTGAGTGGCTGACCCTCCGACTTGTTCCACAGATGGTCTCCAGCCTCTTCTTGAGGCATTTAGAGTCACTATCTCAGCAGCGCTCCAACGTCCGCACCAGCGCGGCCCGACGTTATCAAGCCAACACGGTCAGCGCAAAGTTTCAGAGCAGCCTGCAGGAGCTGGTGGAGAAGATGGAAAGGTCAGCACGTACCACCTCCTACTTTATCTGGAAGGCAGTTAAGATATGGAGAGAAAAAAACCCATCATCATGGGCAACTTCTGAAAGAAGGAAAACAACTGGGTTCAAACAGGAGAAGATTCTCAGTTACAGAGATATCGTTCCTGCCCGGCAACTCACCAATGTTCAGTCAACCTCAAAGTTGATAAACTAGTGGATTGCAACCTTAAACCTTACTGCTGCTGCTGCTGCTGCTGCTGCTGCTGCTGCCAGGAAAACTAAAAGCCAACAGTGACGCTCTTGTCCTGTCGTTTTATTCCATCCACGTCTCATTTTCTTCAACTTCATCAACTTTTACGATCGCTCTGTTCAAACGCTAATGTGCGAGGATATGCTAACATTGAGGCGCGAGGGACACAGAGAATTCCAACATTATTGAATGCGTCAGTTTTGATGAGTCAGAGGAGTGGGATTTTCTCAGTGACCTGGTCAGCGTCTTAAGAAGACCATAGAGACATAGAGAACATTTAGTGTCGTTCTGCGATGAACCCCAACTTTGTTGGAGCCATCTCACTGCTTAGAACATGAATTTTTATCTGCTCATTATGAGCTTGGCTGCACATGTAAACAGTTCAGGCTGTGGAGAAGAAGTCCACAACGGGAAGTCGGGGTCTAGGACAGGAAGTGTGTACAGAAATGCCTGCAAACAAAAGATATACCAGATATACCTTTATCGTGCTTTCTGTTTGTCCATCCATCCATCTGTCCCGTCTGTTGTCTCAGGTGTAACCCCTACTTTGTGCGGTGCATCAAACCAAACCACAGGAAGGTAGAGTAGATCTGTTGACGCGTGTGCAGGTTTGTTGTGATGCTTTGGTGAAACTGATGTGACTGTGACTGAACACAGGAGCCTGGAGTGTTGGACATGGAGCTGGTCAACACTCAGCTGCATTACTCAGGTATCATGGAGACCATTCTCATCAGGAAGGACGGGTATCCATTCAGGCTGACCTTCCACCACTTCCTGTCAAGGTCTGGTCCTTTTCTCCTTAAAGTTCAACTGCTTCAGCTGTTTATCTTTCCACCGCTCTTCTGGCCTTTCCTCACCCCAACTCCCCACCTTTCCTCTCTCCACCTCCACCACCTTTCCTCACCCCACTTCCCCACCTCCCCACCTTTCCTCACCCCACCTCCCCACCTCCCCACCTTTCCTCACCCCACCTCCCCACCTTTCCTCTCCCCACCTTTCTTCTCATGTTCTACTAGCCATCCAGTACTTGGCGTGGTTCAAACTAGTGATCTGACAACGAGTCAGTCTGAGGATTATATAACAATCGTCAAACGGGACAGTTCTGAGTTCAGAAGTCAACCTGAAGCAAATGTCCTCAGAGCCGCTGCAGTTTCACAATTCCCCCAGAAGGACGGCAGCAATTAGCTGATTAATCACTGACTGATTACTGAGCAAATTAAATATCGACCGCGAGTCCATTTATTTCCATCAGGAGATTTCAGAGGATTTCTCCACAGCCCACAGTTTGGGTGACGTTTGTTTCAATGAAATCTCAAATTAACCTAATGAATGTTTTCAATGTTTGTCTTCACTTTATCGCTATAGCAGCAGAACAAGCACTTTTACATCATATAAATATATATAAGTTATTATTAACAATCATATGTTTTTGAATTATTTACTTGTAAAATCAAGTTTTTGTTTTTTTTTTACTTTTCACTCTTTTTTCCTAATTCCAGTAGTATCAGTATCAGTATGTAGATTAGAGCTAAACCGATACACATTTGTATTTGCATATAGAGTGGGGAAATCTGCAGTGTGATCACATGATGTCCATTTAGGAGGAGGAGGAGGAGGAGATTGCTCCAGATGAAGGTCAACAGCAGATTTGGTGGAGATCACTAACAGAGTCCGTCATCAATAGTCAATGACTTTCACATACGTAGAACCATAGAAAACACAGCTAATCTCACTTGGCCTCAGAGTCCTTACTCCATATGAAGAGGGTCAAGTGGCTGTAGACTCATCCTGGCAATTACTCCAAGCTGATAATGGACTTCACGTGTCACGTTTACATGTCAAAGGTACAAATCCCTGCTCTGCCTGTGGGAGCTGCCGCCTGCAGACGGTGAGAACTGCGTCACGATGCTCCACAAGCTGGGACCGGTGAAGAAAGGCTCCTATCAGCTGGGGGTCTCCAAGGTGAGCGCAGAGGTTTGGAAAGAACCCCAGAGAGATGGACGCCAAGAGGCTGATCATTGTCTGCGTCCGATCTCTGCAGATATTCCTGAAGGAGGAGCTCTACCAGCTCCTGGAAGGGAAGCGGGACCGGCTGTTGAACCTCGCTGCCATGACCATGCAGAGATACATACGAATGATCTTTGTGAGGAAGAACTTTGTCAAGTGGAGGCGTCGCATGGTTCTGTTTCAAGCTCGCACCAAAGGCTTCCTGACCAGGTGACGTTCTCCGGCCAAGTAGGCTGCAGACCGAGGGCACAGCTAGGCCTCTGCTAACCTTGTTAGCCTTAGCTCTGAACGTAATGTGATCAATGACACAGCCGTAAATCTATAATCAATAATCTAGAGAATTTAATCCTCACTCAACGTTGCCAACGAAACACACCACAGACCACCACACGAATACACGTCATCAGGGTGTGGGCGTGGTAATGACGCAGCAAAGACTACGGTTCTTATCATGAAAAACGAACAAAATCATCGCCTTCACTCAAACACTTCAACACTTCAACTCATTTTTTTTATCAGCGAGACAAAAACTCACCAAACCGCAGCGGAGGAAACTGAAGAAACGCCTCTTCCGGTCGCAGCCGTTCTAGAAGTTTCTCGAATCAAATCGAACACGAACCGAGACACAGATCGAAGAGAATCGACACCCTTCACTGTTCGAGACAACGTCAACTTTCCCGGGAAAGAAAGCTCCCAGCATGCACTGTAGAAGTCTCCTCCCACTTCATCTGCTGCATTGCATCGACAGAGCACCATCTAGTGGTCATTCGTAGCACCTACATTACTTCGACGCAGCTCTGTTCAAAATAAATAAATAAATAAATAACGAACGCAGCGTAATGATTCCTGACGAAGTGATGTTCTAAAACATGTTCTAATGAAACAGAAGATTAATGTCACAAAAAAAAGAAACTCTGTGGAAGGATTAACGTTCTCCCTGGAATGATTTTATTTTCTCTTTTCCTGGGACAGAAAGAAGGTCGTGAGGAGCAGGAAGTTCCTCATCAAGCTGAGAGCTGTGGTGAAGGTCATCGTCAACCGCCAACGCTATGTGAGGGTATGTTCACACTGTAGTTCACACTGTAGTTCACACTGTAGTTGTGTCTGAAGGTGTGTTCTTGACGTTGGAGCTTTCTGAAAAATAACCCAGCTGTTGGGCTCAGATGTGTGAACTCTGACTCTTCTTCTTCTTCTTCTTCTCTTTTCCCAGACGGTGGTGGAGCCAGCTCGAAGGGCTGAGGAGGTCTGTCTGGGTCTGAGGGACAGGGTCCACAGCAGGGACGCTGTGTTTTTGTTCTTGTCCAACTGTCTTTTCTTGGTTGTAGGATCGCATCAACAGAGAGGTGGTTGACGTGTCCACGCTGGTCATCCCTGCTGAGCTGGCCGCCCTGCTACAGCTGCTCCACGGTACCTTTGCTTGGACCACACACAGTGTCACAGACAGACAGACAGGCAGACAGACAGACAGACAGTGTGAACACCTTCAACATTCCATACATTCAACTTTATTTCCCTGGAAACCAGAGTTGCTTTGACAGACCTTCTCCCTGACACCAGCTGAAGTTCTGCTCCAATCCATGGATCCACAGCCGACCTTTAAAACAAAGTCTCCTCCTGAAATGTTCATTAGATGTTGACAGGAAGTCCCGGAACATTCCCAAAGTTTTTAAAGACTGACGCCGTTTTACATCCGCTTCCACCGTGGACCACAAACCTGAAGGTCCATGAATGTTAATATGGCTTCATTAAGTACCTCAGCAAGGTTAACACTAACGCCCCCTGTTGTTAGTAGAAGGATGGGAATGTGCAGTGCAAGCTGGCGATAACAGCGATAATTTTTGTTCTGCTGGAACTGAGCAGACATTAAACCAAACTCAGGTTTCCAAACATGGAAGGAGAAACCAGGACTGTGGCCATTCTTCAGATGGAGTTTGAGAACTTGCCTTGAGGTTGATGTAACGCCCCCTGGTGGTGTTCATGTGTGTTGACAGGGGGCGCGGAGCTCCACTCTGACTGTCTGGCCGTGGTCCAGGCTCCTAAGGTCCAGGTGGATCTTCAGCTGACTCTGCCCCTGGACATCAACAACTACCTGATGAGTCACTACGTCAGGGCCATCTTCAGGGTGAACACACACACACACACACACATTCATGCGGACCAGTGTGAAGCTACTCCTCAACCTAATGTGTTGCCCTGCAGGAGGCGCTGTTTGGAATGTTGACGGCACCGCTGGAGAACTCTCTTCTCAGGATGGACGAGGAACTGAAGCCTGGAGCTCTGGACGTCTTCACCCTGGTACATGTTGGAGACAGAGGTTCATCTGTCCAACTCCGGGGTCTAACGGTCTTTAGAAGTTGGGGATGAAGTCCAAACCATGGACAGGACTTAGAAGGCAGGGTTAGAAGGATATCTGAGCTGCAAGGTTTGAAGGTTTGACGGACAGGGGGTCACATGACTGCGGTCTGAGAGGTCTGTGACGTACAGCTGTGGGTTGTGAACCACGGTTAGAACAACATCCAATGATCTTAGTTCTTTTACCAAAGTCAACAGGTCAGGTCCGTGACAGCATATGAAATGAAGGTAGATTTATTATCTCAACGACACGCTCGCTGACACGCTGGTCATGTGACCCACAGATCCTGAGGTTCATGGGCGACCCCAACCTGAACGGAGCTCAGGAGAACCTGTTTGGAAACTACATCGTCCAGAGAGGCCTGTCCAACAGCAGCCTGAGGGACGAGATCCTGGCCCAGGTGGCCAATCAGGTGACACTTCACACCATCATCATCATCATCAGCAGCATCACGGGGGGGCGGGGCTGAACTTTGAAGCTGCTGTGTTTGTCAGGTGTGGAGGAATCCTAACGTGTTGAACTCAGAGCGTGGTTGGCTGCTGCTCACCTCCTGTCTCTCCGCCTTCCTGCCGTCCCCGAGGCTAGCCAAGCACCTGCTCAAGTCAGACACACACGCACACACACACGCACACACACACACACACACGCTGAAGAGTCATCTTCACCTCGGTGGTCACCTCACAGGTTTGTCTCCGACTACGGTCCGGACGGCTACAACTGTGTGTGTCAACATCGGCTGCTCCAGGCTCTGCAGAGACTGAACCTGGGGCCGGCGTACAGCCGCACCTACCCACCCTGTCTGCTGGAGTGGACGGCCAATCGCAAGAGAGCTCACACTGTCCTGCAGATACACTGTTTTGATGGTAAGAAGCAGCTTCTTCTTCATCCTCTACCTCGTTCACAAGGCTGCGGAGAACAGGTCCACCGTGTTGACGTGACACGTTCTTCTTCTGCAGCTGTCTCCTTCCTGTGTCCTCTTCACTCATGGACCACAGGAGAAGAACTGGCCAAGAGCGTCCTGCAGCACAGGTGTCTCCTCAGGCTAACACACCACGGATGGATGAATGGAAGATCGACGGATAAATGTTGGATGGAATAGTAAGAATGCTTTGGGACTCCCCCGGTGTCTTGTCCAGGGGTGTGGCGGAGGGCCGACGCGGTTGGTCGGTGCTGCTGAAGGAGCCTGCCCAGTGGGTGGAGCTGGAGGGCTCCGACTACGTTCTGGACCTGATGTCTGACCTGGAACTTCCTGCAGACTTCCCCAAGAACACGGGGTACTTCATCATCTCTGCACAGGAGCCGTCCAGAGTCAGAGCCAACGCCAGCATGTGAGACACCCGCTGGTCATTCTTGTCATTGCTACC
>JAFBJS010057831.1:66359-82228 GCA_016785265.1 Paraplagusia blochii
GACCCAGGCACCTCCCCCTGTCGACACCCAGTCACAGCCCACCACTCTGGTCCCCGCTGCCGAGTCTGGACCCCGACAGAACCTGATGGACACTAGCGGTGCTCAAGCTGAGGCTCACCCTCCTGCACAGGTCAGTGAGCTCACAGGTCACATTAAATGAGCTGCAATGCTGCCACCTAGTGATGATCACTTTCATATACAACCTTTTATCCCCAGAAAAAAAAAAAAAAAAAATGAAACCCAGGCATTGATTTATGGATATTCCATTTGTGCGCCAGCATACTTTGCCAGTATCGTTTGGTCAATATTATGACCCGCTGATCCACCGTCCCTCCTCTCACAAACAGACAAATATGAGAGTGAATTCCTTTCAGACCAGATCTTGTCATGTGTGACTTTTCCAGGTCCACTCAGGTGAAAACAGCGTTCCTCGCAGGAAAGCTCCAGGCGTTCCCATAAACAAGGACAAACCAGCCAGAAAGTTTGGTAAGAATACACAGTCAGGTGGGAATTGAACCTGCAGCCGACTCCAGCCGGAGGATTCGCTCCCATTAACTGAACAGTTTGAGTTTGAGGGAATGAAAAGTTCAAAGAATCGACTGTTTAACTGTTGATCTTCTAGCCCCAGTGGTGACGTCACCACAGCCCCCTGCTGGTCAGGTGGTGAAGCACTCCATCAAGACTCCCGACTCTGTCGTCCCCAGCCAAGACATCCAAGGTAACTGGGCCGTACTTCGGCCGCCGCCAACAACGGTCGCCTTCTGCTGATGACGCCGTCTCTGTGTTCACAGAAATCATCAAGAGATACAACTCCCCACCTCCACCACCAGAGCCACTGCCCCCTGGGAAGAGGTGGGGTCAACATAAGGACAGTGGGCAGATACTGGTTGACGTTTAGACTCTTCATCTTTCAACTCCCTACCTGAGCAGAAGTTTATTCTACAGTAGAAGAACTTCTTCATGGTGATGTTGACATCATCTCTAATCAGACTCATTAGATTAGTACAGAAGATGGTACTGTTGGGTTCTACAGAACTCTGACACAGCTCTCCACTCCACGCCATCTCCTCAGTCAGACAGCAACAGTGATGTCATGAAAAAGAACAACCTGGTTCTGAACCCTGGCCTGTTTAGTTGTACACAGAGCAGAAATACTCACAGGAATAAAAGAAAGACAACTCTCTGCCCCTTAGTGCCACCAAGTATCTCCATCCCACAGTTTCACACAGAGAAGGAGACCTCTAATCATCTCGCTCCTGCTTCGTAGCTCGAAGTTGAAAGGGTGGAAAAGATTATTCTTCTTACAACAGAACAATCATCAAGTTCTCCCTGCTGGTACTTTCAGTAGTACCAGTTCAGTAGTAAATGGACCTGTCTGTCTTCAGGAGACCGGAGGGGAAGTTCAAGAAGAAGCAAACCCCTCGAGATGAAGCTCTCCAGATCCTCAAACCACAGATGGACAACCCTCCAGCTCCACAGGTGAGCAGACAGATCCAGAGGAACGCTGAAACATCTGACACAGACACGACTACAACAGTGTTGCTTTGGTTTCTTTACAGCCCAGACGTCCTCCACCTCCGTCCACTGCTGCACCCAACGAGGTGGAGGCCAAACCCCCAAAGACCACGAAGACAAGGGCCCCCGGTCGTCCTCTCCCCAAACCTCCTCCAGGTACAACCCCCGCCCCACGCCCCAGAATTACTCCAGAGCAGTTGAGGATGAGGAGGAGGCCGGCGTTTATGGTCGCAGGTCCTCGTCCACGGCTCGTCCACGGTCTCTGTCTCCGTCTGTCGTTTCACCGTCGGCTCTCGTATAAAAGAAACAACCACTGCTAAGTGTTCTCGCAGACCGGCGGCAGTTATGGCTAATCATCCGTCGGACGACAGCGGCAGGAGATTAATCCTCGACACTTTGAAGAATTTGCAGGGTCATTACGCCGCTTCCTCCTCTGCGCCGTTTCACTGCTCTCCCGGGCGCCGACCTCTTCTGTGGCGTGCCACTAATCAAACATTCATCTGCAGCGCTGGACTTTATGGGCTCTCCTCACAGACAATGACTATTAATTAAGATAAGGTCGGGTGGTGGTGTTGGGGGGGAGGACAGTAGACAGACCAGCTGGACTGACTGACCTTCACTCTGGGAGATTTCCCCCTGAAAAAAAGCCGTGAGAAATGTTTCAAATAACAGGTCAGCGAAACAGCGAGACAGATTCTCTGTCCACAAACATTCTGTATGGACACATACACACACACACACACACACACACACACACGAAAGGCACTGAATAAGGAAGGAAGGAAGGAAGGAAGGAAGGAAAGCAAACTCCTTGTCATTGTGACATTATGATTGACTCCACTGTTTCTAACCCATCGTTCAGCTTTGAGCACAGTGAGTGGGGACGGTGAGTGGGGACAGTGAGTGGGGACGGTGAGTGGGGACGGTGCCATGCTCAGTGGACCTCAGTGGTGACTAGGCGGTAGGGGATTGGAACCAGGGGTCTTGTGGACCCTACGTCGTCCGCTTCCTTAACCACTAACCCTAACCAACAATAATATGTATTTTAGCAGTGAAATCAGTAGCAAACATGACGATGAAGACGATGTGGTCTGTGTTGTTGACCACCTACAGACCACCTACAGACCACCTGTGTGCATCTGTTCCTTTCACCTCACTCTTTCTGCCTTCACCTTCCACAGACTGAACCAAAGCCCTCAGTTTGTTGAGCAGCACTGCCCCCTGCAGGCACATCCTGTCATCAAATTCTTTCTAAGGCAGCTCCAGTACAGACAGTGTCTCAACAACAACCCCCGGTCCCTCAGAGCATTCAGTCAGTCAGTCAGTCAGTCAGTCAGTCAGTCAGTCAGTCCCAGCTCAGTGGACCTGCAAACTTGTTTACACTGGTGAAATTGCTGACACTGAAGTTCAGGAGATGTTTTTGATGCAGTTCCTCGAGAACTTCCAGTAGAGGCAGAGATCATCCAGACGCAGCTGCACCAGAGCTCCAACCAGGAGCACTACACCTACACCAACGTCCCCTGGAGGCTGTACCTCAGGAAGGAGGTCAGTACACACAGCAGCACTGACACTGGCGCCTGAGTTTTTGTTTTTGTTTTTTTTTCAGTCTTTTATTTTGTCTTCTGCAGGTCTTTTATCCCAAGGACAGTTTCAACAACCCTGTGGTCCTGGACCTGATCTTCAAACAGGTGATGACGGGTTTGGACGGTTGGACGGTTGGACACAAGGATGAATGAGTGTGGATGGTTGGATGGACAGTCAGTCGTCACATCAGGAAGGTCAAGCTGAATGACCTCTAACATTTCCACAGATCGTCAACGACACTCTGTCGGAGGCGTGTGTTCGCATCAGCCGCGATGAAAGGCAGAAGATGAAGGCTCTTCTGGGTAGTTCTTCTGTCTGACTCTGAGCTCTGGTCCAAACACACCCAGGAGTGGGCTCATCTGTGTGTGTGTGTGTGTGTGTGTGTGTGTGTTGGTCCGTTCACAGCCAAACATGGGGTTGAACAGAACATGGATCCGGTGGAGGAGGCTGTGAAGAAAGCGGTGGTAACGGCGGCGAGGGAAACCTGGGAGATCTACTTCTCCAGACTCTTCCCGGCCTCGGTGAGGAACCACAGATGAAGTCCGTCCCTGCGTTGTGTTCGTACCTTCGTACCTACGCACGTGTGTCCGTACACAGGGCAGCGTGGGCTCCGGCGTGCAGGTCTTATCCGTGTCACACGGCGGGATCAAGCTGTTGAAGACGGTGAAGAGCAGCGCTGCGGCTCCAGATTATTTCAGAGTTCTGCGTCCGTACACGTACGTACTCCGACACGTGGTCTTCCGTGGACCGCCGTTTTCAGACACCGACTGAACCAGTCTGGGTGGGTTGGGTTTTTTCTTCCTCCGCAGCTACGCCGACATCCTGTTCGTCACCATCCCGTCTCAGAACATGTTGGAGTTCAACCTGACCAATGAGAAGCTGATTCTCTTCTCAGCCAAGGCGGCGCAGGTCAAACACCTCATCGACACCTTCATCAGTGAGATCAAGAAGGTAAGGAACCGTCACCGCGTTGGCCCAGTTTGTCCCAAGTGTTTGGACCGAGTTGATCTCCGAGTCCGTCTTCGCTCCTTCCCTTCATTTCTCCCCAGGACTCGGACTACGTCATCGCTGAACGGAACTTTGTGACCGACGACCGCTCCATGCTCAACTTCCACAAAGGAGACGTCATCAGGCTGCAGGTCATGGACGGGCTGGTCAAAGGTGGGCCCTGAGCCGGGGTCTGGGGTTCAGTCTCACAGGGTGTGAGTGAAGGTTGACAGGAAGAGTCGCTGTGTCTGTCTCTCTCTCCAGGACACAGCTACGGCTGCGTGGTGAGGAAGAAGGTGGTCTTCCTGGAGGACCTGAAGAGGGACGCCCCAGACTTTGGTAGGTTCTCTGACCGCAGGGTTCTGCACCGTGTCACGGGCCGTGGACCAGGTGACACGTGTCAGTGTAGAACCAAGACAAAACCATAACTGAGAGCGGCAGGTAAGGACGTGTGTGTGTGTGTGTGTGTGTGTGTGAGACAGGCTGGAAGTTTGGCGCGGTGTTCGGTCGTCCCGGTGCTTTTCCAGCCGACTGCGTCCACCCTGTCGCCCCTCCTGACTTCCTGTCTCTGCCACTGGATCGTAAGACGGAGCCTCGCGGAGGAGCCGGACAGTTCGCTGTCTCGTCTGCCGTGGCTGTGGCCGTGGCTTCAACCATGGCCGCGCATGAGATCGATCAAACCATCGAGGTTCACGCTCACTCACAGACAGACAGACAGGCAGACAGACAGGCAGACAGACAGGCCTTCTGCTTCTGACCCTCTCCTCTCCCTCGATATTAGAAAGTGTCTCTTGATGGTTTTGCTGATGGAGACCTGGATGAACGGACTCTGCAGGACAGCAAATACGACATGGTGGAGTTCGCCAGGAAGTACTTCAGGCAGGGGCCCAGTGGGCGGGGGTGAGGAAGAGGGGAGGAGTTGGGAGAGTTCAGGTCCAGGTCTCCTCTCCTCTCTCCTCTCTCCTCTGAATCATTCTGATTTCCCTTCATCAGAGATTCTATGAAGAGCAAAAACAAGAGCAGAGACTCCAGGGAACCTGCTGAGATGATCAGGTTCTCAAAGAACCTTCTGTCCGAGTCTCTCATCGAGTTCACTGATCCAACCATGGACAGAGTGGCAGCCGATCTCTTCTTGTGTGAGTCTCCTCCCCGTCTCTGTCTCTGTCTGCCTTCAGTCCGTCCGTTACCCATGGTCCTCGGCTCCTCCTCTCCTCTGACGCCCCTGTGTTCCCGTGTGCAGGCGTGATGCGCTTCATGGGCGACGCCCCGTCCCGGGGAACCTCGGAGCAGGAGGTGGTCAGTCATTTCCTGAAGGTGAGGAGGATCCTGGCCCTCAGTGGGATCCTGGATCCTGGATCAGATCTTCTGGATCTCTGACATCTGTCTGGTTCCGCTCCCTGCAGCTGGTCGGAGAGTTCCCCCTGATGAGGGACGAAGCCTACTGCCAGCTCCTCAAACAGCTCACCACCAACACCAGCTCCAAAGCGTGAGTGTCTTTGTGGAGCTTCACTTGGTTTCCCTCTGAGCTCCAGACCCTCAGTCCATCCGTCCTTCTCTCTGCCTCCCACAGCGACAGCTGCCAGAGGGGGTGGAGGCTGCTCTACATCCTCACCGCCTTCCACCGCTGCTCCCAGGTCCTGAAGCCCTTCCTCCTGAAATACCTGCTGCAGGCCTCCCGCAGCGCCGGAGCACAGTACCAGGGTGAGTACCAGGGGAGAAGTATCACCTCGTCGGTGTGTGGAGTCATGTGACCACAGGAACGCACACCTTTTCATCTGTTTCCGTGGTTGCCCCCTGCTGGCCCGCTGCGCCATCTACAAGCCTGGCACCGCAGACACCAGAGAACAATAACCATGTGGATCTGTGTGGACATGTACTGTGGTGGTTATTGGACATGTCCCTGGAGTCACGGCTGTGTTTCCTCTGCTCTCTTGTGTCAGGCATCGCCAAGGCCTGCGAGCTGAACCTGAAGAAGACTTTCCAATATGGCGGCCGCATCATCCCACCCAACAGCATGGAGCTGAAGGCTATGATGGTCAGTGGCCGGTGGTGGTGTAGGGGGCGCTGTTCAGACACTTTTGTTGGTGGTCAAAGAATTTTGTTATTTAGACACTAACGAGGGGGCGAGGGGGGGCAGGTGCTGTAACAAGGCCCCAAGGGTTGTGTTCTCAGGCGGTTTCCATGACGTCTGATGGTCAGTCGGGGTCAGATGTAGGACAGTCTGCAGATATGAGGTTTGACTGAACCACTTTGTCCTCGTCCCACATCAGGCAGGACGAAGTTCAAAGCGCCAACTTGTTCTCTTCCCCGGAGGAATCGAACGCCACGTGAAGATCAAAACATGTTCCGTAGGTGTTCGGTCTCCGTTGGCCCCTCAGCCGTGCTACGATTGGTCCGATGGTCAATGGTTCCTGACGTGTTTTCCCGCTCCTCCAGGTCGCCCTGGAGGTGATCGAGGAGTTGTGCTACGAGATGGGTTTACACCGACTGGAGGCCATAGAGGAGTACGCCATATTTGTGGTCACCAACAGAGGTCAGTGTGCACTCACAGGTGGTGTTGCCTGTGAAGCTCACAGGTCTCACCCTATCAGAGAGGAGTCCAGTGTCCGGCTGAGGGACAAAGTCACTCACTCAAGTCTCCAGCAGAGAAATTGAATTCATCCATTCATCAAAAGTCATTTTTCTCAGTGGATCTTCTGACTCACTTTCAAATCTCTGTTCTGGTCTGAAGGACGTCAAGAAAAATCCAACACAATAACGTGATGAATTTTGTTGAAAGAGAGAAATTGAACTGATGCAACAAATATTAACACACACACAGTGTGAGACCTGATGAATGACCCTGGACTGGACTGGACTGACCCTCAGTGTGTGTGTGTGTGTGTGTCAGGTCAGAACGTGCAGCCTCTTAACAAACAGGAGTACATCCTGGACGTGGCGACCGAGGCCGAGACAATCGACACCAACTACAGTTTTTGGTGCCGACGTGTCGTTTGGACGCAGCCGCTCAAGTTCGACAACGAACTCGGCGTCGCGATGCATTACAACCAGGTAGGACAGGTGGTCATTGAGCAGCTCGTCCTCTTCACCGGGGCACTGTGTGTTTATGGACCCGTCCTTCTGGGGTGTCTGTAGGTCCTGCCCGACTACCGTAAAGGTCTGCTCAACGTCCTGCCACCCGGGAAAGTGAGTGAACAACAGTTCCACCAGATCTCCAAACTGGCAGCTCTGCAGCACCGAGCCAAGGACAACGTCTTCATCCCCAGCATGTAGGAGAGAGACACACACACACACACACACACACACACACACACACACACACACACACACACCCTGTACAGTAGGAGGGTTGGATGTTGAATGTTGTGTCAGAGCTGCAGCCCAAGGTCATGGAGAACATCATCAAATGTACAACTTCAAATCTCTGTCCTCTGAGAGTTTCTAATGTGTCTTCAGTCTCGGTCCAGTCCTGGTTGACTGTTGACTCTTTATCTGTGTCCTCCGCCCCAGACACGAGTTGTCCGAGTACATCGCCACGGCGCTCTTCAAAAAGCAGCCTCCGCAGCAGTGGGTTTCCATGGTGACGCAGCACGTGCAACAGGTCCAGACCCTGAGTCCACACCAGGCCAGAGCTCAGTTCCTGGGTGAGGAAACCGAACGCTGCTGGAAAGTCGCAGATCTTTTTAGACGTTGTCCCGTCGTGACTCAGTGTCTGTCCATGAGCATCAGCAGGTGTCCCCACTAAATCAAGGGATGAAGAGGTGGTTGGACATGATTTAGTGGTGACACCTGGTGATGCTCATGGACAGACACTGAGTCACGACAAACCGCAGTTGGATGAAATAACGTCCAACGCCGACCACCTGTCACCTCATTGGATGACGGCTGCTGACATCAGACTTTTAAGAGTGAAATGGAACGTATTCCCGTGTGCTTGGACCGTCACCTGGTGATGGAGTCTTTGTCCTGTGTCTTCAGGTCTGGTCAGCGCCTTCCCAATGTTTGGATCCTCCTTCTTCTACATCCACAGCAGCAGCTCCACCTCCTTCTACGCTCCCTGTATCATCGCTGTCAATCAGCACGGCCTCCACTTCCTGCACAAAAACACACACGTGAGGAAACACACACACACACACACACACACACACACACAATCAACACTGATACGGTCACCAATCACTGCTGCTGCTCCTCCTGCAGGAGGTGATGGTGCTGGTCCCCCTTGCGGAGGTTCAGTCTAGTCGCACCCAGAGGCCCAACACTGGGACCAGTTACCCCTACGTGGATCTGACCCTGGGAGACATGAACACACAGAGGGTCATTCAGTTACAGCTGGAGCAGGTGGGGCACAACACACACTCACACTCACACTCTCACTCTCACACACACACTCACACACACACTCACACTCTCACACACACTCACACTCACACACACACTCACACACCCGTAGTGATCCCTGGTGGCTACTCCTCCCCAGGGCCTGGAGCTGTGCCGCGTCATAGCCATGCAGGTGGAGAACATGATGCTGGTGCGGGAGAAGAGGCTGACGCTGCCCCCTAGTGAGATCACCATGTTATGACAGTTGAAGCAGCTGCAGCCGTGGTTCTGTTGACAGTTTTCCAAGAATTCATCTTTTTTTTTTAAATTTTATAATTTTATTTTTTATGTTTTATATATGTTTTCAACTTTTGTATATCATTCTGTTCACTGACTGACTCGTCCATTGTTTCTGTGCTGGTTTTATCATTTTTTAATTAAAACCATTGTAAACATATGCTGCAGTGACTCGTCTTCTCCACTGGAGGCTCCTGTGAGTTTGTTTGCTTTCGTGGGACTTTTTCACTATTACAGACACAGAGAGGAAATGGATTTCCAAACTGTTTCATTTTTCCCATCAACATCGGATCAATAAGACAGTGGCCGATCTGTCTGTCTGTCACGTCATCACCGCTGGTCCTGGTCCTGGTCCAGGTCCTGGTCCAGGTCCTGGTCCTGATCTTTTTCGGCCGTGAACGTTCACCACGTGAACTGTACGGATTTAGCTCAGCGGTGACGTCATCACAGGACTCGCACCAAAACAGGAGTCGGGCTCTGGCCACGCCCCGCACGGCAGACCCCATCTGCGCTTGCGCGGATCCTTCGGCAGGTTACATGAGTTTATGTTTCGTGACGGCGGCGCGGACGGGTTCGAGTTCGAGTGGCCGCGAGCCATAACGTTGTGTTGGCGGGACGTCTCTGTGTCGGATGGGAACAGCAGCGTCTGTGTGTCGGTCGGTAGTTGTCGGTAGTTGAGCCGGAAGGAACGTCAGAAATGTCGCCGCGGGTCGACCGGGCTAACGCCAGCGGCTAACTAGCACCAGGGCTCGGCTCCGTCAGGGCGGCCCCGCCGTCGGTGACACTTTGTTTCCGTGGACTGAGCGGAACCGTTCGGACAGACGACGGTCGGTGGGCGGAAAAGACGGACGGAACCGTCTCCGCTGAGGTGAGACGGAGCCTATGGCCTGCTGACCGGGCCGCGTCCCTCGTTGTTCTTCGGTGTTAAGCCGGTGCTGAGATGCAGCGGTAATCCGCGCTCGGTCCGGTCCGATCCGACCACAAAGCTCTCTCCGCGGTTCCGGCCGACATGGCCGCCGGCGGCTACTCTGACCTGAGGGAGAAGCTCAAATCGACGACCCCGCACAGGGACGAGCACAAGGACAGGCACGCGCACGGAGCGAGCAACGGCAGGAGTAGAAAACGGAAGAACCGGGACTCGGACGAAGACGAGTGCGAGCACAGCGACGACAGCGCGGAGCTGCGGGAGCTGCGGGAGCAGGAGGCTCGGCGGGTGAAGGGCAGCATCCAGCAGAGGGGTCTGTTCACGGCCCAGGACTGCGCCCTGATCGAGGAGAAGATCGACCAGGTGGTGGCCGCGGCGGAGGCCGGCCTGTACCGGGAGCACACGGTGGACCGGGCGCCCCTGCGGAACAAGTACTTCTTCGGGGAAGGCTACACGTACGGCTCTCAGCTGGAGAAACGCGGCCCGGGGCAGGAGAGACTCTACCGCAAGGGGGAGGTGGACGACATCCCGGGCTGGGTGCACGAGCTGGTCATCAAGAGGCTGGTGTCGGAGGGGGTGATCCCGGAAGGCTTCGTCAACAGTGCGGTCATCAACGACTACCAGCCCGGCGGCTGCATCGTCTCCCACGTGGACCCGCTGCACATCTTCGCTCGGCCCATCGTCTCCGTGTCCTTCTTCAGCGACAGCGCCCTCTGCTTCGGCTGCCGCTTCCAGTTCAAGCCCATCCGTGTGTCGGAGCCGGTGTTTGTCCTGCCGGTGAGGAGAGGCAGTGTCACCGTGCTCAGGTGACGTGACTCCCCGCTCTCACCGCTCCTCCTCCGTGGCTCCTCCTCCGCGGCTCCTCCGCGGCTGACACACTGTTCTCCTCTTTTCCAGTGGTTACGCGGCTGATGACATCACTCACTGCATCCGGCCCCAGGACATTAAGCAGCGTCGTGCGGTCATCATCCTCAGAAAGTGAGTCCTTCTCTGTACAGGAAGTCAGCGCTACGGCCATGACGTGTCTTCTCGGCCAATCTTGAGCCGAGCCTTTGACAACAGAACTTTGTTCCTGACCTCTTCTTCTCCTCTTCAGGACCAGACCTGACGCTCCCCGTCTGGACTGCGACAGCCCCCCGAGGTCGTCGCCTGTGGAGAGACGCCCCGTCCTAAAGGCCAAGCGCTCTCACCGCAGAGCTGACCCTGACGCTGCACATCGGTAAAGACTGACATCAGAGCAATGGTAGAAAGAAGTCAGGTGATGTTGACGGCCCAGAACCTGACCCTAGTGGACCCCGGGGCCCTGAGTGACGTCGATGGTTCATTGATGGTTCTGAGCTCAATGTTAACACTGAAGATCTGACCTCCCCGCTCTCTTTCAGGCCCAGGGTCCTGGAGATGGACAAAGAGGAGAACCGACATCCGTCGCTGTCCCGTCATCGTCGCGGCAGCAGCTCCGAGAACTTCTGGAAACGCAGTCAGGAGTACGAAAAACCCAGAGAGGGTTCGGGACGCAGCGTGAAGATGAGACGACACTGAGCGTCTGCCGAAAGTCGGCGTTCCTCCACCTCCTCCTCCGTCAGCACACGGAGCGGGGATCAATCCCGGAGTGAAGATACGGCGTCTCTGCCTCGGAATCTGTTGATTTTCCTTAAATTAAACTTCTTTTGTTTGTGCAGAGATTGAAAGGCATGAACTGTATGTATTTTTTGTAACTAGGTTGTACAGAACCTAAAGCTGAGCTCCATCATCTGACTCCACCCACGGAACTTTGAGGAAAACTCCAACCTTTTTTTTTGTATTTCACCTCAATGTGGGCTCCGTGTTTCTTCTTCTTCTCTGTTCACATTCATTGGACTGAAGAAGAATCGGCTGCACCACAGAAACTGGACCGAGGTTCTGGACCTGTTACTGTCACTCACTGTGGTTTGGTTTGTGTTTGAAGACTTTCCTCATCTTTGACTTTGCTTTGATTTTGTATTGAAATAAAAGGCTACGGTGGGAAAACGACGACAACGACAACAACGACAGTGGCTTCTTTTCCTTCCACAGTGTTGTATCGGGTTCAGGAGACTTAACTAGTCCCGGGTTAATGAAGTCAACCTTAAACCACTGGTGCTTTGTCTACATTGAATCATGACTTTCTCCAAACGTCTGATCAGCTCCACTAGAACAGGATATTCTGCTCGAACACTGGGGGGCGCTGGTGCTAACGGAGACTTGAGACAGGACGTCCAAGAAGAAGAGGCGGTCAGCAGCTGTTAGCCTTCTGACCGAACCGAACTGTCGTGAAGGTCCAGCGGTGAATTGGACTTCCTAGAACTTTAACCCATGGACTTGGTCTCGACGAGAGTTTTTTAAAAGACTCTTCTCATGGTGTGGACTCGAACCACCGAGTCTCTGAGACCTGGTGCGGCCGAGAGTGGAGCTCCACCACCGACAACTACAACAACAACAACAGTACTGACGGTCGGTGGCTGCTGTCAGTAGTTTAGTCTCCGGGTTAACAGTCTGTCGGTAGTTTAGTCTCCGGGTTAACAGTCTGTCGGTAGTTTAGTCTCCGGGTTAACAGTCTGTCGGTAGTTTAGTCTCCGGGTTAACAGTCTGTCGGTAGTTTAGTCTCCAGGTTAACAGTCTGTCGGTAGCTTAGTCTCCAGGTTAACAGTCTGTCAGTAGTTTAGTCTGACAGACTGTAGCTGGTTAACAGTAACTAATACACAGCTGTGTTTGTTGGTCAGTTGATGGTCATTAATCAACATTAGTCCATACCAGGGGATCCTGACCCATGGTAAGACATGTTCTGGTCCTGACCAGCCCTGAGCCTCTGTGTGGGTCTTTGTGCTGTAGATGTTTACGTCAGCTGTTCTTCTGGATCTTCTCCTGTTGGTCCAGACTTTGAGCAGTAGCTTCATCAATGAAATCCTCCAGAAAGAATGAACAAAGTTCTACGTTGTTCAGTGTCGTATGTAAAGAACCAAAAAAAAAAACCACATTCATCTCCTTCTTGTCTCCTGCCGCAGGTGTTTGGAGACGCTCGACTGTCGTGTCCTCTTCCTGTTCTCTCCGTCCAAGCCCAACCACAGGACGGGAAGGAATGAACTTCCAGGGCGGTCGTCGGCGAGGGGAGGATGGCATCGCCATGGTGATTGACTTCCTGTTGTCAAATGCCCGACTGGTTCTGGGAGTGGGTGGAGCTGCCGTGTTGGGAATCGCCACGCTGGCTGTGAAGCGGGTGAGTGTGTGGTCCACGTGCTTCATGTCCATGTTCTTCTCCTGCCTGTGAACAGGTTTCCTTCATCTCTGTGCTGTAGCTTCTCCGTTTCTTCTGACAGGAGACATAAGTGAAGAAGGTCAGCGTTCGTTCCTGTCGTCATTGAGTTCTGTTTCCTGTTTCCTGTTTCTAGTTGATAGAGCGTGCCGGCCGTGCAGCAGAGGATGAAAAAGTCAAAGAGAAAATGGCGGAGAGTTGGGAGGAGTTAGGCTTGGTGACATCATCACCCACGCTGATCACAAAGAGCATCGAGGGCGTCGTCCTCAAACATGTGGCCAAACAGCGGAAAGGTATTTACTGAACAACCGTACATTTTCTTACCGTCCCTCGCTCCATAAACCTTTGTCCTGGGACAGGCGACCTGTGCCAACATCCGGAGGTCTCCACCCCCGAGGCCACGTCCAGGAGGACCCAGCTGGGTGTCGTCACGCTGCAGGTACCGTCCCGTCCCGTCCCGTGGCCTAGGAGCTTTTGAAGAGGCAGGTTAGGAATTGACTGGTAGCAGCTGCTGAGAAGCTCCAGTCCACGACGACGTCTTCATTTATGCATGTGTGACATGTTTTGCAAAGCGCGGCACTTATGGGACGCACACGGTCCCTCGGAGACATCGTCAAACACAAAGGCAGCGTTCACGGTGAAGAAGTCAAACAAGCATGAAAGAGCTCCGTGTTAGTGTCCCCTGGTGGTGGCTGTTCTGTAACAACTACATGAAATGATGCGTCTGCAGAACAGTCGCCAACGCATGACTGCACCTAAGAGGGTCATGGGGGGACGGGGGGGGGAGCAGGAGGAGGACATGGAGAAGAGACAGAGCTGAACATGTTGGAAAAGGACAAAAAAAAAACACTTCTCAAATTAAGACCCTGACTAAACAAATAAGATGCTGGTCCACAGACTGAGACGAGGACATGGTGAAAAACGCCGCCGCCCCACCACCACCACCACCACCACCACCACCCACGTGTATCTATACATCCACATATATATATTTACGGAGTCTGTTTATCACTGCATCATCACCTGATTTAGGTCTGGGACTAGAATTCATTGGTGGACATTTGTCCAGAGATTGACAGAATTGACCTCCTGACTTCTCCTCTCCACCCCTCCTTCTCCCTCCTCTGCTCAGACCCGGCTGCAGCAGTTCTACCACACCAGGGCAGCTCTGGCTCCACTAGAGGTCAGCAGAGCTCAGTCTCTGGCCCTGGACATCTGCACCGAGATCCAGGGTTTCCTGCACGGCCGTCAGCCGGACATGCCGCTGGGAGAGATGAGTCTGGGAGGCTCCCTGCTGGACGACCTGCAGGTGCTGCTCGAGGACAGCGGAGACCTTTCGTCGGACATGAGTTGAATGTGTCTGTACGTGTCTGTCCAGGTGGTGTGTGCAGACCACGCCTGTCTGCTGGTGCCTCTGCAGCTGGAACCTTCTCTGTGGCGTCTCATCCCTGGAGAGGAAACTCTGCTGACTCACCCACTGCACTGGATGGTCCGCCGGGTCAACCTGGAATACTTCCCCCGAGGACACAGCTACTGGGACAGGTGTCTCACACACACAGGGGACAGTGTGGTGTAGTTTTGTTGCAGATACTTTTTGTAATATCTGAAGTCTCCGTCCATGTCACAGATATTGATGGAAGGACTTTAGTGATTTTGGTGACTGTCCAGTGGGGGCGTCACTGAGAGTAGGAGCACAACTGTGGCCCACTGCTGTAGCCTTTGCTACACTGCCCCCATGTGGGGGAAAAAAGAAAACCAACCGACCAAGTCCACAAAGGATCTCAGTGATCCAGGTCATGGTCAAGGTTAAAGGCAGGGTTAACTGACCAACTGACTGATGTTAGTGCTGAGGAGAGGTCAGTTGACTGGATACTGACGGTACAGACAGTAGTCGGGCCGTTGGTCCCGGGGATCATTTTCATGAACCAGGTGGTACCAGTGAAAATGTCCTCTGTGTGGTGTAGGTTCCTGGTTGGTGGTTACCTGTCTGCTGAGGCCGTCGTCAACATGTTCACCAAAGCTGTGATGGAGACGGTCAACTGGCCGTCCATCAGCAGCTCCATGGACTGCAGCGTCAGACCTGTTCTGGGCGGAGCCGAGCTGAGACTGGAGATCCGGTGCGTGCCTGTGTGTGTGTGTGTGTGTGTGTGTGTGTGACCATCTAAAGAACATCTGGAAGAGACCAGAGTTGAACTCCATTTAATCCTGGTGGTTTGTAAGGAGAGGGAATATAAACATATAAACATACATTTCAGAGCGGGCGGCGAGGCTGGAGACGAGAGCAGTGACCACAGTTTGTTCATCTCCATGTTGCCGCTGCTGAGGCAGGAGGACGTGGTTCTGACCGCCCAACCCGAGCTCACCTCCCCCTGGGTCAACGCCTGGCACCTCTCGCTCTACCCCTGGGAAACCCGGCGGCTGGCTCAGCTGGACGCCGCGGACGGCGGATGTCGCCGACACGCGCTCAAAATCTTGAAGGCGGTGTGCAGGCTGAACCACGCCCTGAGACCGCTGCACGCCGCCGCGCTGGCCAATCTCATCCTGCACCTGAGCGACGGCGAGAGCGACTGGTCCGAGATCAGCCTGGAGACAAGATTCCAACAGTGTGTTACGGAGATGATTGGCTACCTGGAACAGGGGGCGCTGCAGAGCTACTTCAAACCTGCTGTCAACCTGCTGAGCGGCTTGTCAGAGGACCAGGTGGACCAGATGGGCTTCATGCTCTACTGTGCTGTGTCGGAGCCGGAGATCCTGCTCGTCTAGGACAGAGACGGAGACAGAGACAGAGACAGAGACAGATTAGCAGTGTAATCCCAAATCGTCCAATCGTCTGTGGTGGTAGAAACAGTTTCTCCACAATAAACCTCTTCTCCTCGGTCTTACTTTTTGGTATAAAACACAGCACAGTTGGAAGGAACCAGGGTCTGGTTCCACCTGAAGTCCAAGTCAGTCACCAGAGGAGGTGAAGATCTA
>JAFBJS010057832.1:0-13552 GCA_016785265.1 Paraplagusia blochii
ACATCTAGTCTCTGAACGATAACGCTAATGCGATCATCTAGATTCGACAACCATTTGCGAGTGGCTGGGCCAGACATGGCCAGACCGTACTGTAATGGTTCCCAGCAGGTGACCCAAAAGCCAAACTCGTGAGTGGAGTCAAATACAAAAATTTATTAAAGAGAAAAATTACAGAAACAAAAATCCTGGGACCAATTGGGTCGCCGCAGGAGAACACAAATAACCTGGGACTCAGTCTCGAAGGAAAGTAACAAACAAAACATGAACTAAATAATGGAAGGAATAAAACTAAACTATATCAACCTGGAACCACTAACAGGTAACCGCAGGGAAACAAAAACTAGAAAAGGAAAAACAAGGTTTTACTTTAGGGAAAACACCAAGAACCTACAAACAGAACTAAGCTGGACTATCAAACAAAATATCACGAGACGAAAACAAGAAAACAAGGTACAAACCGGAGAGCAACACTAAGCAGAGCACAGGACTGAGGAACAAGGAAACCAAGACAGGATCGGGAACAAGGGCAAGATCGGAAACCAAGGCAAGATCGGAAACCAAGGCATCAGGACGATAAGGAAAACGGTCTGGCAGCTTCTCACCCCGTCAGAGGGGTTTAAATACACAGGTGATTAGAGAAGCTGCCAGACAACGAGGTGCACCTGTGTGGTCACATGACCGACAAGGGCGGGAAATGCCACCATCTGGTGGACAACAGTGGGACCACCGGCAAGACATGACAAAGTGGAAGTAATAGACAGATTGGGCCAAAAGGAAACATTATTTCTCTGTGGCCCAGCAGTAATTTACCCACTGGGCTGGTACCGGTCCCCGTCCCAGAGGTTGGGGACCACTGTCTTATGGTATTCACAGCTTCTCATTGTGATGTAAGTTTTGATCATTGTTAGTGTTTTCCTATAAACTGCATTACTATTTTTTTATGTTTTCTTAGGTATCTTTTCTGACCTCTCTGGGAGGATCTGGTTCTTCTGCATCATTCTCCACCGGCTCTGCTGCTGCTCCACCATTTATACTGTGAAAAAAATAAGCCAAACTAAATTTTTCCAATAAATTTGAATCAATCTATTTACAATCCTAAAACACCCATTAGCCAACCTGTAATAGAGGAACTTGGAGAGGATAGTTCGCTGATACCAGTGCTCTTTACTCTTCTTTTTCCGCTGCCACTTCTGGTCTATGAGGCCCTGGTAGAATTCTTTTAGCCAGGTCCAGTCACCTGTCTAAAAAGCAAATACAAAGGGAGGGATATACATGCTCACTGAAAAAAACAGCAATCACTCAGCCACCACAAATGAAAGCAGAAAAAATTTGGTAATTATTAGGTAAAACACAGGTAAAAACACTGCAGTACCTCAGAGGACCTCATGAAAAGCTCCTGGATGTCCAGCTCATCCAGCAGCAGTGTCCTCCCAACACGATGGACAGCCATGCTGACGTGGGACTTACTGAATGGGATTTTTAAAAGCTTCTTGATGTTCTGAATTTGACAGAAAACAAAAATACAAAGGGAGGGATATACATGCTCACTGAAAAAAACAGCAATCACTCAGCCACCACAAATGAAAGCAGAAAAAATTTGGTAATTACTAGGTAAAACACAGGTAAAAACACTGCAGTACCTGAGAGGACCTCATGAAAAGCTCCTGGATGTCCAGCTCATCCAGCAGCAGTGTCCTCCCAACACGATGGACAGCCATGCTGATGTGGGATTTACTGAATGGGATTTTTAAAAGCTTCTTGATGTTCTGAATTTGAATTTGAGAAAACAACACTGGAGTCAGATACACTTATTTAATTAAGGGTTTCAACCTTTACAGTAACTTGAAAACTATTAATAGCAATACAAAAAAACGGATAATCTATGAATTTTGTGATGATTTGACAAAAGAAATAGCGCACACCTCCGAGTCTGAAACCACATCAACGTCATCTCCAATGCAGTCAATAAAGTCATAGGCCATCCCAAAACTACTAGAGAAAGGAGGTTACTCCATTGAGACAACAGGGAAATTAAACAACATTAAAACTTGTTTTTCCACAGATTACTACAGTATCACATGCAGTGTTGGTTCAGACATACCTAGAAAAGGGCTTACTCTTGCTACTCGACCCTAATACAGTGGTGCCTGCACTGCCCAGCTGAGGGTATTCTCTCAGCCAGTTGGCAGGAGGCAGGTTCAGGTCAGTCTTCTCCTGCAGCAGGGTGTAGCTGGTAGGAGGTGGAGCGGCAGAGTATTTGACCACAGCACAGCTTTTGACTTCCGCGTTGTCCGAGCATATAACTGAGTCCTAGAAAGCGTCACAATATAGAACATAGAGGAAGTTGTCTGTTTATCTGAGATGGTTATGATTATCATTAAATATTTACATCAGGCTTTTAAAGAAAGAAGGGAAAGAAAGGAAAAAAGAGGGACTCCTGGGTCTTTGTTCTCAGCTGCTGTACTCATAATGGACACCCTGGTCCTTCAGTCCAGCCGAGACTGACTTGACACCCGTCCATTCTCTCATGGACGATGTAAAGACCATCAAATTTAGCTTTATTTAGGTTAGCTCCGCATGCTAACTGATTCAAAGAGCCTGAGTGACATGTTGAGGTGAAGCTGTAGTTTTTTAAGACTCACAGACACTCACATGGTGGTGCAGCTGCCGCCACTTGGGACATTATTATTGTTTTGACGCTGTTTTAGCTGATGTTAACCTGCAGCTTCAATTCATTGGTCTCGTCGACAGGACACATGTTGGAGCGAACTACACTAACCAAACCTCACCTTCGCCGTATCAAAATAACATCCTGGTTTATAAGCAATATTTATAACTTAATGGAATTCAAAACGAGATCACAGGGGTGTCCGAACAGTCCAGTGATAGGTCAATGAGGCTTCGTGAAGCGTTTCGACACATTGCAAAACTGTATCGATACTGTGTCAAAACTGTGTCACTGAATACTGACACCTGCTGGACCTTATAAATCTCTACAGGCAACCTGGTTGACAGACTCAACTGACACTCCTAGGACGTCCTAGTATATACAATGATGTATTTTGTCGTTTTTTGACATTCATATTAAGAATACTTTAATATTTTCAGATACAATCAATGAATAATGTGAACATACTGTATATAATAACGTGAAAATGAAAGTCAACGTGTTGTGAATAAGGTTGTGAACAATGCTTGAGGACTGTTTTTTTTATTATTTATAAAAAGAAGTTTGCCCTAAGTCTTGAAGTTAGTTTTTTTTTATCATTATTACTTCGCCAATTGCAGAAAACACCCGCTCACACAGGGCACAGATGAGGCTGGGATACTGAGAAATTGGAAGGACAACTGGTAAAGTTTGACAAACAACAAGGATATACATTTATTTTTCGAAACGAGATCAAAACGGCAGAAACCTTTCTTTTTCCTGGAGGCTGTGCCATAATTCAATGATGAGATGGAATAAGATCACAACGGAGATTCTTTGTTGTGGCCGATACATCCTATTGACAGATGCGCGTCCTTACAATTTGGCAAGTTCATGTCAATTCAAAACAGATACTTTCCAAAAGGGCTTCGCTATATGAGCTCGACGTCTGTGCCGACGCATCAGCGTCGCCGGACCCATCACTACCGAACACCAAGAACGTGAATGAGACAGTACATATATCGTTCACAGCACCTTTATATGCAAACACGGTGAACCGAAAGCACTTGTAGCTGAGGCATGTCCGTAAAAAGTTGTAAATATACTGTATCTTAATTAAAACTTGTTCCTCCTTAAATGTTTACCATGTCACAAGCAACACACCTTTTGGCAAAAATGTACATTAATGACTCTATCGTACTCATAAGGGTTTTAAAGAAACGTGAAAAAGGGTATATAGAAATTACAATTCCAAAAAAATCTATACATTTTTTTGGAATTGTATTCCTTCAGATGTCTATTTTGGATTACTTGTCTTTAAAATAAATTATCAACTTGATAACAATATTCACAGAGCTTAAGAACTTACGTAAAGGACATACTGAGGCATCTTGAGGCACAAAAAGTACTTTGCTCAGAGTAGAATCTGCCCTGAAAGATGTGCTAGAATGTACAGCTAAACTTGAACTACAACTAGCAGAGCTCGAACAGAGGTTTAGCAACCTTGAGGATAGCGCACTACTCTGCCTGGACGTTGTGCGCTTGAAGGGAAACAAAGTTAACTGACAGATACAAAGACTTAGAATCTAGAGAAGGAAGAAGGAAATGGGATTAAAGGAGGAGACGAAATGGTAAATATGATTGATTACATAACCCGCTTGACACGTGACCGGCTTGGTTTACAAGACGTTAAGTACCTACGTATAGAAAGAGCACACGGCTCCACGAGGATGAAACCTCATGACTCGGCACCACCGAGATCCATTGTTGTCCGTTTCTCTGACTACAGAGTTAAGGACATGGTACTTCAACACGCCTGGAAACTTCGGGAGATAATGCATCAAAAACAGCAGATTTACTTTGATCAGGAAGTAGAAACAAGTTTTTTGCCCTTTTTCTTTTCAATTTCAAAATGTATTGTTTTATATATTTTTGATGTAAACAAGCTGACCCATATAAGCGACTTGCTGTTAGGTGATTGCGGTAACACTCTGTGTGACACTTGGAGAGATTTCCGTCACAACTCTGCTATTGAAAAGTTAAACTAAATGTTCGTTTAGTTAGTTCTTCTGTTGGAAGTCAGTTCAAGTTAGTTTCTGAGATTTATTTTCTCTACCAAAAGTCATATATGCAGTCATCTGTTCTATTCTATATGTGTAACAAAGGCATTCAACTACACCTCAACACTAAAATGAATGAAAGGAAAAGGAGTATTATCATTCTTATCAAAGCCATATGAATGACCTGACAATAGTTACGTATAATGTCCATGGACTATTAAAAGAAAGAAAATACATGATCAGTTAAACAAAACTTAAAAGCTCAATTGCTTTACTGCAGGAACCCCAACTGCCTGAATCAGAACATAAAAAATGAAGAAGAGAATGGGTGGTTCAAGTGCATAGTCCCTCATTTAGTAAAAAAAAAAGGAGTGGCAATTTTAATTCATAGGACAATAGCCTTTTCCTTAAAAAAATACTATGGATCAATTCGTGAGATACGTCACACTAGTAGCTACTACAGGAGAATCGGACATCTCCGTTTTGAACCTCTATGCTCCACATAAATATAAACAGACATTTCATAAAGAAATAGCAAATATAATTGCAGGAAATGCCACGGGCATGCTCCTGATTTGGGGAGACTTTAACAGGACAGGATGGACAGCTAGACACCATCAGAGACAGGACCCCAAAGTAAACAGAAAAAAACACTTCAGGATATCAGAATCAGAATACTTATATATGATCTTAGAATTGGGGTTGGTTGATCCATGGAGACATAAATACCCCAAAGAAAGATATTTTTTTTACTCTAATGTTTCTAATGCAACAGTTATTCAAAAATTGATTTATTTTGTCTCCTTCATCAATATGTATACAAAGTAATAGACTGCAATATTGGCTCTATAACAATAAGTGACCACACTCCAGTTATTCTAAGATTTGACCTAAGTAAGGAACATTTCTTCAAATACTGGAGACTTAATGTGTTTTAAATGATGCAACTGTAATACGCTCACTTTGATGATGGGTTAAATGCAGAGGCCAAATTTTGTTGTGGTGTGAATCACAATGACAAAAAAAGAAATTTCTTCTTCTTCTTTCTTTCTCTTCAAAACTGTAGAGTAGTGTGTTATCAATTAATCAATCCAATTTTATTTATACCATGTTTGCAAATCAGATTTGTCACATAGGGCTTTACAGGGTTGGTAACATCCTCTGTCCTTAGACCCTCAGCCAGGGTAAGGAAAAAACTACAGAGGGAAAAAAAAACCCTTTCAACAGGGAAAAGAAAACCAGTAGAAACCTTAGAGAGAACCACAGGAGAGGGATCCACTCCCTGGACGGACAGACAGTGCAATGGATGTTACCAGAACATGAAAATACAATAAAATAAAACAAGTACAAATGTCATCATACTCCTTGTCCTCCTAGTCCTGGCATCGGTGCATTCATCAGTAACAGGAATGTGAAAGAGAAACAGGAAAAAAAACTGCCATTTAAAACAGATTTCATAAGATTAAGGGAGAGTTGTGGAGTAGAGAGTGAGACAGGGACGAGGAGGAGGGAGGACTATGTACTCATTTTAAATGCATGATGTTAGAGCCCCCCACCCCAGTATTTAAAACCTATAGCAGCTTGGTGTAAACTACAGGATTGATGTTAAACATTCAAAAAGTTCCCATAGGCGAAATGAAATAGATGAGTTTTTAGTCTCACCTTGAAGGTAGAGACCGAATCAGAATCCCTGACATGAAGCAGAAGCTGATTCCACAGAAGAGGGGCTTGGTAGCTAAAGGCTCTACCACCTGTTCTGCTCTTAATAATTTGAGGAACCACTAATATACTAGAATCTAGTGATTCGGAGCGGTCCGTTCGGTTTATAGGGGGAAAGCAGGTCCTCAATATAGGAAGAGGCCAGGTTATTTAGGGCCTTGAAAGTTAATAGTAGAACTTTGAAATCAATTCTACTTTTACTTGGGAGCCAGTGCAGGGAGGCTTCTTCTTCTTCTTTTGGCTTATCCTGTTTTTCAGGGGTTGCCACAGCGAGTCAACAATTTCCATCTCATGGGATTTATGTGCTCTCGTCTTTTGTTGCCAGTTAATATGCAGGCTCCCGCATTTTGGACCAGTTGAAGATTCTTTGAGGACCTGAAGGAAATTCCTGAGAAAAGAGAATAGCAGTAATCCAGCCTAGAGGTTACGAAGGCACGGATTAGTTTTTCTGCATCCTTACGGGACGGAATATTTCTAATTGCCTTAATATTACGTAAATGGTAGAAGGCAATTCTGCAAATTACATGTTACATTAACATGTTCATCAAAATTTAAGCTATTACTGAATAACACCCCCAGGTTCCTGACAGTAGAGCGGGAGGGTTGAATATTTTCGTACAGGTTCAATCCCTGGCTCAACACTGGTGGATCAGTGTGTTTTTGCCCTAATACTATAACATCATTTTCTTTCTGCATTGAGAAGCAGAAAATTTCATCCATGTCTGGATGTCTTTAAAACATGACTGAAGCCAAGGTATGTTGTTTGGGTCGTCAGGCCTGGCAGATAAATACAACTGTGTATCATATGCACACCACCTCAGTATCACAACACTTGTCTAATCTGTATTTTGTTATTATCGTTTTCCAAATCTTTAAAGTCAGCTTAATCCTTGTGTTTTTTATGTGTTTTAAGTAGTCACGTAGGCTACTGCCGGCTATCAACGCCTGTTTGGGGATGGAAGTCAGGCGTTCTTCTGTGTTTTTCCATAGTGCCTCATATGCTGGGTTACACCAGTTTATGATGGGTTTGAATTGTGCTGCCCAATAATAGTCTCTGAGGGAAGAGAGACCCCATCCCCTTGTCCTTTTGGTAACTGCAGAGTTTTAAAACGGATCCTAGGCCTTTTACCTTGCCATATATGTATATCTGGATATTATTTTATCCCATTCATTAAATTGTTTTTGTCCAATTTCTATTGGAAGAGTTTGTAATTATGGAATACTTTATATTATATTTAGAATAGAATATTCATTTTTCTATTCTTGATCTGAAACTAAGATATGGGACTAAATTCCATCTTGCTATGTTCTCTTTAATTTTCTTTTGTAGTGGTAAATAATTATATTGTAATATTTCTGTTAAGTCCTTCGGTATTATGACTCCCAGATATTTAAAATATTCTGTTTGCCACACTAGGTTGTATTTGCTTTCTATCTGTTGGACTGTAATGATATTTAGAAGATGATTCTATACCATAGAAGAAAACTGGATTCAAACCTGTGATCTGCATAAGAAGAGGTTCCAAACCACTCATCTACAGTCATTAAGAATTGATAAAAACACAGGTCTCAAACTGGGGCAACATAACAAATCCCACCACTGTACATTTTTTTTTGTTCTAAATAAATGAAACTAACAAAAGATGCAGAGAAAAAGTATTTTTCTCATTATAATGAAACCTACATTTTTTTCTCTTAGATATTCCATCCATCCATAAATTTTCATCCACTTATCCATTTAACGGGTTGCGGGGGCAGCAGTCTCCACAAATGCCACCCCAATCACATATACACAAGTGGTGAGCCCACTGGAATTCATCCGTCCTAACCCTTGAGATTTACACCAAAGGGCCAAAGTGAAGGCCCTCTAAAAATGTGAAGGCCATTAAAAATGTTTTAAAATAATCCAGAGTAAATGCTGATGAAAAGCAGCAGAGACTGTTACTTTGGCCAACGGTGTCAGGGACAGCAATGATTTCAGGCTCGTACTTGTTGTTTAGAGATTGGATTAGATTGTACTGCACACTAGGCTGGAGATGAGGAGTTAAGGATTTAAAGAAAGAGGACAAAGTCCTGCAACAATAAAACAAGAAAATATATAAGCATATATAATGTATTAATAAGGACTGAGCCAAACCCACCGTGGGCAGGTGCAGAAGCCACACTGAGGGTTAGAGAAACTGCTTGATTTCAGTGATTGTCAGGGAAAATGACAAGAGAAGAGTCCCAATCAAGCTGATCTAGGATCAGTACAACATTATGGAGGTAAAAGATGAAGCACAACCTAAATTTGAAAATATTTCCATTTCACAGCAGATCCATGTGGATATAAAGAAGTGTGTGTGTGTGTGTGTGTGTGTGTGTATATATATATGTATTTTCATTTATACACATTTCTGTGGACAATTTGTATTGAAAGTTGCCACAATATTGCACAATGTGGTTTGGGGAAGTAATCAATCAGGTCTATGTTTTTACATGTTTTAAACAACACATTCAGTTACCCTTAAATCCACTGTTTTCGTCAGGCAATTCATTCGTACAATTGAGCCTGACTGGGCTAAATAATTTAGAACTTTACAAGAACCAATGTGTAAATAATATTTAAATAATCAAATAATATTAAGTCCTGCACTCAGCAGGTTTTCACATCTTCAACAATAAAAAGAAAAAAAAAACAATATATTTTCAAGTTACACACAAAAAAAAGTATGTGCAACTAAAAAACCAGCAATGAACGTACTGACAACTTATATTAAGAATATGGTTTAAAGGCACAGGAGGTGAAATTAGCTTTCTTCAGAGCAGCCTGAGGTTGAGCCGAGTTAATGCCGACTTTAGTCTGTTTATTTGATTTTCCAGCAGGCTGTCGCATGGTCGTCAATGAGAACCTGTGTCTTCATTTCCTGTTTGTTGGGTTTAGCTGCTGTAGCAGCTCCATGTAGAGTTCGACTCGGTCGAGGAGAGGGCCGTTCTTCTCGGCTCGCAGCAGCCTGGAGTAAATGTTCCTGTGCAGCAGCTCTTCCTCAGTACTGCTGTGAAAAACAGACACAATTTCACCAAAATGTCAAAAAAAACTCTTTACTGAAAGGAACATTTTCTTCAAGAAATAAAAAGCATTCCAGCTGACTACAGTTTGTTCAGAATGGGTCATAGTTTGTGAATAAGGCCTCACAGGAATTAATGGTGGGGATTGAACAGATAAAACACGGCAGTACAACAAGGTAGGTTTACGCTCAGCTTAGAAATTGCTTCCTTTGAACTAGGACTTTAATAAGGCCAAAAAATCTTCCTGGTACTTTTGTATAATTTTTCATCTTTTTGACTTTTCTCCTGCAGTTGAAAGGAACCCCATGTTATTAGGGTTCTCCCTTTCCCTCTTACCTTGGCTTCCGTTTGGTCATCAGCTTGATGAGTTGCAGCAGCAGGGAGGAGAAACTCTTCTCAAACACACCCATTAGCTTTTCTACTTCCTGGAGGTTCAGGCCTGAGCCGGGACCAGTGGTCCCATCAGAGGAGTGTGCACCGACCACTGTTTCACCCGACTGGGAAAAGCATTATATACAACCCAAGGTTATTTGCGACAAAGAGACCAAACATTAGAGAGACTGCTTTAAAGCCTCACCTCAGACTGTTCCTCCTGCAGCTCTTTCTGAATAAGCTGAAAAGCAGAGTGAGTTTCTGTCATGATCTGAAGAGCTGCTGTCAGGCTCTTTAACTTTGTGGCGCTGCTGCTCTGACCTACGGAAAACACACAAGGACTTCACCTGAAGAAACTTTATTACACTGTACATGTTCCTGTACATGGGGAAATTATTTTGTCACTAACATTTTCCTGAACCAGGAGCTGAGTGTGTACCTAAACAAGAAAACCCTCTCATCACCCTATGGCCTAATGGTCTACATCAGTGGTTCTCAGCTGGTCTCACTCTGGGACCCACATTTTCCTGTGGTCATTAAGTCGCAACCCACTCTCATAGAATTCAAAACCAAGCATATTCATTTTCTAAAAACAAAAAGAAGCCTTTGAAAATCCACTTCCTTGAACATACTAATTTTATTCAGCAGAGTGTGCCTTTCAAAATAAGATATTTTCTAAAATAAAACACATGCTCAACAGCAGATTCACATTATTTAGCTGATTTTTGAGCAGCTGTTCGCGACCCATTTAAAACAGGTCCATGACCCACTTTTGGGTCAGGATCCAACAGTTGAAAACCACTGGTCTACATTAGCTCTGTGTCTACATCTGAAAGTGTTCCACTGAGGACAAACAGTACATAGTGTAAATTAAGTTGCTGTTGCAAAACCAGTTTAGGATTTTATACTGCAGCTTCTACCATTCCTAGGACGCTAATGGTGTGTTTTCTTTCAACAACAGTAAATGCTGACCTTGTTTAATAAAACGTAATTCAGGTCTGTTATAATGAGAAGAAAACATAGCCTAATATTCTTGTATTTGTTTTTGTTTTTTTTGGTTGGACTCATCATGTTTTTCCCTCATAAAAAAAGAACCCCTTTTTTTAAATTACCTGCCATAGTGAACTCAGCGAAAGCCAGCAGTGTGCGAAGCAGCTCACACGGAGCGTCTTTAAGGTTGAGGAATAGACTCACAGCTTTGCTGTAGTGCAGCTCTGCCAGGCTGCGGTGCTGCTTCCTCAGGCGTTTATCTCCTACCTGTCACATAAACACAACCCTGTGATCACCAATCACTCAATTTTGTGTTATAGTGCAATAAAACAAAACTTTTCCATCATTCCTGCCAGTGAACCTACTCAAAGCAAAAAAAAAAAAAATGAAGACACCAACCTGATTGCGAAAGCAGCTTTGGTACATAGAAGCCAGTCGGTGATGGATGGTGGCTGCTCTGTGCTGGTAGAGCGGCTGTCGTGTCGACTCACTCTGGAGGTCACAGTACTTTAGCGACTTCATCATGGCCTCAGTCACTTCTTGTCTAACCTAGGCGGAGACAAAGAAACTCTAGTGGTTGTAGAATTTTGAGAATCATTCCTAAAACAATGAAAATAATAAATAAATATTAGCTACCTGTTCCTGTGCTTTCCTGGACAGAGGAGCGTAGTCCTGTAGATGTGTAGCCAGAGTAAAGTAGGTCGTGCTCAGGTCCCAGTTGACACTGTCCCACACTGCAGGGTGGTGTCCTCTGTTGACCAGCAACCTCATAGCACGTAGGTAGTAGTCTATAGCCTAGGGCGATATATAAATAATAATAATAATAAAAAAAACACAAGAAGTTTTAATGCATTGATGTATTTAGGATGATACAATTATACAATGATTTCTAAAACTAAAGTAACTTTTCTAAATGAAACGTAAATGACTCGTTGTGACTTAAAAAGAAACAAGAAAATATTATGGTATTATGGAAATCTTGCCCTACTTTTTTATCTAGCACTGTAGCACGTATGTGACATATCATCTAGACCCTGTCTCTTATACACATCTATTTAAAACAGGATTGAATTGAAGTCACGGGCCAAACTCAATATATATTGAGAAATTAACAATAAACATGCTTGTTCCCTTCTCTCCGGATCTGAAATAGTGTTTTTTTTATGTGAATATACTGAATCTGGAACAGCCAAAGTATCATATTATTAGTATCAACACATGAGAAATTTAAAAATAAAAATCACATATCATTGGTATTTGTTTCTATTTCGGTCTCTATGTTGTCTTTTCAGATAATTTTCAATACAAATCTTTCTTTCTAGAACAAAATGTATGTGCTATAACAAAAAGCATGCATTATCAGTATAACATATTCTGAGAGTATGTAAGGTCCACATACTGGTGGGCCAACTATAGCACACATTTCATTTTATCTCGTGGGCCAAAAATAATTACATTGCGGGCCATATCTAGACCAAAAGTCAAACAAGGGCAGTGGTGGCCCGGTTCAAATCCCTCTACCGCCAAGTTACTGCTGAGGTGCACTGAGCATGGTATCGTCCCTACGCTCAATGGCTGCTCACTTTGATGATGGGTTAAATACAGAGTCCAAATTTTGTTGTGCGCTGTGGTGTGAATCACAACGTCACAATGACAAAAAAAGGAATTTAATCTTTAAATTTCGAGTTTTACTGACCCTGCAACTTAGAAGTCTCATTATTTTTCAGACTTCAATATTAAGTCATAAGATGTGATTAAAATACCACAGTGCCATCTTGTGGCACTGTCCACACTGCTCTGCACCACTGCAAAATAACTGCACAACTGTACTGTACATCAATATAACCCACAGATTCTAACATTTGCAGCCAACATAGACAACACTTTTTTCTGCTAATTCCAGCCTATTATCTGGTATGACATGTATAAGGGAATATATTTTGTATATATAAGAAACATATTCTATTTAGACAATAAATGTAACTTATTGTAAAAAAAATAAATAAATGAAGGCTAGTTTCTTTGAAAGCAACAGAGCCCCAGCCTGAGTTCAGTGAGCTAAGGTACAGTGATGAAATAATAAAAGGGCTCATCATGGGACCTTGTTGTAGTAGCGCGCCTCCTCTGGTGAGAACTCTCCTCTGCTCTGGCTGGCAGAGATGGCACGATAAGTCTGTGCACAGATCCTCATGAGTCTGCCCATGTTACACAGCAGTAGGGCTGTGTTAGTGTTGTCGCTGATGGCTTCAAAGTCCTTCATGCCTTTCTCAAAGAAAGATAAACTCTTTTTCCACAGCTCCTGCTCTGCTAAGGACACCGAGGTCTTTACTGTAGAGAGAGGACAAGTTGTGAAAAGCTTAAGAAATGAGGTTGTAGTGAAGGAATTTGATATTTGCAGCCTATGAAAAATGAGTAATTTACTGATTTACTTTATTTTAATTTTTATTTGGAATGTTATTTTTTCCTCCCATAAAATAAGAGACATTATCTTGTTTAGCCAAACAAATAACATGTACAGTACATAGAGCAGGGGTCCCCAACCACCGAGCCGGGGCCCGGTACCGGGCCATAGGTGAATTGGTGCCGGGCCGCAGAGAATTAATGTTTCCTTTTGGCCCCATCTTGCTATTACTTCCACTTGATCCATACCCATATCAACAAAGGAACTTAACAATAGAATGACTAGGATGCCATCATCCATAAAACATATTTCTAA
>JAFBJS010057832.1:14083-34266 GCA_016785265.1 Paraplagusia blochii
CATTAATTAGCCATATATCTCAATGTTGTAAAACAACATCAGAGACATTGACAGCAGCAGCATCTGAATACCTTGCGTCTCTGTCTGCACAGCAGCAGCCTGGTTCATGAAGTAAACGCCAAGCTCATTTCGAATGTTGCCCAACCTCTTGAGAACATGATCCAGTTGGTCGGACTTTTGGTCTTTAAGAGCCTCGGACACCAGCAGTTCATGAGCATCTTCGTAGCATTTGCTGCTGACAATGAGCTGATACTCAGGGTCACAGACATGGTCCATGGCCATGTCTGTGGCTACATTAAAGGCTGGCGAAAAAGGAAGAGAAACAAAAATTGACTACATTCTGACAATTTAAGTAATTTTGTCAACACTTATTGATAAAACCTTTTAGCCCTAAGCCCTTCAAAAGACCAGTAATACAGTTTTTTTTTTTCCAAGTACAATTGCCTGTAGTGAGATACTGACCCTGACAGCTGCTCTCACTGTACAAACTCTGGAGGATCTCCAGGTCTTCTTGGCTTTTGTATTCATTTTGCTCAAGATGAGCCGCTCTGTTGCTGGCATTCTGGGCCAACATCACCTGTATGTCACCACACAGGCACAGACTCTGGCTATGAAACTGCAGCACCTGAGTGTTTAGTGCACTGCAGATTGAGCAGTAAGCCTCTAGACAGGACGACAGATGACAGGAGAAGTTGGTTAAAAAGATTAAACAAAACCAAAGATTAATCAAACAAACACTATTTGATGTTAAAAGCTAAAGAATCCTCACCATAGCACTGTAGACACAACCTGATGTACCCTAAGGCTCTTCCGTATTCTGACAGGTTGGCCGCTGTGTCAGACAGGCCATAGTAGGCCTTGGAGGCTTTCAGGAAGAGCTGCAGCTTCATGTGATGCTGCCAGGAGCCTGGAATCATCCCGGAGCGTGTCGGGTGGTTCCGTTCAGTCTGTGCCGATCCAGCTGGTGATGCACATATTTGATTTAATTGAATTAAGTTGGATTGAAAATGTACTGAAAGTATTATTTTTTTTTTAAGTATTGATTTCTCAAACTGACCTTTCTCAGAAGTGCAGGATCCAGGTGCATTACTATCCTCAAGCTTCAGTGAAATTGCCGTGTTTGGATCTGCATCAGCATGAAGATCGCTCTTCTTTTTAATGCTCACATCCACTGCTTTCAGGCCCTGGGATGAGTATGACAGTTAATGTTAACTTGTAGTTTATAAATCCCATTGTAAAGACTGCAGGTTTAGCCAGCACTCACTTTCAATACATATTTCAGAATATGTCTACATCTCTCCTCCTCGTTTTGTGGCATGGGAAAAGCACAATCGGGCTGCAAAGTAATTGAACAGGAAAAAAAAAAAGAGTAATAAAAATATTTGAATACAACATATTGGTCCTTGGTTTGTTTTGGGAAAAAAGACTCTTACCCTAATCCCCTCACTCAGCTCCCCATCCTCTGCCATGTCCTCCTCATCCTGCTCCCTGTTGTCCTCACTGTAGCCGTGTTCTGAGGCTTTGGCCCGAAATGTCTCCTCACCGTCCTCAGGAGACTCGTCCAGCTGGAGCAGCTCTGCTAGCATATCATTGGACGAGGCAATCATCTTAAAAGGAGAAAGAATTTAATTGAAAAAGCGTCTATTTTTATTTGTTTAACACAAATGAAGAATAACTTCTCACCACCTTTCACTATTTTCTAAAATATTTGACAATGTAATTAACATTGTAATTATAGGTTATGAGGAACCTTGTTTCCATAAAGAAACAACAACAGGGCTATTACCTGGGAATGCCTCTCTTCATCCAAGAGTTTCAGACAGTTCAACAGCAGAGTTCTGATGGTAACATCGGGCTTTCTGTTCTGCCTTGCCTTTAACATCATGCTCCTGGCCATTCTACAAAAGAAGAGTTTGTCTTTTCAAAATAGTAATGTCAAGCAGTCTAGGTCATTAGCACATACAATATTAATTGCAGAAATGTGTGCTTGACAAACTTTACACTCCACTGAGATTATACTGACAGTAACTCACTTGTGCATCTGAGTGAGTTTGATTAATTTGTCTGAGCAAAATCTATAAAGATTAGTTCAGCAGTTTACACAGTTCTACAACAAAGTCATCATACTGTATAATAACTCGCCATTCAGTGTTAGATAGTATAACATTGTTCATGTCACTCTCTTATGCTGCTTCTATTTTTAACTTCTACTCATCTTCTTTTCATCTTTGTAATAAATGAATTGTGTTTCAAATTAATTCTGTTAAAAGCAATAACTTTAAAATGTTTTGATGAGGTTGAAGCTCAGCGATGGTCACGTCTATTAAAACAAGAGGATCCAGAAAAGGTTTGGTTCCCCACCTGTAGAGTAAGACCGCCACAGGAAGAGTGAAACCATTCTGACATTCCTCTTCTTGGGCCGCCTCACACAGAGTGGTGAGATCATAAAGTTTCACAGTGTCACTGGCTGTGTTGCAAATAAATGAGAGATAACATGAGCTCAGCAGTAAACAAACCGTTCAATCACAGAACTGTACCAACTGTCCTTTTCTCTTCAGCTCCTACCTTTGAAAAGCCAGTAGGTGTGACCCTCTTTGATGCAATTTGACCTGATGAAGGAGAGGACATTCTGGATAATGTCCTTCACCACCCTGGTGGAGAATGTGGAAATCTCCAAGTGTGAGATGTCCTCTGTATTAATCATCTCATATTTCTGAATGAAACAAAAAAGGTTATTTTGGCAATTATTAGCCACAAAAACAGACACAGACAGAATTTGAGAAAATAATCTAACAGATCTTTGTAGAAATGTGAATTAAAATAAGATTCTGATCAAAGAAAGCAGACTGCTTGTCATTGTTGCACTGCGAGTCATAGAGCACCTCAGTGGTAACCTGGCAGTTGGGGGCAGTTTGAACCTGAAACCTCCACTGACCCAGTGTTTATTAAAACAAACTCCTTACTAGATAGAAATAATAAGCAAGGCACACTTTTACCAAATTCTTTACTGTACTAACATTGTCATCTTACCTCAACAATGCAAATTATGTGAAAAAACATGGGCAGCTCTGGCACGTTGTACATTAAGTTTTCCAGCCAGTAGTCGATGCCTGTTAAAATGTTGATGGGTTTATTGTTTTCCCTGGAAGGAAAAAAAAACAATACATTTTTATTCTTATAGGCAAATATGTCATAAAACGTTATATATACGTTGAAATCACAACCATTTTAACAGAAATAATGATGAATTTATAAATAACAGTTAAATAACAGTCAAATAACTGACCTCAGCCTCAGGCTCACAGCAGGGTAACGTCCTTCTCCAAAGATGGACATGTTGGATCCAACCAACATGTGAATATCCTCGAACTTCCACATAATGTTTTGCAGAAAATCATTTCTTAATCCCTGGCCACAAAAGTACAATGAAGACATTTGAACAGACCCAGGGAAAATAATACAGTTGTTAAGATAAATTATATATTAATTAATTAATAATATTAATTATAATATTTTATTAATATTAATTTAATATTAATATTAATATTAATAATATGAAAAGGATGTCATCTGACCAACAGCAAATTCTCTGTCCAAAGAAAGTAAAACAGTAAGTCTAAACATGAAAATACAAAACTGTAACACTTGTACCTCTTCTGCCATCAAAGATGAGAAATCAGCAGCAGCCATAGTAGCAGCGACAGCAGCAGTGACATCTACCGAAGTAAAACTACTAAGATATTACCTGCATTGTCTAATTGGACCACAATACCCATGATGCATAGTGGCTATAGTTTTACCGGAAGTGCCCAGGTACACGGATCAGTTCTATTAAAAGGCTGGACATAAACCCACGCTGATCGTGAGTGAGTCTGAATACACGACACGACTTAACACGGTGTCATATGTCTGACATGTGTTAGAACAGACCTGGGCAACCTAAGGCCCGGGGGCCGGATGCGGCCCGTTTGGCGTTATAATCCGGCCCGCCAGACTTGTCCAAGTTATACTTTTACTTTATAATATCGTTAGCCTTCTACCTTTTCCCTGCAAAATTACCATTTGCCAAGAGACAGGATAAAGGGGCTTAGAGCATGTCGCCTTTATTTAATACTTTACTCGTTATTTATCTTTGTTCATATTTGTGATCCTGACTTGGCCCTTGACTCATATTTTCGTACCAGCTGTGGCCCGCGAGTCAAAATATTTGCCCAGGCCTGTGTTAGAATGACAATAAAGCTTCCTTGAATCCTTGAATCCTTGAATGAATAACGTATCAATCTATTTCTAAATAAAACGGATGCAGACTTAATTTCAGATGTTTGTTTATCCTTCTTATAAATCAATTGTGGATGAAGAAAGAAGCAGGAGGTAGAATAATATTTATATATTTTTATTATTATTTTTGACATGTTCATAAAGTGTAAAATACATAAATGATTAGTGAGTGACCATCTGAATGTACATTTGCATCAACGGAATACACATCCTAGGTTGAAAACCTGAAGCATTCTGAGAAGAGATTGGTTGGTGCTTCACACTATAAAAAGTTAGCGTGCAGTGAGACGTCCCTAACATATACAAAATGAACGACGGAAAAACGACCAAAGTGCTGCTTCGCAGAGCCTCGAAGGTGAATTTGCCTCATAAATATACATAAAAGAACTCTTATACTTTTTTTTTTTTTCACATATTAGACGTAGTCTGAAGGGAATTGTAGCGTAGCAGAGCTTAGAAACTTGGGGGGGACGAATTCTGACGGGAGGACGTACCTCGGCAGCGTAGCAGAGCTTAGAAACTTAGGGGGGGGGGGTATCAATTTTGACGGGGGACGTACCTCGGCAGGACATTATTACATGAATGCTTAAGGAAATGGTTCAGATTTTTCCGTGAGGTTTTACAGCAATATAAACCCCTGAAGTCACGATCAAAATGTGGGTTTTTGAAGGAGAGTTGCGGTCAATTGGCGGTGATTATACACTTCGCCAGTAGATGGTGTCGTGAGCACATGATGCTTCAAGACATTAACCCAGGTGGTTGAAGCGTCATGAGGCTTCATCTCACCTGAACTACGTTCCGAAACAGTCAGGTGACACGGCAGGGCAGCGAAGCTTCATTTTGGTCCCTCCTCTAAATGAAGCAAGCCTCGATACGCGCATCGTGGAAACGCCCCCTTCTCTGCTGGACACACGCTTCGAAGTCTCGTCACATCTCGTAACAATCACTTCTCCAAGCACTTCCGGTTCACCGCGTTTGCTGCTGAAGGTGCTGTTACCAATGTATATACTGTCTCATCCACATTCTCAGTGTTCGGACATATTAATGACCTCGTTTTAAATTTAATTAAGTTAAAAATATTGCTTATGAACCAGGAAGTAATTCTGATACGGCGACAGGGAGGTTTGTTTTGTGTCGTTCGCTCCAACGTGTGTCCTGTCAGCGAGACCGATGAACTGAAGCTGCAGGTTAACAACAAAGGCGTCAAAACAATAACAATGTCCCACAGGAGGGTAGCAGCACCACTGTGTGAGTGTCTGTGAGGTTTAACAAACTACAGCTTTTCCTCTACGAGTCACTCGGGCTCTCTGGATCAGTTAGCATGCGAAGCTTACCTAAATAAATCAAATTTTTATTGTCTTACACGTCGTCCGTGAGAGAATGGACGTGTCGTATACTTGTTAACGTGTGTCAAGTCAGTCTCGGCTGGACTGAAGGACCAGGGTGTCCACTATGAGTACAGCAGCTGGAGACAAAGACCCAGGAGTCCCTCCGGGCAAAGCCAGCGAAGAAGTCTGTGGTGCTGCGGGAGGAGAAAACGAACAAGTTAGTAGCTCATTGAATGTTCAACCGCAAACGATATACGTGTAAATAAGTATGTGGCAGTACAAAATGAAGTGCATGTACATTTTAAGTACACTAAAACTATGAAGGGTATAGGAAACGAATGTCAGTTTTCACTATCATAAGTGTTATGTTACAAAGATCAAATTTGTAGGATAGTACTACCAGAAGCCACGTATATACATTTAACAACAATATTATTTGTTTAAAAAAAACCTGGAAATGCTCCATGTAGAACTCCAGAAGTAAAATGTTTGGGCAGCGGCGCCCTATTGGTTAAGTAAGTTGACTTGGGTCCGCAGGGTTTCAGGTTCCACTCCACCACCTGCCAAGTCCACTGAGTATGGTATTGTCCCCACAATCTGCTCCCCGGTGCTTAAAGCTCCCCACTTTGGTAATGGGTTAAATGCTGATGTCAGATTCTGTTGATTTTTTTTTCAACCTTCTTTTCCCTTCTTTTTTTTAAAGCCAGATGTAAATATTTAATGATAATCATAACCATCTCAGATAAACAGACAACTTCCCCTATGTTCTATATTGTGACACTTTCTAGGACTCAGTCATGTGCTCGGACAACGCGGAAGTCAAAAGCTGTGCTGTGGTCAAATACTCTGCCGCTCCACCTCCTACCAGCTACGCCCTGCTGCAGGAGAAGACTGACCTGAAGCTGCCTCCTGCCAACTGGCTGAGAGAGAACCCTCAGCTGGGCAGTGCAGGCACCACTGTATTAGGGTCGAGTAGCAAGAGTAAGCCCTTTTCTAGGTATGTCTGAACCAACACTGCATGTGATACTGTAGTAATCTGTGGGAAAACAAGTTTTAATGTTATTTAATTTCCCCGTAGTCTCAATGGAGTAACCTCCTTTCTGTTGTAGTTTTGGGATGGCCTATGACTTTATTGACTGCATTGGAGATGACGTTGACGTGGTTTCAGACTCGGAGGTGTGCACTATATCTTTTGTCAAATCATCACAAAATTCATAGATTTACTCTTAAAAATATTGCTATTAATAATTTTCAAATTACTATAAATATTGAAACCCTTAATTAAATACGCTTGTGACTCCAGTGTTGTTTTCTGTCAAATTCAGAACATCAAGAAGCTTTTAAAAATCCCATTCAGTAAGTCCCACGTCAGCATGGCTGTCCATCGTGTTGGGAGGACACTGCTGCTGGATGAGCTGGACATCCAGGAGCTCTTCATGAGGTCCTCTCAGGTACTGCAGTGTTTTCACCTAATCAAATTTATTTATCTGCTTTCATTTGTGATTGCTGTTTTTTTCAGTGAGCATGTATATCCCTCCCTCTTTATCTGCTTTTTAGACAGGTGACTGGACCTGGCTAAAAGAGTTCTACCAGCGGCTCATAGACCAGAAGTGGCAGCGGAAAAAGAAGAGTAAAGAGCACTGGTATCAGCGAGCTATCCTCTCCAAGTTCCTCTATTATAGGTTGGTAAACGTGTGTTTTGGGATTGTAAATAGATTGATTAAAGTTTATCGTAAATGTTTTGTTTGTTTTTTCCACAGTATAAATGGTGAAGGAGCAGCAGAGCCAGTGGAAAATGATGCAGAAGAGTTCAGTTCATGGCCAACCTCCTTTACAAGCACACCGTCAGATGTGGAAGAACCAGATCCTCCCAGAGAGGTCAGAAAAGATGCCTAAGAAAACATAAAAAAATAGTAATGCAATTTATAGGAAAACACTCTTGATGATCAAAGCTTACATCACAATGAGATGGTGTGAATACCATAAGACAGTGGTCCCCAACCACTAGGCCAGGGCCTGGTAATTGTCCATTGGTGAATTGGTGCTGGCCCGCAGAGAAATAATGTTTCCTTTTTTCCTGTCTATTACTTCCACTTGATCCATACCCATATCAACAAAATAACTGACCAATAGAATGGCTAGGATTCCATCATCAATAATGCAACTATATTTGATTAGGAAATATTTTCTCAGTGAAGACAACAACAATAAACTCAAAATGATGCAGAATCATTGATACAAGATCCTAACTGGAGAAATCCTTGTTGTGCCCATGTACAGTTCATTTGGGTAGGAAGATTTTATAGGTTGGATAATATTTCTGAACACTAGAAATGTAATTTTATTAAGTGGTATTTATCAGCCACAACGACCAGTCTGTGAAAATAGTCAAATAACTGGTCCATGCCGCAAAAAAGGTTGGGGAACACTGTCCTAAAATTCTCATCCTCGTCTTTGGTGACAGCAGACGTAAGAGTGTTGAAAAACAATATTTCCATGTTTGGTCTCACTGTTTTACTATTGATTTATGTTTGCAGGGGAGTGTTTCTTTGGACAGTGAATTTGCTGTTGGTCAGGTGACATCGGTGCCCAAGGAACAAAATCTCCTTTCTCCATTGTTTAATGAGGGTGAAAACAGTCAGGTAAATAAAACAGTATCATTTATCTTAACAACTGCATTGTTAACCTCTGGTAAGTGGTTTCATTGTGCTCTTTTGACCAGGGATTAAGAAATGATTTTGTGCGAAACATCATGTGGACGTTTGAAGATATTCACATGTTGGTTGGATCCAACATGCCTATCTTTGGAGGAGGACGTTATCCTGCCGTGAGCCTGAGACTCAGGTCAGTTATTTTACTCGGTTATAAATTCACTTTTATTTCTGTTAAAATGGTTGTGTATATATAAAGTTGTGGTGACATCTTTTACTATAATAATTACATTTATAATAACATTGTTATTTTTTTTTTTTCCTTCCAGGGACAACAATAAACCAATCAACATTCTAACAGGCATCGACTACTGGCTGGACAACCTGATGTGCAACGTACCAGAGCTGGTCATGTGTTTTCACGTCAATGGCATTGTTCAGGTAAGATGACAATGTTTTGTACTGTAAAGAATTCGGTATAAGTGTATCTTGCTTTTTATTTCCATCTAGTAAGGATTTTGTTTGCTCTACATCTGGCAGTGTCACAATGACAAGGAGTCTGCTTTCTTTTATCAGAATCTTACATTAATTCACGTTTCTACAAAGATCTTTTTGTTATTTCCCCCTATTCTGTCTGTGTGTTTGTGGCGAAAAAATGACCAAAATTTCATACTTTTGATTCCCTGTGCATTTGTATTCATTTTCAGAAATATGAGATGATTAAGACGGAGGACATACCTCACTTGGAAAATTCTACATTTTCCACCAGGGTGGTGAAGGACATTGCCCAAAATATCCTCTCCTTCCTTAAGTCCAATTGCACCAAAGAGGGTCACACCTACTGGCTTTTCAAAGGTAGGACCTGAAGAGAAGAGGGAAGATGTTACAGTTCTGTGATTGAACGGTTTGCTCACTGTTGGCTCATGTTATCTCTCATTTATTTACACCACAGCCAGCGGGAGTGACATTGTGAAACTTTACGATCTCACCACTCTGTGTGAGGAGGCTGAAGAAGAAAAATGTCAGAATCCTTTCACTCTTCCTGTGGCGGTCTTACTCTACAGGTGGGAAACCAAACCTTTTCTGGATCCTCTTTTTGTAATAGACGTGACCATCACTGAGCTTCAACCTCATCAGAAGATTTTAAAGCTATTGCTTTAAACAGAATTAATTCAGAACAAATTTTTTTTCTACCAAAAAATGATGTTCTCACTAAAAATAGTAAAAATACGACACAATAGATATTTCCTTCTACTTAGACGTAGACTGATCCACATGGGAAATTGTTTTGGCACAGCGGCACATTGAATTACCGCAGGTAAAAAAAAAATGGAATAAAGTAGAATTAGAAAAGTAGAAATAATAAAAGTGTAATTAAACACAACGAGCAGTAATGAAAATTCTAACAGAAGGTAAATTGTTAAATAGAATAAAATAAAACACAATAAGCAGGAATGGAATAGCAATCCTTAAGCAAAGGTTAAAAACTATGAGCAGAAGTTAAAAACTGGAGCAAAATAGAAGCAGCACAGGAAAGTGACATGAATAATGTTATAATCTACCATCTAACATTGAGTGGTGAGTTATTATACTACTCAGTGTAATCTCAGTGCAGTGTTGTGTTTTTTTAAGCACACATTTCTTCAATTAATATTATATGTGTAAATGACCTACAGTGAAAAGACAAAACTCTTCTTTTGTAGAGTGGCGAGCAACTTGATGTTGAAAGCGAGGCAGAACAGAAAGCACAATGGAACCATCAGAACTCTGCTCTTGAACTGTGTCAAACTCTTGGATGAAGAGAGGCATTCCCAGGTAATAGCCCTGTTGCTACATGGAAAAACGGTTCCTTATAACCCATAATTACAATGTTAAATATTTAAGAAAACAGTGAAGGTAATGAGAGGTTATTCTTCATTTGCATGTTATTTGTGTTAAACAAATAAAATTAGATGCTTTTTTTTTGATTAAATTATTTTTCCCTTTCAGATCATCGCCTCTGCCCACTATATGCTAGCAGAGCTGTTCCAGCTGGATGAGCCACCTGAGGACGGTGGGGAGTCATTTCGGGCCAACGGCTCAGAGGACAGTTACAGTGATGACGGCAGGGAGCAGGATGAGGAAGACGTTGCGGAGGACGGAGAGCTGAGTGAGGAGAGCGATGACAACGGACCCTACACGAGCTGCTCTAACCCACAGGACGACAGTAAAGCAGTAGCTGTCATCCGCTCTGTAGGGGAGCTGTCTGTGCCGGAGAAATACAGATCCACTCACCAGATTAGGGTAAGAGTCTTTTTTCCCATAACAAACCTAGAAGTGACACGCTGTATAAAGATACTTCTGTTTTTTTCCCTTTTTTATTCATTTTGCAGCCAAATTGTGCTTTTCCCGTCTCTCAAGACAAGGAGGAGAGATGCAGACATGTCCTGAACTATGTATTGAAAGTGAGTGATGGAAAGACATTGCAGTGTTTACGAAGGGATTTCTAAACTCCAAGTTAATATTAACTGTCATACTCATTCCAGGGCCTTAAAGCAGTGGACATCAGCATTAAAAAGGAGAGCGATCTTCCTGCTGCAGACCCTAACACGCCAATTCCACTCAAGTACGAGGATAGAAATGCACTTGGATCCTGCACTTCTGAGAAAGGAATCTCTCTCCTCCTTGATAGAGGTCAGTTTGAGAAATCAGTACTTTTTTTTTTTTTTTTTAATAAACCTTTCAGTAAATTTACAAAGCAGCATCAAACTAATTAAATATGTGCGTCACCAGCTGGATCGGCACAGACTGATCAGAACCACCCGACACGCTCCGGGATGATTCCAGGCTCCTGGCAGCATCAAATGAAGCTGCAGCTCTTCCTCAAAGCCTCCAAAGCCTACTATGTCCTGTCTGACGCTGCCGCCAACCTCTCAAAGTACGGAAGAGCCTTGCGGTACATCAAGTTGTCTTTACAGTGCTACGGTGAGGATTCTTCAGATTTAGCATTAAATAGTGTTTGTTCAATCAATCGTCTTAACTGACTTCTCCTGTGGCCTGTCATTTTGTCTAGATGCCTACTGCTCAATCTGTAGTGCACTACACCCACAGGTGCTGCAGTTTCACAGCCAGAGTCTGTGCCTCTGTGGTGACATCCAGCTGATGTTGGCGCAGAATGCCAGCAACAGAGCTGCTTATCTTGAAGAATATAATTACCAGACCAAAGAAGACCAGGAGATCCTCCACAGCTTGCACAGGGAGAGCAGCTGTCAGGGTCAGTATCTCATTACAGTCAGTTTTACCTGGGGAAAAAAAAACTGTTCATATGGTATTATTTGACTTTAGAAAGGCTCAGGGTTAATAGGTTTCATCAATAAAATTACTTGTATCGTCAGAATATGGTCAATTCTTGTTTCTCTTCCTTTTCCGCCAGCCTTTAACGTAGCCACAGACATGGCCATGGACCCAGAGTATCAGCTTATTGTTAGCAGCAAATGCTACGAAGCCGCTCACGAACTGCTGGAGTCCGAGGCTCTGAAAGATCAAGAGTCCGACCAACTGGATCATGTGCTCAAGCGGTTGGGCAACATCCGGAACGAGATGGGAGTTTACTACATGAACCAGGCTGCTGCTGAGCAGACAGAGATGGAAGGTATTCAGATGCTGCTGCTGTCAATGTCTCTGATAATGTTGTTTTACAACATTGAGATATATGGCTAATAAATGTTGGCATGTGCAGCCTATGAACATCTTCATAGCAAGTTGACCCTACTCTGTATACTCATTCATTTATTTTCATCTGCTTGTCCATTACCGGGTTGCAGGGGTAGCTGGCACCACCCAAATCACACTTTGCACCATATTGTGAGCCTAGCTGTGGTTGGTGAGCCTACAAGAAGTCAAGTGAGCTGGGACGGTGCTGTGTACTCTATATTTGAGTTCCGCAAAAATTTTTGCACCATAGACCGGTTTAATGTCTGGTACTTTTAAGTTCTGGCAGATGAATACCCCTTAACATAATAAAATTTCCGGTGTTCTGAAATATTATCCTACCTATAAAATCTTCCTACCCGAATTAACGTGTATAAGAGACAGCAGTAAAGCAGTAGCTGTCATCCGCTCTGTAGGGGAGCTGTCTGTGCCGGAGAAATACAGATCCACTCACCAGATTAGGGTAAGAGTCTGAATAGCAAGTTGACCCTACTCATTATACTCATTCATTCATTTTCATCTGCTTGTCCATTACCGGGTTGCAGGGGTAGCTGGCACCACCCAAATCACACTTTGCACCATATTGTGAGCCTAGCTGTGGTTGGTGAGCCTACAAGAAGTCAAGTGAGCTGGGACGGTGCTGTGTACTCTATATTAGAGTTCCGCAAAAATTTTTGCACCATAGACCGGTTTAATGTCTGGTACTTTTAAGTTCTGACAGATGAATACCCCTTAACATAATAAAATTTCCGGTGTTCTGAAATATTATCCTATCTATAAAATCTTCCTACCCGAATTAACATGCACACAAGGATATCTCAAGTTCACATAGTCTATAATTATCCGCTACCTGATGGGTATAAAAATGTAGTATCTTGTATCAATGACTCTGCGTCATTTTGAGTTTATTGTTGTCTTCACTGAGAAAATATTTCCTAATCAACTATAGTTGCATTATTGATGATGGAATCCTAGCCATTCTATTGGTTAGTTCTTTTTTTTGATATTGGTATGGATCAAGTGGAAGTTATAGATGGGGCCAAAAGGAAACATTATTTCTCTGTGACCCCAGCCCAGTGCTCTATATACTGGATATGTTATTTGTTTGGCTAAGAAAGAATATGAAAGAAAATAACATTCCGAATAAAAATTTTGATAAAATACCGGTAAATTACTATTTTAAATTTTTTTTGTCCTCTCTCTGCAGTAAAGACCTCGGTGTCCTTAGCAGAGCAGGAGCTGTGGAAAAAGAGTTTCTCTTTCTTTGAGAAAGGCATGAAGGACTTTGTAGCCATCAGCGACAACACTAACACAGCCCTACTGCTGTGTAACACCGGGAGACTGATGAGGATCTGTGCTCAGGCTTATGGCGCCATATCTGCCAGCCAGAGCAGAAGGGAGTTCTCACCAGAGGAGGCGCTCTACTACAACAAGGTCCCATGATAAACTCTTATTATTATTATTTCATCACTGTACTTTTACTCACTGAACTCTGTTGATCATGCTGCGGATCTGTTGCTTTTAAAGAAACTAGCCTTCATTTTTTTTAACTTATATTTATTGTACTAAATACAATATGCTTTTTCTAACTATTAAGCTTTGACTGGTCCAGATTCAGTGCATCCACATGAAAAAACACTATTTGAAAAAATCCGGAGAGAAGGGAAAACATGCACGTTTTTTGTTCATTTCTCAATATATTTTGAGTTTGGCCCATGACTTCATGACGCTTTTCAATTCTGGCCCACTGTGAAATTGAGTTTGACACCCCTGGTCTAGATGATGTCACACACATGCTAGAAAAGCTTATAATAGGACAATCTTTCCATAATACCATGATATTGTCCTGTTTCTGAGTCACAGCGAGTCATTTACGTTTCCTTTAGAAAAGTTACTTTAGTTTTAGAAGTCATTGTATAATTGTATCATCATAAATTCTGCTGGATCAATGCATTAAAACTTATTGTGTTTTCTTTTACATCGCCCCAGGCTATAGACTACTATCTACGTGCTATGAGGTCGCTGGTCAACAGAGGATACCACCCTGCAGTGTGGGACAGTGTCAACTGGGAGCTGTGCACGACCTACTTTACTCTGGCTACACATCTACAGGACTACGCTCCTCTGTCTAGGAAAGCACAGGAACAGGTAGCTAATATTTATTTATTATTTAAAATTTTTTTTAGGAACAATTCTCAAAATTCAACAACCACTAGAGTTTTTTTTTGTCTCCCTCTAGATTCAAAGAGAAGTGACTGAGGCCATGATGAAGTCGCTAAAGTACTGTGACCTCCAGAGTGAGTCGGCACGACAGCCGCTCTACCAGTACAGAGCAGCCACCATCCATCACCGACTGGCTTCTATGTACCACAGCTGCTTTCGCAATCAGGTTGATGTCTTCATTTTTTTGGGGGTGGGGGGGTTTTAGTAGGTCCACTGACGGGAATGATGGAAATGTTTTGTTTTATTGCACTATAACACAAAATTGAGTGATTGGTGATCACAGGGTTGTGTTTATGTGACAGGTAGGAGATGAACGTCTGAGGAAGCAGCACCGCAGCCTGGCAGAGCTGCACTACAGCAAAGCTGTGAGTCTATTCCTCAACCTTAAAGACGCTCCGTGTGAGCTGCTTCGCACACTGCTGGAGAGAGTGGCTTTTGCTGAGTTCACTATGGCAGGTAATTAAAAAAAAAAAGTTTTTCTTTTATGAGGCAAAAACTTGATGTGAAAATGAGGCTATGTTTTCTTGTTATTATAACAGACCTGAATGAGGTTTTGTATACAAGGTCAGCATTTACCGTTGTTGAAAGAAAACACACCATTAGTGTCCTAGGAATGGTAGAAGCTACAGTATAGAATCCTAAAGTGGTTTTGCAACAACAGCTTTATTTTCACTATGAAAAGCTGGTCAAAAAACAGCTAAATAATGTGAATCTGCTGTGTTTTATTTTAGAAAATCTCTTATTTTGAAAGGCACACTCTGCTGAATTACAAGAGCATGTTAAAAAGTGTCTTTTCGAAGGTTTTTTGTTTTTAGAAAATTAATTTCCTTGGTTTGTATTCTATGAGAGTGGGTTGTGACTTAATGACCACAGGAAAATAAGGGTTCTGGGGTGAGACCAGTTCAGAACCATTGATGTAGACCATTAGGCCATAGGGTTCACACTCAGCTCATGAAAATGTTAGTGACAAAATAATTTCCCCATCTACTGGAAAATGTACAATGTAATAAAGTTTCTTCTAGTGAAGTCCTTGTGTTTTTTTGCCATAGGTCTGAGCAGCAGCGCCAGAAAGTTAAAGAGCCTGACAGCAGCTCTTCAGATCATGACAGAAACTCACTCTGCTTTTCAGCTTATTCAGAAAGAGCTGCAGGAGGAACAGTCTGAGGTGAGGTTTTGAAGCAGTTTCTCTAATGTTTGGTCTCTTCGTCGCAAATAACCTTGGGTTGTATATGATGCTTTTCCTAGTCGGGTGAAACAGTGGTTGCTGCACACTCCTCTGATGGGACCACTGGTCCGGGCTCGGGCTTGAACCTCCAGGAAGTAGGAAAGCTAATCGGTGTGTTTGAGCCAAGTTTCTCCTCCCTGCTGCTGCAGCTCATCAAGCTGATGACCAAACGGAAGCCAAGGTAAGAGGGAAAGGGAGAACCCTAATAACATAGGGTTCCTTTTAACTGCAGGAGAAAAGTCAAAAAGATAAAAAAAATTAACAGGAAGACATTTTAACCTTAAAGTCTGTAGTCCAAAGGAAGACATTTTTGAGCTGAGCGTAAACATACCTTGTCGTACTGCAGTGTTTTATCTGTTTAATCTCCACCATTAACTCCTGTGAAGCTTTATTCACAAACTATGACCCATTCCAGTTAACTGGAAAACTTTATTTCTTTAAGAAATTCTTTTCAGTAAAGATTTTTTTGACATTTTGATGAAATTGTGTCTGTTTTCCACAGCAGTACCGAGGAAGAGCTGCTGAAAACTTACAAGAACATTTACTCCAGGCTGCTGCGAGCCGAGAAGAACGCACCTCTCCTCGACCGAGTCGTTCTCTATATGGAGCTGCTGCAGCAACTCAGCCTACAAACAGGAAATGAAGACACAGGGTCTCATTGACAACAATATGACAGCCTGCCGGAAAATCAAATAAAAAGACTAAAGTCGGCATTAACTCGGCTCAACCTCAAGCTGCTCTGAAGAAAGCTAATTTCACCTCGTGCGCCTTTAAACCATATTCTTAATATTAGTTTTCAGTACGTTCATTGCTGGTTTTTCAGTTGCACAGTTTTTTTTTTTCTTTGTTGTTGAAGATGTGAAAACCCTGCTGAGTGTAGGACTTGATATCATTTGATTCTTTAAATATTATTTACACATTGGACCTTGTAAAGTTCTAAATTATTCAGCCCAGTCAGGATCAATTGTACGAATGAATTGCCTGACAAAAACAGTGAGTTTAAGGGTAACTGAATGTGTTGTTCAAAACATGTTAAAACATAGACCTGATTGATTACTTCCCCGAACCACATTGTGCAATATTGTGGCAACTTTCAATGCAATTTTTCCACAGAAATGTGTATATATGAATATATATATATATATACACACACACTCATTTCTTTATATCCGCATGGATCTGCTGTGAAATGGAAATAAAATATTTTTCAATTTAGTTTGTGTTTCATCTTTTACCTCCATAATGTTGTACTGATCCTAGATCAGTCTGATTGGGACTCGTCGCTTGTCATTTTACATGACAATCACTGAAATCAAGCAGTTTCCCTAACCCTCAGTGTGGGTTGACTTCCAGGTAGTAGAACTCATCCTTAAGCTCCTCCCACCTGGGCATCCTCTTCAATTTATTTAAAAACAATTCTGTTGAACCATAATTAAAAAGTTACGTTTGAGGTTAAATTGATCATTTTATTTTTAATTACATTGCATACATATATGTTTATCTATAATTTACAGGGCCCTGTTAGTATATGCTTATATATATTTTTTTCTTTTATTGTTGCAGGACTTTTTTCTCTTTCTTTAAATTCTTAACTCCTCCGGTTAAATGTCTAGTATATTTTTAGTATAATGGCCTGTGGCAGATAAATACCCAGATAAATGAAATTCACAGTTTTCTGAAATATTTTCCTACCTATAAAATCTTCCTACCTAAATAAAACATCAAGAATACAGCAAGGATTTCTCAAGTGCACACAGCCTATAATTATCTACTACCAGACCAGTATACAAGTTAGTATCTTGTATCAATGACTCAACATCAATGTGTTATTTTGAGGTTATTGTTGTCTTCACTGAGAAAATATTTCCTAATCAAATATAGCTGCATTATTGATAATGGAATCCTAGCCATTCTATTGGTCAGTTCTTTTGTTGATATGGGTATGGATCAAGTGGAAGTATTAGCTAGATGGGGACAAAAGGAAACATTACTTCTCTGCGGCCTGAGACCAATTCACCCACGGGTCGGTACTGGTCCCTGACACAGTGGTTGGGGACCACTGCTTTCAAGGATCATCAAGTTGAAAACTATGCCAATCTCTGGAGACACTGACCTGCCACACCTCTGAATGGTGTCTTAATAAAAGACACTTTGTCTCAACTCCAGCTTTGCTCTCCTACCGTAATTTACTTTGATAATTAGTCTGGGGAGTGAGTTGTTTCACATTAGCCTGCTGTCTGTTTATCTTTCTGCGCTCCCTGTAATGTGCTGAGTGTCTTTTTACTCCCCGACTGAATTATGTGGGACCCATAAGCGAGTGTTTGACATATGGGCCGAGAGAGAGGCAGGCAGCTGTGAGGAACGCCTGGAAAAAAGATCCCTCAGGTCTTTTGTTCTCTCCTCTCTGGAGGGGAGAAAACGACAGGATGATTAAAGCTTTCTGATGTGACTGTGCATTGTTGTGTCCCAGCCAGAGGAGCAGGAGATTCAGTTAGAGAGAACAACACCAACACCTGCACCAGGAAGATGGAGGCAGGTGTTTGACTCGATCTGAGGATAGCTGTGTGAGAGTAGAATCTTTATAGAGACATGCCTGTAGCTAACCGTCTGAGCAGGCATGACATCCAACCTCATCTTTTCGTATCGATGTAGTGTTTACTATCTATAGTTGTCATTGTCTTTGACGTTATCATTATCATTGTTAAAATATACCAACCAACATTATTTGCAGAATTAACCCTAATGCTAATACAACATTTGTATCATAATAAGCATCAACATCATGATAACATAATCATTTGAGAGAAATCTGACTCTAGCAAAGAAAATGAAAAAGTGTACTTTAACTATCCCAATTTTTGAGTAATTATCTTAATTATTATAATTATAAGTAACAATCGCCTGACAATCGGCAATCTTGTGGATCCTCTGGGAATTGAACCCAAGACTCTCCGCTCTCCCTATCTGGAGGCAGACGTGCTGACTGCTACACTCTGGCAGCAACTAAGATGTTTTTTTTTTTGTGAATTGTTTCTCGGAACTTTTACTGCCTACAGTAACATAAGAAAATGTCATATCCTCAAAAGGTTCATATCCCTTTAACTACATTGTCATTAAACAGTTGTAAAATATTGTAGTGAAGTACCATTATAGTAATTTGCTACTTTTTGATGATTTTGTTTTCTTGCATCTTTGATTTGGCCAAAGTGGGAATACAGAGGACAGGGTCAGAAGTAAATAGATGACTCACTGTGACAACCCTTGAAAAAAGGGACAACCCGAATGGAAAAGAAGATGCTTTTGATGATTACGCTATTCTTTGACCACTCATTTCAGTCCTTCTATGTCTTACCTACCAATGCGGAAGTCTCTTAAGAAGGCTATCATTTTTATCATTCTTGTGCTACCGGCACTCAGCTCCAATCTTTCGTCTAGACTTAATTTGCAGCTTCTGGGAACTGAAGTTTGGACACTATAAGCTCCGATTTGGCAGCACGCACACTTCCCTGTAAGTGAAGCCAGAGCAAAGGCTCACTAGGCAGCCAGTGGAGTGCTGTCATGAGGCCGTTAATCCCACAGAAGACACTGATGAGCAGAGTGGATTGCTGGTTTTATATGTGTAAGGGGCCTTACACTGTGAATAAAAGCTCCAGGCTTTTTAAGTAGCACCAGTAGGACCAACATTTTAATACTGCAGCACTCGCTCACATTGGAATATAGAGCTATATTTAACAACCCTACTATAGTTTCAGAACCATTGCTTGCAAATCAAAAATGCCATTTTTATAAGACCTTTCTCATTTTATTAAGAAATAACAGTTGCATTACTTCATATTGGCATTACTTCATGTAATGAACAAAAAGGCCCGGTGGATGGCAGTGTTGAACAACAAGGCTGCTCAAACGAAAGCAACGCTCTAATTGTAACGAGTGCCTCGTGATACCATGTTGATAAACGTAGATTTAAAAGACGACGCAGAAGGCACGGTTAGTCCCATTGTCTTATTATTGTCCTTTCCTTTAGAATTACAAATGACAAATATGGAACAACTGACTGACATGACACTGACATTTTCACATTTAAAACAAAAACTAGGGATGTCTGGTATGAACTTTAGATCAGGGTTCCCCAACCTTTTTTTGCGCCACGAGCGGTGCTATTTTCACGGACCCGTTAAGTTGTGGCAGACAAATACCACTTAACAAAATTTGATTACTGGTGTTCTGAATTTTTACCTATAAAATCTTCCTACCTAAATTAACTGTGCATGGACACAAGGTTTTCTCAAGTTCACACAGCCTAGAACTTTCTGCTACCAGACCAGTATAAAAAGTTAGAATCTTGTATCAATGATTCTGCGTCATTATGAGTTTATTGTTGTTGTCTTCACTGAGAAAATATTTCCTAATCAAATATAGTTGCATTGTTGATGATGGAATCCTAGCCATTCTATTGGTCAGTTCTTTTGCTGATATGGGTATGGATCAAGTGGAAGTAATAGCCAGATGGGACCAAAAGGAAAAAATTTTTCTCTGCGGCCTTGCACCAATTCACCCACGGGCCGATACCGGTGCGTGGCCCAGAGGTTGGGGACCACTGCTTTAGATTATATCTGATTTTGCCACTTTTGTCCAATCACATTTGACAATACAGATATCTACTGATTTTGGCATATGTAGGATATTATGTGCGACTCGGGGCAAATTTGGCAAAACCCACGTGTGGACATCAGCCTAACATTAGCCTATTTCTGTAAGAAAAAACTATCTACGACTGACAGAGAGCGG
>JAFBJS010057832.1:37122-48808 GCA_016785265.1 Paraplagusia blochii
CCAGTCAGCAGCATAAAAAAACAACCAGTGTGGCTGTCGCACGCTCTACTGACATGGATCCAAGACACTTTCATCAACAAGGTCAAGATCGACAACAAGTCAAATTAGGAACTGAGCGAACCGCAGTTCACCGCCAGAGACATGGCACAATATATCATCATGAGCCCACAATTGTACAAACACATCATTGGTATTTGCGAGATGGACGGACAGACAGATAGACAGATAGATAGACAGATAGGTAGGTAGGTGAAGACAGACTGGCAGACAGACAAATAGGTAGTTAGACAGACAGACAGATAGACAGAAAAATGAATAGACAGACAGGTAGGTAGTTAAACAGATACTGTAAATAGATAAATAGACAGATGGACAGACAGAAAGCTAGACAGGTAGTTAGACAGATACTGTAGATAAATAGACAGATGGACGGACAGACAGATAGATAGATAGACAGATAGACAAATAGATAGATAGATAGATAGATAGATAGATAGACAGACAGACAGACAGAGCGACAGTCAGACAGATATAATAGACAGACAGATACATAGATAGATAGACACAGAGATAAACAGTTTTACAGTCAGATAGAACTTTATTACTCCCTGACTCTCATTGATGTCCATCCTGTGTTTAAGGTGTGTTTTACTGACCTGCTGGGTAAAGGGAATGTAGGTGCAGGCTTGTGCACGGTTGACAAAGGTATAGGACGTGGTCCAGTGCTGGGTAAGTTAACTCCGTCCTCTTTAGAACTTTGTCCAAGGTGTGAGCTCCTCCCAAGTGGGTCTGCAGGCAAGGGTTTCTGCGGTGGACTTGGTTTATCAAAGTCCTACCAAGAATACGAAATCACTTGTTAAAGCATCTCAGAAAAAGACACTAACGTGCAGTATCTGAAGAATGGATTAGCTGTGTAGACGTGAACAGACAAGCTCCACTAGAGGGCACTGTATCATCAACAATCTACCTCCCCTCTCTGAGCCTGTGCGTTTGCTCCACCTGAGGGTAGGTACAGGGTGTCTGACAGTGATGTCCTCATGTGTTACTAATCTACGGTGAGGAGGAGAGGCAGATAAACACCTGCTACCAGGACTCTGGCTCCCATCATACAAACACGTCTCTACTGTGAACACACTACACCACACACAGAGAAAATGGATAAAACACAAAACGGAAATACATCATCTTTCCAGACTGTAAAAAAAACAAAACATTGTTTCGAACGATGGTAGTGCAGAGGACAGCACAACCGACCACACTCAGGTAGATGTCAATTCTCACGACGGACGTAAACGCGGTATTCTCTCCCTAAGGTAGCGAACTTAGCTTTAGCTCCAGCTACACGGGTATTAAACCAAAAAATGAATGGCAGTAATAACAATACTTTTTATTTGGTTTTCTAGTGTTGCGCGTTTTCTGTTTTATTCGCGTCCCATAAGGGTAGGACAGTGGGGTAACACAATGTATGATAGAACTTTGTAAAATATTCTTTCGGTTGTCATGATATTAGCTGCGTCAATAATTTCAAAAATTTGTGTGACACCAGACCCACGTGGACAAAAGGGCGCAAATTGCCTCCAAGCCCCTCCCCCAAACCCCCCCAAAAAACCTCAAATCTTATACACATCTGAGGTAGTCCAGGCCAGACTCCCAGAGGGCAGCCCGAGCAAATGAGTCCAGACAAAAAACCTCAAAAAAACAAAACAAAAAAAAAAAAACATAATTTTTTACAATTTGGTTTTTAAATCCATTTTTACACTATGATAACATGGAAGATAATTTCTTTGGCTGTCTTCTGCTTAGTTTACTGTCCACTAACCCATATATATATATATATAATAAATATATAAATATATACACACATATATGCATATACAGTATATATATACATATATACATACATATATATGTATATATATATATATATACATATATATGTACAGATTGATACATACACACACACACACACATATATACATATAAATTTACTACTATTCACTTTCTCATATTATACATTTTGTGGGCGAGAAAATACCAAAATAAACAAATAATAATCCCACACTTTGAAAGAATCCCTCCTACTCCTGCAGCTTCTCATGGTAGATGTGAACTATACAGAGAACTATAGCAGATAGAGAGGATGTTCCACTTCCTGCTGTAGGCCGATTATCTAAACAGCTGTTTGTACAGTTTAAGGAACATTTTTTTTTTTAGAAAGGTCATTATTTCTGCTGTGGGAACAGAGGATAACACAACAAAGCAATCTGAATCATACATATTTAACATCTGCCAGTGTGATAAGAGGCAACACAGTAGTGTTTCCCAAACAATTGTATCTATATTTTAAAAGTAAACCTCCAAACCCAAGTCAGGAGACATTATTTCTTAATCATTGATCATTTTTGAACCATAATGAAAATGTCATATTGTTGGCGGGGTGATATCTGATCAATTAGTATTTCAATATGTAAGTTTTAAAATAGCAGAATAAATAAAATAACCATGTAGTCCTAGGAAACACAAGTCTAGATCATCGAAAATAAAAACCCATTGTACTGTACTCTGTCAAGCTCAAATTCACAGTGGGCAAAACTTAAAAAGTTGCAGGCTCAACTGAGTATATATTTTTAAAATGGGTAGCAATTGTTTATTTCTACCTTCCAGTCCTACCTGTCCAGATATTCATTTTTTTTCCATATACAAACTTGTCCCAACTCTGTCCCAATCCAACTACCTCCATGCCCCCCCTCAGTGCATCCATCAATCTCCTCTTTGTCTCCTACCTGGTACCTCTGAACATGTCCAAACCATCTCAATCTGTCTTCTATAGCTTTTTCTCCAAACCTTCCTGTCTGTGTTGTCCCTCTAATCACCTAATTCCTGATGCTGTCCATCCTTGTCTCTCCTAAAGAGAATCTCAGCATCTTTAACTCCTCCACCCCCAGCTCTACCACCTGTCTTCTGCCTATTGCTGGTGACTCTAATCCATCCATCATGGCTGGTTTTAGTTTTTTTTTCTCAACACTAAATCAGGAACAAATCAGTAATGCAAGAGTACCATATGTTTCCAATCATGTCTCTTTGGCTGCAGCCTTTATAGTTTCTTTACAGTTTCTCTTTTTCACAGGCCAAATCTAACACATGTTTGATCTTGCGGGCCAAATATAAATACACTGAGGGACAGATTTGGCCCCAGAGCCTGAGTTTGACCACTGTGCCATATAGGATATTAATGTCAAAAAGCAAAGGAAGTTTTACTGCAGTGTTTGCTAAATTCTCTTAAAATAATTTAGTCTCCAAGCTGAGAAGCCGTGCAGAGTTTTAAACCCTGATGCTTTAATCAAACCAACGCTCTATTATCAACACAGCGTGTCTTCTCCACCCAGATCCACAGCAGCGTACTTGCCTTTGTGGATAATAAAGATGTGCACAGTAGGTGATTGTCATGATCCCATGAGAAGAACCTGTGTGAACAACAAGCCAAACTAACTGCATTTCACACAGGGAGCCGCCCACTGCGATCTGAGAGCACGCACCTACTCACGAGGAAACTCCTACATGCATAAGTTATGGATGGCTCGGTTTTAGTAACTCAGTCTGAGGAAACATTCTCCACTAAAACAGATTGATTTCTCAGCAGAGACAGAAATAAAGAGGCACATGCACAGACGCAGCCTCTCAAATGCAAAAATATTGCAGGACTCATGTGCATTCTAATAGCGCTCTTGGCAGGAAATCTCACACTTTAACTGCTGTCTTGGAGTTGTTCGTGTCTTAATCCAAAATGAAGGATTACACTGTCCTGCGTGCTTGGAGGATGATCTATGAGCTCTGGGCTTACAGGCACCTTTCACAACCCACCGGAGGAGCTGAAAAATGCATGAACGTCTGGCCCCAAACAAAGCTGTTTCTCCAAAACCTGAAGAGACGACAGTGTGTTTAGAGACGGTTTTTGGTTTTGTTTTTGTTTTGTTTTTTTCACCGCAGCTCTGATATGACGCTGGAGTTCATTTCAAACACATCTGTCCTGAGTTACAGCCTATTGATGTTGCACTCATTCAACTCCACAGGTGTCTGTTTTGTTTTCCTTCAGCAAAACCAAAGCAGATCTGCTTTTTAAAAATTCACAGTTTGACACCAACTAATTCCTTCTCAGTATTAAAAACAGATGTTTTTTTTTTTTATCTATCGTAAACACCTTGACATGAGCTCCTATCTGTGCGAGTGCATAAAATGCCCAGTAAAAAAGTCTTTTCTAACAGCACAACGTGACACAGACAGCACAGGATTATGTCAAGTACTCCAACACGGTTGAACTACAACGCCTTTTTTATGTCTCGGCCTGTTATTAAATCTCTACAGACTCCGCTCTTTTGTTCCTGACCTGGGTGGGATGTTGTTGTTCGCTCCATCTGCTTTATTACACTAAAATGAGCCTGTAGATATGAGCGAGCGAAGCGGCATCTTCACTGTACCGGCCGGACGGTGAGCAGTCACGAGGCAGGCTTAGCCTTTCAGCAAAAGTGCATCATTAGCGGGTGATCAAGGACAATTTGCTCTGGCGGCGAAGGACACCTCTTTCGCAGTGACTGATGGCTTTGGCCTTATAAAAATTTATATAATTGTGCGTGTATTTATAGCATGTTTTAACACACACAGTGGCTTAAGTGCACATTAAGAGCAGCTAGCTGTGGATCAGCGGCTACTGCGAGCCGTTCCCGGGTGGAAAGGTCAGGGGATTAATCTCTAGCTCCTCAGGAGACGTTGATGCATCTCAGACACTTATGGCCACATTACCACAGCTGGCAGAGTGGGAACGAGTGTGAACAGGTAAAAGTATAGTGTTTGGTATATAAACAGCACATACTTGAGACGCTGTTTGGATATTCGATAAATAACAGGATATGCAGACAACATTTGTATACACTATACGAACAACTATTGATACTACATATTTATGTCTTTACTCCCTACAGCAGGGGTGTCCACACTTTGTTGTCTTGTGAGCTACTTTTCAAATGACCAGGCTGAAGTGATCTACCTAGATTGAAAACTTCTAAATATATTTACCCATATAAACTGCATATCTTATACTATACATTAACCTGTTTTAAGATGTTGCTGTTTTGCCTATAGAAATGTTAACAACTCTAGATTTGAAAAATAGAATCACTTTAAAAAAAAATATATATATAAAATATATATTATATATTCTGTGATGAAGAAAATGGTGAATAAAAATTTGAGATTTTTTCCAGTCTAGGTTTTCCTTCATTTCAAGCTCATATCCCAGATTGCTACATTACCAGTGCAAGCAAAAGCACGCTATATAATTAATTATAAACCCATATAATACAACTCATTCTATTTATTATTATTCTATATTCCATACAATAAGTCGGCAATCCAGTTCCAGGAAACCCCAAGGCCATACATTCAAAAAGAGAGCAAGCAGAATTATTTTCCAGCTATACTTCACATATTAATATCTCACGCACTCCAATGTGCATTAAAATCCCACCATGAGTCACTAAAAGCCCGAGTACCACATGTCACTCATGCCATATATTGAGGACAAATACTGAGCTGTAAGAGGAATATGATGAAAAGGAATGAAAAGTCTAGATTGATTTTTTTCTGTTGTCACAGTTGCACTTAATCCACAGCTGATCAGCCAGAGCACTGGAGTGGCCTTCAATTGAGAAAGGATAATATTCAAGCTGCGGCTCCTGATGAATCCAGTGTTGGAGCATCTGACCCGGCTACTAGTAAGTTCTCAGTAATTTGGTCGACTTGTTGCATTTCCGTCTTCAATTCTGTTTCTTTTGGAGTTCTTTTCATCAGGGGTTTTGTCACCACTGTCCCCTGGACAGAGAGAACCTGACACCACATGGGAATCCACTGGAGTCAATGCACCGTGCACCTTTGCAGAATTTACCTTAAATCAATCATGTATTCATCCTGCCTCAACATAAATAAAACTGATACACTGTAGCTACAATACATCTACTGAACTGAACTGACTCTGACTGGCCAGAGAGAAAAGGAGAAATCCGAGGTCCAGAGGGAAGTGGAACAAAATCTCTCACAACACTAGTTCACACACTGTAACAATCACATGTCACACAAACCTGGTCGGCTCTGTAGGATGACTGCTCTCGAGGCAGGCTGAGAAAAGGTGGAACTCGGCGCGGCGACAGTGAGGTGTGGGCAGGCAGGGGAGGCAGCAGCGGCTGGCCCGTGTTCAGGGTCACGGGCATGGGATGGCTGATGTGCAGAGGCTGGTAAAGGGGCAGCCTGCGCAGCTTGTGAGAGTGGAAGTTGTGCTGAGGAAGGAGCGGCTCTGTGCTCAGGAGGGAGGACTGTAACGAGAGGGACGATGAGACTTTTTGGTGGCTGCTGCGTGATGGAGTCATTCACATACAAATGATTACACTAGAAACCCCTTCACATCAGGAGCACAATGGACTGAAACATCATTAATATTTACAGAGACAATCGAAGGTGAAAACAACACATCAGAGTTTTTCATTTTCTCTCTACGAACTAAATCAACAGCCTTTGTCCCGCTGCTAATCTCTGCCGTTATTGTTGTCATATAAAACAATAAAAAACTATTTTGTCAAGCAGCTTCGATCAATCATCTCTGCTGCCACTTTGCAAAGAAATATTTTATCACACGAAAATTAAAGTGGCTCAAACAACACTGCCGTGCTTCTTGTTTAGCTCAGCGACCGCCCAATTAAAGCTTCTCTGGTTCCTGTCAACAACAGCTCCCTAGTTAATATGTCTTATTCTGGAGACACAGGGGAGACAGAGTCAATCATCTGTCTTCCTGCCATCTCCTCCTGTCAACTCTGCAGCATGAACCGACTGTAGTTTGGAGAGGGTGTTGTTCACAAAGTCATCAAATCCAACAGGCGAATTTGAACACATGCATATTCATAGGGTACAGTACAATGAACTACATACAAAAGTCAAGTGTCACCTTATAGCTGCTGGATCCAGAGGGTTTGGGTGGAGGTTTCCGTTGAGGTGTGGATCTGCACATGGACTGTGTTCTGATGGGACTGGTCGGTTTGTTAGCCTCCACTGACCTGTTAGCATAACAAGTATGTCGAGAAACTCAGAGTAACTCAGTGGTATGAGTTAGATGGAGTGTAATATTCCGTATATTCCGATCAAAAACTAGATCACGATCAGTGGTAGATCATGATGATGATTATTTTTAGCGGTAAGTCCTGATGCACTGGTAGATTGCGATTAATTAGTAGATCTCTATAATTGTAGATCATGTTCTGGTGGAAGATCATTGTATGACAGTAGTCCGTGATCTAGATGTAGATCGTGTTGCACTGATAGATTGTGTTACAATCGTAGATCGTGATCTAATAGTGGATCTCGAAAAAACAGTACGTTGTGATCTGTTGGTAGATCATGGCTTAGCAGTAGTTCATGGTCTAGCAGTGGATTGTGATGCACCGGAAGATCACGATCCAGTGGGAGATTGCAATCTAAACACTAGATCTAGCATTAGATCTCAATGTATTTGTACATTGTGATCGAGTGGTAGATCGTGATTTGGGAGTAGTTTTTGATCTAGCAGTAGATAGACTGGTATTTTGATAGCAGATCACGATCAACGATGAGTTATATACTGGTAGAACTGTGTGCACCAGTAAAATGCTATTTACAGCTAGATTGTGATCTACTGGTACGTCACGATATACTATCACGATTGTGATTTACTGTAAATTGTGTTCTAGAGGTCGATCCTGATCTACCGGTAGATTGGCGGGATCTAAAGAATTTTAACTATTGTTAGATCGTAAAGGAAGTGCGGTCGGATCAAAAGCATTCATTCTTTTATTTTCATCCTCTTATTAGTTTTCCAAATTGCAAGGGCAGCAGTCTCCACAGCTGCTACCCAAATCACACTGCTCCATACTGTGAGCCTTCCTGTGGGTGGTGAGCCCACTGGAAGTTATGTGGGTCAGAACAGTGCCTTGCTCTGAGCACCTCAGTAGCCCAACAATTTACCAGGTGGACTTGGGTCTGCAAGGCTTCAGGTTCCAATCCACCAGCTGCCGCAGTGTGATTTGGGTGACAGTTGTGGAGACTGCTGACTCTGTTACAGAGTAGATGAAGATGAATGAATGAATGACAAAAAAAGTGTGGACAATCACACCCTACATGACAGGTTTATCGTGAAATAAAAATGTGATTCTTCTCTTTGCTCCTCTTTTATGACATTTGGAATTCTGCTATAATTCTCTGTAAAATAAAAAAATAAAATGAAATAAAATTTAAAAAGTATGTGAGGTTTTAAAAAAAATACCACTCATATCCTTTCCTTGAGTGATAAATTAAACTTTATGACCTGATGTTAGTAAATCACCCATCACCACTCTGGTGATCGAGCCTTTTAGTTCAGTTGGTATTTCCAGAAAAGCGCATTTTACCTGAGTTTCTCCAAGGTGCTCTTTCTGTTGGTGAAGAATATCCTCAGCAGGGTTTTCCTCTTCAGGAAAACGACGATGGAGGCGGCCAGTAGGCTGACCAGGGTGACCAGGAGGGACACTGTGATGGCCACACTGTCGGCTGACGCCATGTATGACAACACGCACATTAATACACACACACGCACATCTGCAGCACAGCACGATGAAGGGACATGATGCAGAAATGTTACCAGAGTCACAGCTAATTAACAATACATCTTTGGTATAGTATCTGCATGGGCAAACTAAGGCCGGGGGACCTGATGTGGCCCATTCAGCCTTGTAACCAGGCCGTCAAACCTCTCCAAATTACATAATTGGGGTTGTATTGCATGGCGCTTATTCTTACACCTTTTCCCTGCCACGCCCTCTCTTCCCTTATAGATGGCCAATCAAGCCTTTATGCATGACTTTTCTACGTCATTTATCTTAGTTCAAATGAAAACTTTATCTATTTTTCTCGTAATCCAGAACCTGCGTCCAATTTTGCATCCTGCTCCAGACCCGTGAGTCGAGAGGTTTGCTCATGCCTGGTACAGTGTGTTTTTTCGAAGGCTGTCCAAGCTGTGTTTTTGTGTGCATTTTGTTTGTAGATGTGTGCCTGCCTGGACGTGTGATGAAGTCCAAACCCCTCCCTACCTGCTCGTCTCATCGGCCCGCTGTCAACGCTTCCACCAAAGCCGCCCTTCTCACAGAATGGAGGAGCCCAGTGAGCTTCACAGTGACAGTTCTTCTTATTGTTGCACACCTGGAAACAAGGGTTGGAGCCGAGTCTCAAAAATGTGTCACATGCAGTGAAGAGGAACAACACAACAACAACAAATAACAACAAATATTTACTGTGTTATAAAAAAATACAAAAATATTTCACAAAATATATTAAGTAATTGTGTATTAAGCTAAGGGTTCTATTTGGCACAAGGACACAGGTAAAATTGCAGGTAGGGATGTTGGGCGGCCGCTATTAGCAGAATTACGGGATATCGATCGATATCCTGTTTTCTTCCGATAATGAAAAATCGGTAACACATTTTCAGGGTTTGACAAATTCACTGGAACCACACCGGGTTCAGAGACATTTAACTCAGTTTGGAGGCAAACAGCATCATCAATCGATATTAGTTGATATCGGTAGCAGACAACTAAGTTTTTGGACACTATCGGCAAAATCAGATGCTAGCAAAAATTAGCATCGGACATTCCTAATTCTGGAGGTTTAGGATAGGATAGGTTTATTGTTCATCACCCAAGGTGGTGGGGGGGGCACCAATAACAACAATAATGACACCAATTTTACAACAATTATTACACCAATAAAATAATTATAGAAGTTTCAGGGGACAAAGTGAAATTAAAAACTTGTGAGCATCCAACCTACGAACACTGTTAACATTTGAAAAAGCGCTGATTGATGACCATGTCCATAAAATGGCCCCTTCTATCGCAATAATCGCAATCAAGCAGCGCTGTTGCATTTTGGAGAGTTCATTCTTGCACTTCTTTGTGAGCATTTCAGTATGTAAGGTTTTATATACTTCACCATTTCTGTACAAGTGACCCTTACTTTCCAAGGCTGATAAAGCAAAGGCTGACGACTCTGCCTCAAATGGCAGTAATAGATTTTATATATTCTATATAACCACTTAAGAACAAAGTGGCTTTTTCTGTAAATTATATTCATGGAGGTCAAACGAAATTATCAATATTTACCCCAGGGATATAGGAGCACATGTGAGAATGTGAAATGGTGATTTGAGGGCGATTCTGCTAAATGCTATAATATATTCAGCGTATGCCTTCCAAGACAGAAACCCAACAATAAACCCGGTGCATTTCCCTCCCTCCATCTGGCTTCATACTGTGCCTGGTGTTTGAGAAAATGTCAGACAAATCGATTTGGCAGACATTTAGGTAGGAGGGAAGAGGCAACCTCAAGGCTACACACTTGATTTGGAAGCTCTTCCCTATCCCTCAAATGTTATTTATTCATTCATCTTCTAACGCCCTGTTCTTTTCGGGGCAAAGGAGTTTTAAGGGTCTGGAGCCAATATCTGCTGTCACACAGAAACACCACAGACATACTGCATACAGTACAAAGACGACCACTGACTCACATCGCTTTAGAATTACCCTTAATTCCAATTAGCACAATTCCACTTGTGGCAATGACTGTTTGCAGTCCTTTAATTTAACCTAGAGACTACTCTGTTTTAAGGAGATTTGATTGGTTAAAAAAAAAAGTATAGATAATAATCACAAACATCCCTGCAAATATTAAGAGACCTTCCTTAGGTTTACGTCACAAATCATTGTCGGACTGCTGATAACCTCCATCGTCACTCTCTGTCAGCTAGTGCTATATTTTTACTTCAACCCTTCTGCACCGATGGCTCCACACTTTTTATCACCCTCTATTGGCAGGAGATGATGGACAACTGTAAGACAGGCTCTAAATGATGCTGTTAACTAAAATTGATGTAACCTCAGCAGTACAACGATGAGGGATCGTACAGGAGACTTACCATCTGTACTGTAAATACACAGCGCCTCTGCCTGATTGTGCAATTATAGGGCAGTAAAATACTAAGAACAAAAGGACGCAATTGGACACGAAGCAACGAGGCGGCGGCGGCGCGCGTCCGGCACTCACCCCACGTCCGTTGCACTTCCTGGAGCACTCGTGTACACCGAAGACGCTGACATTCTGGCACTGTCGGTTCAGGCACACCTGTGAGAAACAGGTCTGAAATCATGAAGACGATAACGACCTTGGAGTTTGGGAATTTCTGCAGCTGAATATTTTGGGATGGAACAAAATGACAATGTGTTTGTGTCGGTTTTGACTTTTATATTATTTTTTTTAGTTCTCTAGGTCAATGGAGTCTTTGACATTTTGTTCCAAGAGCAGGGTGGAACTCGACTTTCACAATACTATACTTAATCACCTATGTTACTCACCTACGCTAACAAATCAACATTTTCCTAGATGTCAAACTCATTTTAAGTCAAGTTCATGCTATTTCTTTTTGTTTTTTTATGCAGAAAAATACATTTAATCCATGCCTTCGTAACCTCTAGGCTGGATTACTGCAATTCTCTTTTATCAGGTATTTCCTTCAGGTCCTTAAAGAACCTTCAATTGGTCCAAAATGCGGCAGCCCGCATATTAACTGGAACCAAAAGAC
>JAFBJS010057832.1:54749-65330 GCA_016785265.1 Paraplagusia blochii
GTTTTGTGTTCATTGTTTCCCCCAGGTGATAAACCTTTAGTGGAACAAGGCATTAAGATGAACAAGGAATTGAAGAAAACAGCACAGTGGTCTAATCATTTTTCCATGACTGTATAGTTTTGATGACCATAGTAAAAACCAGTGGAGACGAAAAGATCCATTGCATAATCAAAATTAGCCCTAATTATTACAAAATTAAAAAAAGTAAAAATTGAAGTGGCATCTTCTTGTGCAAGTGGAGTATCTGTGTAGTATGAATAAAACTATATATAACTATCTTTATCTTCATAAATACTATGTCTATATATTGCTATATTTATAGGAATAAATGAGGTGGTCAATGTATGATGATGTTACTGAACAACTCACTAATGGTATGAAGTGCAAGAGGCAAATGGATAGTCATTGTGAATATAAATTACAGAAGTGTATTGCTTAATGGTCAAGAACGGGTGAATCTGCAAAGAATTCATCCATGTTGGTGCTAATATAAATAACAAAACAATTAAGAGGAATTGTGCAACTGCATATACATATACTGTATATATAAATATATATATACATATATATACACACATATACATATAGACATATATATAAATATATATACACATATACATATACTGAGATAATAATACTAACTCAGTGGTAATATAGTCATAGTGAAATTAATTGCAATTATTCAACGACACTACACACAGCACTAATAACTACCTAATAACCCACCAATACTATTAACATTTACTTATCAAATATTAATCTACTGATCCAATAACATCCACCGTTCACTGTTTTGTCTCATATACTACTTCAAACTCTACACCTGTCTCCATTCAGTGTTAAATCCACTTTGTGTTTCTATGAGGAGATATTCCAGACAATCAGATTTAATTTAATTTAATTTAATATAATTCAAAGGCTGTAACCATAACTGCACACCAATCATCTTTTTCAATAAGAACAAATACTCTTTTCATTGTTCTCGCTTCATCCATGGTTTGTTGTTCTCCTGGCAGATGTTCTGTGTTAGGGGGCATCTCAGTGTTCTTCTCTTTACATCATTATAAATTAAACATCTGTGGCTTGTGTGTCGGATCAGAGGGTCTTCACATTTTTCAGCGGGGGCTTTTATCTGTCACAAGAGATTTTGACTGCATCAAATCTCCACCCGTTCTTGGTTGGATAACACAAAGGGATACCTGTGTGTGTGTGTGTGTGTGTGTGTGTATGTGTGTGTGTGTGTCAATGTCTGTGTGTGCAACAAAGAGAAAGAGAGAGAAAGCAACAAAACAAAACATGCCTGAATGGACACACACATCAGAGTGCATCAATATGGTGGCAGGGCCAAAAATCCAGTTTCAGCATTGGACCACAATACTGAGTTTGTTTCCTGTGTCACACACTTGGATGGTGGTTTGATTAATGAGGCCAGGACAGGGGTATGACGTCACAGTGGCAGAAGGTAGGAGGCCTTTAGAGAAACCGTGAGATGGTGTGATGTTAAAAAAAAAGAGCACTCAGCTTGTATTGTTTGTCTCAGGTGGTTGGCAGAGCTTCTAGTCTTTTTTTTTTTTTATGCACAGAGGATTTTAGTGCTTTTAAGCTGCACTTACAAAGTCAGTGTCAGAGGAAGTTTAACTAGCAGTCTGTTGTGTTTCACTGGGGCAGCTTCCACTCAGCTCTCGAGAATCTCTGCAGTTCTGGATGATCGCCTACATGACACTCACAGTTGTTGTCTTTGGAAAGTGTGCTTTGAAAAAGGAACGGCTACAATGCCTGCTTGACTGATTTCTATACAGAAGAATTGGTCTTTTGTCTTTTTTACATGCGCTTCTGAATACCCCAGTACAATAATAATATAGAAATACGACAGGAAGACAGGCATCCTTAACAAAATGCAAGAGGTACTGTAGGTACTGCTAGTAATAGAGCTATTGCATGTACTGCAAGTATTGAAGGTACCTTAGTGGCAGTGGTAGCCAACTAGCTACTAAAAAAAACACTGTTCCCTTAAGACAAGTACTGCAAGCATCGCAGGTACTGTAGTTATTGTAGGCAGTGTGGGTATTGTAGGTTTTCTAGACACAGTATATGCTGTAGGCACTGTAGGTACTGCTGAAGAAGTTATTGTAGATCAGTGCTTCTCAAACTGTGGGGCGGGCCCCCCTGGGGGGGCGTGGTGCGATGCTAAAGGGGGCGCGTGTGACCCTGGGAGACATGTTTTTTTTCTGCCGTACTACAATAAAGTGTAATTGCACATCCTTGTAAGTTGAACTATATCTCTTTCTTTTTGTTTTCTTTCTGTTAACAAGGACACGATGTTATACAAAGGTGTAGCTAGAACTATTTTATAGACAAATCCTATTATTTATAGTTGCGGCGGAGAGTGGGTGGTGGCGCGGGCAGCGCTAATTGTTTTCTTCTTGCTAGGGGGGGAGGCCGTAACAGAAAATAATTGAGAAGCACTGCTGTAGATAAAGTCGTCTATTGAACAAAGTATTTTTGAAGATTTTGCATTTTAGTTTGAGGAAACTTTTATTTTTTTCTCATGATGCATTCTGCTGACCTAATCATGTTGGACATGTTTTGGGGTTATCTGGTACTGGAGAACAAGTGGAAAAAAGTTTCTTGATAATCTTTCTGTAAAATCCGATTCTTGCCAGGCAACCAACGTTTCTCTAAACACCAAGATGCTTGTCAAAATCATAAGCTTTTTAGATCTTAAAGTTGAAAATCTTGGAAAAAGATGAGCCTTAAACCAATAGCTTTTATCCAATATGAAATACAGTTGCGTATATACTAAATGCGACTTTATGGCAAAGTAAATACGAGGTGATACTGGCATGGCAAATTCTCTCTAAAAAAAAAAATCAGACTTTTTGTGTTCTATTGTATATTGACAACTGATCTGTGAAAATAATCTTTTACATGAGACTGATCTGGGAACTGTCTAGAGGGGTGGGGTATTTCCATAGGCAGTTGTTGACGGATGATGAATGTTCTACAGAGACACATACAATGGGACGCCTCTACCCTCCGTCTTACCTCGGGCTCACCGCAGTCACACTCCTCCCCCTCCTCCACGTAGCCGTTCCCGCACTCCTGACCACCGTAGAGAACCTTGACCTCAGGCATGTTGTCCAAACACATGCCGACACCCTTCTCCAGACTGGCAGCCAGGTCCTTCTTGCTGCATGTGCTGAACACTGTCGGGAACGGATACCTATGAAGCCGAAAGGAAAGGGATTACCGACATGGAAATGGGAGGAAACACGAGTTGGATTATTTTAAAATTGCTTGGACTCTAAGAAAGTGTCCAATAACAACAGAAAATGAAGGAAAGCGGTCTCGCTCAGAACAAAGAGCTTTTACAACTCCAACTGTAAAAACAAGAGACTTTTTCACATCAGCTGAATGAACATTGACAGTTTAAGTTTGAACAGATTTTAAGTCCCTTTCGTTTCCAGCAGACTTCACATTCCAGAGCAGGACACTAGCAACGACTCCATCTACTTGGAAACCAGATACTTTGCAACATATGAAAATTAAAGTTCAGCAAATCCAGAAAGGAACATTTTCAGCACAAACCTTCAGCTCAAAATAAAGAAATCCCAGAATAACTTCATCCATTAATTTATCCGTTTGTCTGTTGCCGCGTCGCAGGTGCAACATTCTCCACGACTGCTACACAAATCACACTGCACCTTACTGTGAGCTATTGTTATCTGTTTTTCCACTGTTAGTGAAATCTGATAATGCAGTGCCTGGGTTTCCAGAAATAACGTGTGACATAAAAATATTTTTGTAGATAAATTGCTGTATCAGTAAGTGAAAGTCACTAGATGGCAGCAATGCAGCTCATTTCATTAATCTATTTTAATAATATTAGGAGTGTTTATAGAATACTTGGGCGTGAAGGACAAGAACAGTGTTTCGTACAGATGAATAACAGATATCGACAAAACGTTAACATTGGACATCAAGAACAATTTAATATTTGTATAAGTGTTAATAGTATTAATAAAGTTAGCTTTAGCCCTTACTAACAGGAAGGGTACATTCATTTTTTAAAATTTGCAGTCCAACTGAATTTTTTTTTTTACTCTTTGGAAAAGTAGCTCACAGTCTGTGATCATTGAGGACGGGGATATTTTATGCTAATGTTTGCCTTTGGCTGATAGTGGGGCCAGTGTTGCCAAACTTAATAGCTTGTGCAGAGTCCTGGCTATGACTGATTTGGAAAAATAAAACACTGCAGCCTTTTCATATCACAAAAAAACACGCGTGAAGACAAAACTTTGGCTTTATTTTTCTTCTTCTCTGCAACATCATATTGGCACCATCTTTTACACTTGATTCACTTAAAGTCACAGTCATTTTGATGTCGGGCCTGACTTCACAAAGGCACAGTTTGCCAGCTCGATATGGGGAAAAACAAACTCATAAACTGAGGACTGAGGCTACAATTATTTAAAACGCATACAATGGCAGAATAAAACAAGTGTTGTCCATCCCATAATATGCATAGCACACCATAATCTAAAACCACTTCTGTTTGATGGCAGTAACTGATGCGAAAACACGCAACAAAACAGAATAGCCGCGTGTCAACACTGAAGAGCTATGACTTAGATGACATTGTATGTATGGTGCATATGAACAGGTTTCATCTGTGAATCCGTCCATCTTTGTCCATTTATCCACAGGTGTACATGTCTCCACAATAGCCACCCAAATCACACACCACTGTCTCAGCCCCTTATAAACCTCCCTCCAGGTGATGAGCCCAATGGAAGGCGCCAACCACTAAATTGGATTTGATTTTGCCCAGGAGGTGAACCCTGGAGTTTGACACTAATGATGGACTCATTGCCTCTGGGCCCGTTGTTTCACAGTGTAGCTCTCAGCTCACCAGGCTCGAAGGCAGAGAACCCTCTGTATGTCGCTTTGGACAAATGTTTCTGCTTAACGGTTAAATGCAAATGCCCCGGTCAAACCCCACCTCCTTCCCCCACTGGCCTGCACTAACATTAGCCTGAAGGAAGGTCAGCTGCGGCACGGTTGCCTCCGACACACGTCGGCGGCTGCTTAATATACACGGTCCTAGCACTGAAATCAAATCTGACGACACGGAAATATGGTCCTCGCTCATGTTTTCAGTCATTGGCTAAACAAGGCCACATTTTAGAATAAATCATGCAGCACGCATACGAAGATTTTGTGGAGGCAGCAGAAGACTTCACGCGTGTCTACCTTTTCCACCTCTTCCAAATGCGGAACACGGAAAGTGCCCTTTCACTAACACTAGCCATGGACACTGGGCTCCAGGGGGCAAACATGTTTGGTCACGGTGCAACGGTCACCGTGTGAGTTCAGTCTACAGTAGTGAATCTGTGAGTACACTTGAAAACGGGACCTCAGACTAACATGCTCGACAAAGTGTGTTACAAAGGCAGTGTAGGATGGACTGAAGTCTTTAAGGAGCAACAGAGTGTGAAGACAAATTTCAAAGCTCAAGGCGATGCCAGGCAGATCTGTGGAAATTCAGTTTTACACAGAATCTTGGCGGAGTCTTGGTGGACAGTGTACGTGTCACAGGGTCTACAGGTTGTCTTTGCTTAAGGGGGCGGGGGTTTCTACGGCGGCTGCTTGGATCTTTCACTGCTGCGAGTAGACTATGGTGGAGCCTCTCCTGAGGGGGCTGGAGATAAAAATATGGAGGCATTCAACGGGAGAATATTTTCTACTAAAAGCACACAGATTTTCACAGAACACTAAAAAACATCAGTTCCCCGTGGCACCCTTGGGTGACGGTCCCCCGTCCACATCCATCAGTCTGTCCTCTGCTGTTTCATGACTCTTTCCAAAAAGAATCCCCCTTTTCTGCAATCCACACTTCTCTACAAGCTTGTCAAAGTTTTGTTCTCACAGTGACACATACACGTACAGCCACAACTATGGTAGTAATGACATACTGAGCAGAACCAAGGTCTTGTAAACATAATCCAGTGCTTCAGAATTATTTTCTGTTACGCCCCCTTAGCAAGAAGAAAACAATTAGTGCCCTCCCTCCCACCACCCACTCTACGCCACAACTATAAATAATAGCACTTGTCTGTAAAATAGTTCTAGCTACACCTCTGCATAACATCGTATCCTTGTTAACATAAAGAAAACAATAAGAAAGAGATATAGTTCAACTTACATGGATGTGCGATTACACTTTATTGTAGTACGGCGGAAAAAAACTGGTTTTGGCTAATCCTGTATGTCATACTTTGTCAGGACAAGACCAAAACTCATGTAATGTTTATGTATTTATGCAGAAAGTAGATGTACCAGTATCCAATAGGTCATCAGGACCAATATGAAATTATAATTAAATACTTTATTGGGCGGCAGTGGTGGCTTTGTGGTTAAGGAAGTGGACTTGGGTCTCCAAGGCCATTCAGCCACTAATCATCACGACAGAGGCCACGCTGTGGTCGCTCTGCTGTCTCTGAGATGAGCTAAACAGAGACAGCAGGATCCCTTGGACAGTGAGCTTCAGACCCTTCACTCCCACCTGCAGGTGTAGTCTGACAGCGGTCAACACAGACAGTCTCCACTTTAGAGTTGTGTTACTGATTAGAGACGCCTGCGTGCTGTCACTGCGACGCCGTTACAGATACGCAGCCCATTAACGGTGCACAGTGAACAAGTTGGCACCTCCGTCGTCTGCAGCTGCTCAGCGACGGAGGAGGAGGAGGACACTCATTGATATTAGGGCGTCTTAATTGGACGTGCCCCTCAAACAACATTTCAGCTGTCACCTCCATAAATATATGGGGGCAGCGGAGGAGGCGGAGGTGGGGAAAAAAAAGATATTTACATGCTTAATGCTGCCTCTTTGTTGACTTTCAGGGGGTGGCACACACTTCATTAGCTTTGACCATCTGCTCTCTGAGCTCATCATGCTTTGGTGGTCATGCTGTCTCATTAAATGGACAGTTAATTTACTTTGGCACAAGTAAACTTGAGAGGCTGGATACTGAATAGAGCGCAGCCTAAACAGATTCCATAAAAAAAAAGAGAGAGAGAGAGAGGAAAAAAAACTGAAAAAGCAGAAAAATCACTGGCACACTGCCACCATGGCTGAGAATTTTTGCCTCATATTTTGGAAGAAAAACATCTGTTTCATTAAAAAGACAGACACTAATTTAGATTTGAATTTCAAGTTGAATTTCATTCCCAGCTACTTCGAATTTTTGCCAAATCTGAGGATCGTTTGGGTACATGATAGGGTTTAATATTTTTCCCGAAAATGACAAAAATCAAATCCCGGGAAAAGACGAGCTACTTCCCGGGAATCCTGGGATTTATTTATTTATTTATTTTACCCTGTGTATAGGCCTTATTTAAGTATAATTCAAATATTCCTGCCAACCTACATTGTACATGAAAATATTGCTATTTTAGGCTGCAATTAGTGCTGCAAAAAACCATAGGTTTCATCTCCACAGCACCTTTAAAAGCTCAGCCACTTACGTGGTCGTGGGCGACATCTGCTGCATTAATATGGCAGGTTTGTTTTTGGGCTTTTGAAAAACTGGCCAAAAGTCTGAATAATATCTTTACACAACTCCAATTTAAAAGCAAAATATGTTAAAGAAAATTATTTCATGATCGTTTCCTAATACATTAGGCACGTATCCTAAAACTAAGTCTAACTTCAAGTTGAGAGGTGAAACGTTTTCCAAAAAAGCTGAATGTCCAGTTGCCTAACTTAGCTCTTAAACCTTGACCATGACCTGGATGACTGAGAACCTTCATCAACATATCCACACCAGACAGTTCCAAACAATGATCCCACCAAGACTGAGTGAGGCAGAGGGGTATACAGTATATACTATGGACACCAGGTGACACAAGTTAGACTAAAGACACAGGTGACTGTGATGACACTGATCAATTAACCCACAACAGCAAACAGCAGGGAAAAACAAAGATGGACGTCACACTTTTAACACTATCTGAGCAGCGCTGTTTTCCAACCTTCACATCTTTCACTCATCATTGCCCACTGTTCACTTTGGTGATGGGTTAAAAACAGAGGTTAAACTTCGTGGTGTGGATCACAATGACAAGGAGGTTGATATCCTTCCTTCTACAGTTGTGGATTAGAACCTTAAACCTTGCAGACACTGGTACGTTTTTTTAACCACTAGGCCACTACTGCCAGCCCCTATATGTTTTTTAATTTCTTAAGACATAAAAACAGAATTGCTGCCTATATACTGATTTTATTACATCTTTAGTGCTGAAACATCTATAACCCATACTTTTTATGTGATGTTATTACCACTGAAGAGAATGCATTCAGCGTGCAATCGCTTCCTGTCGTGCCTGGGAATAAACCCTACAGGAGCGACACGTCTAACCTTTCAGCAAATGTTAGGTTGAAACGCGCCATGATTAAATATCAGAAGGAAAGCCAAACATCAAGGAAGGAAATTTACTACAAACATTTCCACAACCTGCTGTCTCTAACTTTGTATGATGACATTTAGTTCCACCCCGACTTTTTTTTTATCTGCAGTCTCAGGAAGAAAGAAAGGAAAAAAGTTCTCTGATAAGACAGCGTTGTTTTCTTTAAAGATTCAATTCAATTATCCTTAGTGCCATCAAAGACGGAACAAGGTCAACAAACATGGACTAGCGCCATCTACAGACCAGTGGAGGAGACTCTGATGATTCTTCATCAATACAAAATAAATTGATTTATATATATATATATATATATATATATATATATATATTTTTTTTTAGAGTTCACAGATTTTGAGAGAAAAACATACCATAAAAAGTCCAACAGGTGGAGCAAACTGTTAATGCTGTAAGTCAGTTAGTGTAAGACCACACTTGGGCAAACTAAGGCCCGGGGGCCAGATGCAACACATTTGGCGTTATATTCCAGCCCGCCAAAATTGACCAAATTATACTGTTAATTTATATTATCGTTATCTTTCTAACTTTCTCCTGCAAAGCCAGCATTTCCCCAATAGATTTGAGCATTTAGCCTTTATTCAATACTCGTAAATACTCAACCTTTCTGATCCAGACCTGGCCCGTGACTCAATTTTTAGTACAAACCTGTGGCCTGCGAGTCGAAATAATTGCGGTTCCTACTTTTCAATCCCGACGCTACTGATGGCTAACACAAATACTTTTCTTTTTGCAGACTAAATAAACATAAATATGCATAAAGTAAACTTTACAAGCCCCGGAAAAAACAAAACCCAAGGTCACGCAGATGACGCTGAGCAGAAACACAGTCTTTAAAAAAAAAAATTCATCCTTAAACTGTTCACGATGCCTCGCCTCCGCCAAAAACTGTCAAAACAGACGAGCAGCATCCGGAACACGTACAGGAATTAAAGTTGAAGCACAGGAGCAGCCCGTGCCAGCGTGCAGAGCTGCACCTTTCTGCCCAATTACACACACAGACACAGAAAACCACTTTTAAGATTTCTCTTCAAGTGATGCAACACTTGGCTCAACTTCTTTAAGACAGCCGCACTTCAAAACATCCGCGTTCACCCCCTCGCCGCCACTTTCATTTCCTCTAACCGTTGTGTCCGATGCCAGAGTCTCTTTCGCACGCACGCACACACGCACACGCACACACACACCTGCCACAGACGTTTACATTGTCATCATTTCTCTTGTTTGTCTCTCTCTGTCTCTCGCCTCTCTTTGTATTGTCAGCGTGGAAGATGAAAGTAAACTAGAGCCGTTTCTTCACTCTGCCCATCCAAGGCACCGAGTAACCTTTCTGCACATCCCTCTCTTTGTGCCACGGCCCTGATTGTAGCTGGCAGTGTCGCTGATAATCACGTCATTTAGATGCAGCCTGTCTTCTCCTCCATTAGCAATTCTAGCTAAGAGTATCTGTAGCACACAGTCGGGCTCGTTGCGTTGCTTTACAATGATGTGCTTAACATTCCGCGAGTGTCTGCGCTGACGGACAGGGGAGGTTGTTAATGTTTAAAAAAAAAAAAAAAAAAAAAAAAAGGTAATATTAACAAAAACACAAGAAAAACCTTGAGGGAGTTTTAACTTTTCGACTTCTTGAACTGGCTCTGAAAGTCTGTGTGGAACTTTAGACTCTGAGGGAAATCAACACAGAAATGACAAACAGGTACAAAAAAACAAAAAAGTCTGACCTATATCTAATATTCATTTGTAAATATAATATTTTGTGTAAGAACTGTTGTTAATTGTAAATTCCCAATGGTTTGGAACTGTTTGCGTTTGATTAGTTGAAGGATAGCTGTAATGAAATCACAATTAATCGTGATTAATCATTTCATTAATCACGATTAATTGATGTAAATAATGAATGAGAATAATGTCTGCGTATTAAAGGGGCCGGACGAAATGTCACTGTATCAAATAGGTATTTAGAATTCTGACACCTGCATCACATAACTTATACTTTTACAAAATAAATAAAAAAAAAAACACAAATGAGTATGATTTACCTTCAAGTATGATTTATCTATTTATTAAAGCAGCAGTGTAAAGCCTGTCTCTTATACA
>JAFBJS010057832.1:65780-76096 GCA_016785265.1 Paraplagusia blochii
GTTTGCGTTTGATTAGTTGAAGGATAGCTGTAATGAAATCACAATTAATCGTGATTAATCATTTCATTAATCACGATTAATTGATGTAAATAATGAATGAGAATAATGTCTGCGTATTAAAGGGGCCGGACGAAATGTCACTGTATCAAATAGGTATTTAGAATTCTCACACCTGCATCACATAACTTATACTTTTACAAAATAAATAAAAAAAAAAACACAAATGAGTATGATTTACCTTCAAGTATGATTTATCTATTTATTAAAGCAGCAGTGTAAAGCCAGGCATACACTGTATGACACTGAGCCAATCTTGCCCTGATATTTCAGTTGTGCAACTAAATAGCAATGATTATGGTCTGAGTCGTGTAATTTGTGTGGCGTTACGTGGGCTACGATTTCCTGCTCCATCATACCATGCTGCACATTCATTAACATAGATATGGAGGAGAAAGCAAGGAAATAACACAGAGCAGCACGGTAGGACTGACAGACTAGATTGACCACGTCTGTCATAACATTTCCTGGTCCATAAACATCAGCGTCACCTTTTTCCGCGTACGTTTGTAGAGTGGCACCAATTGTCAGGGGAATTTTAAATCTATTCCTGCAAATCTATTGTGGATTTTTTTTCTCACTGTAAAACCTTTAGTTTCATTGGAGCAATGTTTCATTTATTATTTTTGTTAGGTTTCGGCTTCGTTGAAGACATGGCAGGACCCAAATGCAGCACCAGGAGGCTTTATTTTAGTTTTCAAAGTTTTAATTAAAGTAAAGACAACAACAAAAATGACATGAGCTAAACAGACTCTTGAATTCCTTTTTCCCTGTCTGGGTTTTTTGGGAGTCGTTCCTCAGCCAGTGTCAGGGTCTATCAGGGCAGGGTTTTTTTTTTTTTTCTCTCTTGTAGCAAAAATTGTTGCTCCAATGTATGGTTGTTTTGTACAGCGCCTCGAGATAACGGCTGTTGTGATTTGGCACTTTAAATAAATAAAAATTGAAGTTGTTGAAGTTGAACAGGTACTTCTCACTACAACTTTAAATTGGTTTGGCTTATTCTGCCAGAACCCTCAACAACAACAACAACAGGCGATGCCAGACATCTCCAAACAATGATCTCACCAGACTAACTGCGACAGAGAGGTGCATTTTTTAAAGGAAAAAACATTTTGTACATACATAACCCGCACCTGACTATAAGCCGCATGTGCCGCATTATTTTTTGCATTTTCCATGATGAGGGTCAGTTTATGCTAATTTTATTCACGTACAAGGCGCGCGTTACCGTACGTTGTACTTCTTCTTCTATGGTGTTTATTGGCGGTTGTGCCCCTAGTGGCCGTTAGAAAAAATGCATACATTAGCCGCATCTCTGCATAAGCCGCAGGGTTAAAATTGTGTGACAAAAGTTTCGGCTTAAAGTCTGGAAATTACAGTATATATACCGAGGACACCAGGTGACACGAGTGAGACTAATTACAAAGACACACACTGACATTAGCAAACACCAGGGAAAGGGAAAAACAGACACCACAATTTCAAAGTTCAAGAAAAACACACCCTAGCAAGGAAAGGTTGCATCACAAAAAAAAACTAACAAACAAAGGGAATGAATTCTGTGTTTTAGAGCAGTTATACAAAAGAAAATGTACAACAAAATGCCAGTTTATCAAATAATGTAATTGGAATACTTGCAGATTGACTTAGTAACAGGTGGATTCAGGGACAACAGCTCAATGATAGCTTCCCTTGTTTACTAATAATGCCCCAAGCACTACTTAGCATGCACTACTACGTATATTTTGGTCAATATTATTTATTGCGCAACAACATGGTATAAAGGAGACGGGGTAACATTGGCTACATCTGTCCACTACTTCCTCTTGTACATTGAATTATTTTGTCTGTTTTTACTTCCAACTTCTTCAGACCAAATAAGACATTTTTAGGACAAGTTTTCAGGAGATACTACTGGGCTCTGGAGGAAGCAAACATTGCTCCAGTTCGTTTTATCTTGTCAGATTTAACAGCTTTACTGCTCTTCTCATGCCGGAAAAAATGGTTTTAAAAAAATATTGTACTCGCACAAAAAAAAGGTTGAGATGGTTGTTTTGTTGCTTCAACTGCTTTGACGTTCAGATCTTAGGGAACTCAGAATATTTGCTGTGGTTTTCACTATGAGTACAACCAACTGCTGTCTGAGTATAAATGATTTGGAGATGTTCCTGTTTTTCAACTCTACTCTTTAGAAATTGCTTCATGAGCAGATTCACTCAGTTTGCCGAGGCCTTCAGCACAACACGACCTCTCTGTAGCTGCGAGCTTTTGTTGTTTTAAAACATGATGACTAGGGCACTCCTCAAACTGTACCATCATGCATTATCGAACATTCTGAGAGGAGCATATTTGAAGTGGATCCTAGAAGGTTCAACATTAATATGTGAAATAAAGTAGAAAGAGATCACATTAAATTGAAGCAAAGACGCGTCTTTTTTTCAGCAGCAGCAAATGCAGTGAAGGGCTTTAAACCGGTTCAAGGAACAAAAATGAAAAACACAAACTTTTTGCCAGGAACAGAAACAAAACCCTCTGTATCCTACAAAGTCCTTGGTCTCCTAGTCTAGTCTATGGTAGTCTACAATGACCTGATGAGTTTGACTTCCTGTGACGTTCACTGACTGAATGGAGAGAGTGGGTGGACCATCAGACTATATGGGGAGGACTGACTACCAACTACTCTCAAAGACAACAGTAAGAGGTCAATATTGGAGTCTGTCAATATGGACAACGTTAGTTTCACCAACAATGTCAATATATTTGTCCATGTTAATGATGGACTGGTCAACATTAAATATTATACTTGGGTAATAAAGCATTATCAACGCATTAGGCTACAGTATTTCTTTATGGAAGAGCAAACAAACTAATTCTACTGTATGTATTGTTTTGTGTTTAGATGAGAAGACATTCTGAGACAATCTCTCTCTCTCATATATATATATATGTGTGTGTGTGTGTGTGTGTGTGTGTGTGTGTGTGTATTGCTGTTAAACTCGGCTGTCAAGGCCTTCCTTGTCAGTAATTAACCTTATTAACCCAATAAAAAAAATATTAACCTTAAGGAATCTTATTTTTATTGTGGAATATCAAACCAGATATTATAAAATACAGTTTCCACTCAGAATGAACCGCTAAGCAAAAGATTCCAAACGGTTCTGGATGCAAGTCATATTTAAACATTGGTGGATCTGCCATTAAGTGGAAATGGAGCAGAAGTTCTGCCTCTGGGACTGAGAGAGTGTCCTGGTCCTCTGCAGTAAACTGTAAATTTATTGAAATGGTTAAAGACGACTTCGCCGTGCGTACATGAAAATCAACTCTTATCCCCAACACGAAATATATCTGAGCTGTATAAACAGGAACTGGCCGACCCACAACAGACAAATCCTCGCACCACAACAGGGATTGAATCAGAACCAGGCTCCTCCTTATCTATTTGCTGTTAACCAACAGTCACACAGAGACCATCACTTGCAGGGGGAACAGTTATCTCTTTGACCCAGGCAACATGAGCTGAATACTATTCCCGCACGTACGTGTGTGTACCAGTGAACACACATCAGGAAAAACAAACAAGCATCGAGTAGGAAAGAAAATGTATCTGACCTGTATGTCTGGGGACGCCAGATCCATATTTATTGTGCTGTAGACGCGCGGCAATAATTAAAATTTATTGAGGCAAAAACTAAAGCTGCGTAAAAGGACAACTTCAATGGCTAATTATTTATCGTCTCGAAAAACCTGATTACACGATTTTATCCCAGGTACCTCTGTACTGTTATGATTTTATGAGATAGACATCAAATTAAACCATAAATTAGCCGCCCTGCTATCTCGGCACAGCTCCCTCTGCTGAACCCGACCTGTCACCGCAGACAAATACCCTCACACTGTAAGTCTATAATTCTCTAATCTTGCATTAAGTTGTATTTCAGTTGCCTGAACTGCTCCACTAATCACTGGGTGTTTCAATGACAGCAGAGTCAACCAACAATTCCTGCGTGGTTTATTTCTGGTTGATGAAACCAAAACAAACAGCGGGCTCTCACCCTGTGGAGGGGGTCATTATGCAGCCGCCACGGTCCACTGTCATCCTGCAGCCGCAGCCACGCTCCGGGGTGTCGTGGTTCATGCCAAAATTGTGTCCCAGTTCGTGTGCCAAAGTCACGGCGGCACCCAGCGGGTTGTCAGAGTGATCCTGCGGTGGGAGGGAGGGGAAAAGAACAGGGCATCACAAAGCATGAGAGTGTGCCAGCCATGTGTAATCTTCCTGAAAGGGACTTCAATTGAATAAGAATCAAAGTAAAGTGACGAAGAGGAAAAAAAAAAAAAGAACAAATATCAAGTTCAAACAAGACATTTTAGAAGCTGCAGTGAGTGTCCCAGATCCCCTCTACTCATTCCACTCATGGAGCCCCGAAAAAAAATCTGCCATCCCAATTCCCGCAGACCCAATCATACAGAAGATCTACTGCAGGAAGCAGCGGCAGCCTAGCGCCATCTTACAAAAACTGCCTGACAGGTAGGTGGAATATAAATACTCCCGTAAAAAGGTGAATTACAATGTAAAAGGACATTTTTGATAATTAGACAGTGAACCAGGATAGGAATAATTTCATAACCCTTTGGAAACAGGGGCTGAGAACACGGAATTGATTCAGAGTAGGATTCAAACAACAGCTTGGTCTTTAGGGCCCTGTTTATATTACATATGTTCCTCAAAAAATATTTTGCTTTGAATATAAGTCGCACATCTTAGCTATTTGGCTGGGTTTTCGGCTCATTGTGTATATATGTATATACATATATGTGTATGTATATATATAAATATATACATATATGTATATTGTATATATATATTGTATATGCAGTACATATATGTATTTATATGTATATATAAATATATATATACATACATATATACATGTAAATACATATATGTACTGCAAACATATAGTTATATAGTTATATATACACGTATGCACACACATATCTATATTGATGTGTATAAATATATATATGTGAACTACTATAACTATATAAACTATATACGTATGTCCATACAGTATATATTTTATATTTATATAATACATGAGCCTGTAATAATGTTCATTATTATGTCATTATTGAACATGATTAATCGCTATCACTAATCATTCATTCATCTTCATCCTCATATCCATTACTGGTTCTCAGGGGCAGCGGTCTCCACGACTGTGACCCAAATCACACTGTACCATACTGTCAGCCTTCCTGTGTGTGGTGAGCCAATTGGAGGTTATGTCTTTAGTAAGTTTGAAGAGTCATTATTTATTTATAATAATTTATATTATATATCATTTATATATTTTTTCGCAGCTACCCCGTCTTTATTTAGACTGAAAACTCTAACCCTAATAAAATAGTTTGATTCAAGATGAACACTAAACCCAGCAGTGTTCTGTCCTGTCATGTTGTGAGAACATTTTTTGCTTTCTTAAAGGCCAAGTCATATGTGAAGTTTAGGGCAAACAGAGCTGTTTTCATGCTAAAATTACAGAGCAGGATGACAGGAGCCGCGCCCCGCCTTTGGACACACCAAGACAACTTCCATCTGGTCCTCTCATATTTATCAGCGGCTGCTGCTGCGTGTGGCCGGGGCTAAACGCTTCCTTTGCAACAATATGAGAGTCAGCAGAAATAGATGGATCTGCGAAACCCACTATCATGACTTTGAAGCTGCTGCGAGGCCACGCCGAGGCAGTGGAAATTAAAAACATCGGGGAAAAGACACCACATTAAACAAACGAACGATTCGATTCCGATTATCACGTCGGTCGGAGAAGCCGCTCCTCGACATTTAGCTTCTTACTGGTTAAAAGGCTCTTTAATCCCAGGCCAAATCTGCTGTCATACGTCACCTCGGGGCGACAGGAGACATCTGGAGGGGCTTCACCAGAGCCACGGCCAGCAGTTAACACTGCTGCTCATGTGTGTTCACATGTAAGACAGGATGTCATGGAACAAGGCACATAACCACTTGATATAAATGAGCATGAAGCCACAGAGCTGCAGCAATTCACTGTAGAGATTCCATGACTATCCTCAGGGTGATGCACAGTCAAGTGAAAGTGAAGAAAAAAAAGCCTTTTTTTTAATTCAAATGTTGAAGCTGCCATGAAGTCCTGGCAGCTGATAATGTATGTATGTTAATGTGATTTTTTTTTTTTTCAACCTCATGGTCTGTGAATTACCACCTTTGAGTAGAACCACCACTGGGTTATTGAGTGGAAAATATTTAAAGCAGAAACAAGCGAGCGCCGTGCTGCGCTGCAGATATTTGGCAAATCTGATGATCCTGGAGTTTTGCTTACTTTTGATTTACAGCGAAAAAAAAAAAAAAGTCAGTCCTTTTTTTTAGAAACTTCTGTCTCAGCTTCTCTCATCAGCAATTCTTAATGAAAATGACAAATCATCATCTTTTTAATTTATTTGGAATAAAAATAATCTAAATTTGAAAAACATTTTAGGTCAATCACCTGAAGTATTTCAGCTCATTTTGCCTTAGTAAATCACAGAAATCCCTCAAAATTAATGTGTTATTTATTACATTTATTCATTCATCTCCGTCTGCTTGTCAGTTGCTGGGTCCCAGTCCAGCAACTCATACTGCACCATACCATGAGCCTTCCTGTGGGTGGTGAGTCCACAAGAAATTATGTGGGTCTGGACGGTACTATGCTCAGGGCACCTCAATGGCAACCTGGCAGCTGATGGATTCGAACCTGAAGCCCTGCAAACCCAAGTCCGCTTCCTTAACCACTAGGCCACCACTGCCGTATTTATTATATTTTTTGGAGTCATTTCTTTCTCTGCAGGGCTTCAGGTTCTAATCGTCAAACTACGAGGATGCCACCAAGGTAACTTGGTAACCACTGGGCTCACTACCTACAAGAGACTCAAAGTATGGTGCTATGTGATTTGGGTGGCAGTAGCGGTGACCGCTGCCCCTGGGACCAGGCAATGGAAAAGAGAATGAAGAAGAATGAATGAGTAACTAAATGTTGTGCTGGAAAAAACCTTGAACTCGTACCAATAAGTGAGTGGATGAAGGTGAGTCTGTCTGTACAAATGGGATTGTGAAGGTTCGTCACCAGGGTGACTGTAAAGGAGAAAGCAACATGGTCGTAATCCTTTGTTAATCTGATAATTCAATTCTGAACTGACATCACACCAAGATTGACCAATACCGTCTTCTCTATGGTTCCAGCAGGTGGGGCTATGTCACACTAGGGCTATTTCTCAAAGAACAAAGACAGAAAGTATAGTAGTATAGTAGTTAATCATCTTCAACAGATGACACTAACATTATTTATTAGACAGATCAGTATCGGCTGCATGTATGTGGCTGAAAAGATTATGATTAATGAATACACAAGCGGACAGAATGTACTACAAATACCTCATGTATAAAATATGTATAATTTACATTTGTGCAGTAATCTTATTATTGCTCAAGATGACTTTACAGTTTGAGCAGCTGATGGATCAGATGTCACCTTCACTGTCACCTGATGTCAGGCTCAGTGATACAGTTTAATTGAATTAGAAATGTGTTTGTCGGTGTGTCAGTACGTACCTGTGGTTGTAGCCATCTTTACCTTTGGTGACGGTAGAAATGCAGTAAAACAGCAGTGGATAAGATACTGTATGTAGTTGTAAAACGTTAAGAAGTTGTTTTGTTAAGACATTAGTAGGAGTAACGTCACATGTCAGGTTTGTTTCTCTATGGTTAATGAATTGATTTCATCCCAATCACCTGTGTCCAGTGATTCCAATTTCCAATTTCTTCTCATCAGACCTGATGGTATGAAACTCCTAAAGGACTACAGCAACTAGAATATCATCCCTGGAACAAGAGTTTTTTGTTACTTTTCCCTTTACACTGTCAATAAATAATACTCTAGGTTAGGGCTGAGTATTGATTCAAATTTTCTAAATCGATTCGATTCAATTCACGATTCGCTTCGGTTTTTGATTCAGTTTTTGTCATATCAATTATAGTTCGGTACCAACGTTATTCTCAGATGAATCAAAGCTAAAATTGAAACTTAATCCATTTGCTAATAAAAAAATTAATTTTTTTAGATTTGTTTCCATCACAAATTTACTCAAGGCAGTCATCATGCATTTTTTATTTAACATGACTTGACCCAAAATTACAAGGTGCACTCTAGTTTTAGATTTTAGATTTTAGTGCCATGTTGTTTTTGCATCTGTTTTACGTGCGAGTGTGTTAACTCGCACATAACCACGTAAATACATAATCACCTGTGGTGCATGAGCTAAAGTTGTTGGGAAAAGAAGGAAAAAAAAGATCGATTTTTCGATTTATGAATCGATATTGTCCTATTAACAAAAAATCGATTAAAATCGATTAATCGCTTTTTTTAACCCAGCCCTACTCTAGGTATTGTAGTATGGTGTAAACAGTAGTTCTTAACTGTTTGAGGTTCAAGAAACACCATCACTTCCCAATGACAAGAAAAAACTCAACCTTTAAAATTTATTTAGTATACCATTTAGTAACACGTCAGGAAAATAATAATAAATAAATCATGTTATTTTATAACATTTTTCATTGTTCCAGCACAGGCCTGCAGCCCTAAAAACGGGTTCACGTCCCACTCTTGGGCCATGACCCACCAGTTGAAAATCATTAATCATTATTACGTATTGTATTGTATCAAGAACTTTGAATGGATATTTTTAGATCTTTACTTTAAATAAATGTTATAGTATTGGTTCCATTGTGTAGGCATTGGCACGGCTGACTCCAAAACAAAGAGAGTAAAGGGTCCTGGGCTCGATTCCCAGAGGAACCAAAAGATTGGCACTTGTCAGGGGCAGCATATTAACAGGAGTTACAACAACTGCTGTTAATATAATAATTTCCCTAAAAATTGGCATAATTTAAGAATCACAGCACACAATAACATGAGACTTCTGCACTTAACCCATCACCAAAGTGAACAGTGGGCAGCTGGGAATGGAGTGATGCTCTAAGCACCTCAATGGTAGCTGGTGGATTCGAACGTGGAACCCTGCGGACGCAAGAGTGGTTCCTTAACCACTAGGCCACCACTGCACCAAAACATGTCTTTAGGACAGACTTGTCTTTGTAAAAGGCAGCCACTGTATATGAGTGGAGTCCCTTCTGCCCAAATAACACTTAGAAGTTAAATGGCAGCATGAAATATCACCTGGTGTTCCTCGCAGTCAGAGAGGTTCACAGAGCTGCTCCCGAGGGTCTGGAGTAATGACCCTCTTATTTTAGATTGTACTTTTTGTCTCTGCTGTGAGGAAAACAAAAAAGTATTTTACTTTTTTGTTTTCCTTTTCTCTATTGCTGCAATTTGTTTGACTGCATCTCAATAGGAACTCATTTGGCAATAATGAAAAAAGAGCAAACAAACAAAGAACAGACAATAGTGCGATTGTGGTGGGTTTAACTGTGTGATTCCCACCTGGGCTTGGTCGTATCTGTGCCCGCCTGGGGGAGAATAATGGGGTTCATTACAAAGGGCTTACCTGATAAAACATTCAGTATGTGGGGGGGATAGTATTCATCTGCAGTCACACTTTTCATATCAGAGCGTCATTTATTGCCAGGGCCGATGATCACGCTCCCAAAGTCGGTCTCCCAGTGTTTTCTGTGGTCACAGACATGGGCATCCAGATGGTGTGAACACCTCGGTGCATCAACAAACATATTTCTCCCACTTTCCTCTCCTCCACGTTGCTCATTAGTGCTCACATGTACGTATTAATTAGCATTAAGTGTTTACACAAGGGTCGGAGCAAAAGACCAGGAGAAAATACTTAAAATAAAATACCAATTTGGCCAATTATTTTTTTTTTTAAAGTCTCTTGAAAGCCCTTTGGGGGGAAACGCAGCTTTTAGCTCCACAGTGTTATTAAATGAAACGCAGCCAATTATTACCTTCTACTTTATTTTGACATTTCTCTAAAGGAAGATTATAAAAATAAAAAAATTAATCAGGACTGAAAAAAAAATCAAAAGAACCTTTTGGGGGAGTTGTTTTTTATTTAAGCAGTGCTTTGTATATTTCAATAAATCAGAAAAACATAAAATAATCCACGAAGGAGGCATAACAAGGAATTACTCTGAAAAACAGGATATTGCAAAAAAAAATTATGGATGTACTTGTGTATAAATCCTATCAGCAGTGCTGTTAGAATGAAGTCGGCTGCCA
>JAFBJS010057832.1:76831-90544 GCA_016785265.1 Paraplagusia blochii
AGAAAGATTATAAAAATAAAAAAATTAATCAGGACTGAAAAAAAAATCAAAAGAACCTTTTGGGGGAGTTGTTTTTTATTTAAGCAGTGCTTTGTATATTTCAATAAATCAGAAAAACATAAAATAATCCACGAAGGAGGCATAACAAGGAATTACTCTGAAAAACAGGATATTGCAAAAAAAAAAAAAAAAAAAAAATTATGGATGTACTTGTGTATAAATCCTATCAGCAGTGCTGTTAGAATGAAGTCGGCTGCCATTAAAACTCAAAGAATAACAATAAGCTACAAAATCACGTTTTTTAAGTCTAAATGCACAAGTTTAAAGGATGTGTTGGCAGAACTGCAAAATCTGCAAGACTTCAGGTTTAAGAAACCTACTTAAGGACTGTTCCAACCCACATATCTCCATGTATCTGCTCCTAACCTGTCCCCCCTGTCCAATTTTTGGGACAAATGTGGTCTGAGAGTCAAAAAGTTTGTCCAAGTCTAAATAATTGCAAAGAACAAATCCAGATTCTCAATTTTTTAAAACCCGGTGGAAATGTTTTTATCAATTATATCGAGCTATTTATTGTGGTGGCAGCGGTGGCCTAGTGGTTAAGGAAGTGGACTTGGGTCTGCAGGTCTTCAGGTTTGAATCCACCAGCTGCCAGGTTCCCACTGAGGTGCTCTGACCATAGCACCGTCCTGACCCACATAAGTTCCAGTGGGCTCACCACTTACAAGATATAAGTCAGAATAAAGATATATGAAAATCTTACTGGGGGTGTACGGCTCCATGAATGTTAAGACATCTAGCTCTATAATAGCAACAAGAATTACTTCAGATTGTATTGTCATTAAGTACAGACTAGAATATTTGTGAAAAGCACCTTTTTATATTATATACTGTATATATCTACATGTATATATGTATTCATACATATATACTGTATATACGTGTGTATATATGTATATATATACAGTATATATATAGTTATATTTTGTAGTTAAACTTTTTGACCAATGACGGGACTGAATAGATAAAACAGTATAATTCCACTGATGTCCAACTCAATGTCAAAGGGATCTGAACTCTGTTTTAAACTGTCCCCCTGCAGGACAGGGCAGCACATGCTACGTTTGGAAAATTTGCAATGCCTGTAGTGATGGAGGCGATGGTGATTTCAAAAGACTTGTTCCAAATCGTGTCCCACAGTGAGACACGCTGGGTTGACGTGCTGAGATAAAATGCTGTGCGCTATCTTTGAACAGCAGAATAACTACCCAATTAAAGCGCATCACTCATCTCCATAAATCTCACCACGCTTCTATTATTATTTTTTTATTGAAGTGAATATGTGTCCAATTAGATCCACCTTCATGTTTACTACAAACCTCAAAGCCTGAACCAAGCCATGACTCTGCTGTGTTTGGACAAACATCACGCTGCAACAAAAAAAAAAGACGAAAAAAAAAGAAGAAACCGTTGCAGTTTGTCCTAATAATTTAACAGTTTATAAAAAAAGACGAGCTGAACAAAACCTTTGAGAGTCGTTGTCTGAGTTAGGTTGATATTTGGGTTGTGCTGTGGTGTCTGGAGGGTCAAGCTCTCGGCCCTTTTATCAGCAGCGATAATAAAATGTCACTTTGTGACAGAGTATAAAAGCAATTCTGCTGATAAGTGGGATTCTCTCTTTCTGGAGCTCCTATATGTGAAGCTGTGAGAGTCAGAGAAGCCATTACAGAAGTAAGGAGCAGAACCGTAATCTGATCATGTCCCCAAGGGGTGAACGCATCATCAGTCAGGCGTGGTGTGATACTTTGCTTTCTGCCCCGGGAGCAAACGTAAACGCCCCATTTGTTGCATGTTTACATGAGGTGACATTAGAGCTCGTCATGGGTGAAGCCTGGTGTCTGTATAACCATGTTAATGTGTTCTCTCACCTCGATGTAGGAAAAGATGTGCTGGAGTTCTGGGAATATAAAGGAATTGTCCACTGGATTTAAACTGGACATACATAAATATAGCATATTCATATATATATATATATATATATATATATATATACTGTATATTTTCTTTTTCTTTTGGCTTGTCCCTTCATCAGGGGATGCCACAGTAAATCATCGTTTTCCATCTCCCTCTGTCCTCTGTATCTTCTACTCTGACTCCAACTACCTCCATGTCCTCCCTCACTGCATCCGTCCATCTCCTCTTTGTCTCCTACCTGGTAGCTCCATCTCTAGGGTAATTCTTCTACCAGTGTATCCACTGTCCCTCCTCTGAACATGTCCAAACCATCTCAATCTGGCTTCTCTAGCTTTTTCTCCAAACCTTGTCTGCCTGTCTGTGTGTATATATTCCCCATGTATATATATATATATATATATATATATATATAGATATAGATATAGATATATATACACTCTATCCATTGCTTATGTGCTAAATTACTGTTCTTGCTGCAAATGTCTTGTTTCTGGTGCAATATCTTCATTCTAGCAACTATTACTCCAGTGTTGATGGGACAATGTTTTTCCTCATTGTGTCAGAAGACTCATGGATAATAAGAAAACCCTGGTGCAGTCATGTAAGCTCTGTTAAAATGACAGGAACGTTGTAATTGCTACAAATGGAGGATTATTTGACAAAAGCAAAGTTTGAAGAAAAAAATGTATTATTTCAGCTTCAGGTTCTAATCCACCAGCTGCCAGGTTGCCACTGAGGTCCTTTGAGTGACCTCAAATGGTAGTTTATATAGTAGAATAACAGAAGATAGATTAAAATATAAAGCCCAATTTAAGCTCTGACTGTCAGATATCAGACCTGAGTGCTCTCTGGATATTTTGCCAACACCAAAATGTCTTTGGCTTATACACCTAATAATGGATGGATTCAAACTTGAAGCCCTGCCTATTCAAGTCCAGTTCCTTAACCACTGGGCCACTACTGCCCCAAACAAGGACCAACAAATACATTTTCACCACAGTGAAGGTCATTATTATAGTTACAGTGGTTTTCATGATCAAGAAATACTTGAATAATCCACAATTTACCATGACAGTGTGTATTATTTTCTATTCTGTATATTCAAAATCCATGTTGCAACACATTCTCCCTTGCAGGGAAAATCAAATCATGTCTCATTGCAGTTGTAGATACATTCATTCACATGGCTGTGAGTGTCCTGCAGGAGGCTGGAGTGGTTGAATTTGAATGAGAGAACCAACGCTATAAATTCAATCAGAGCCATATCAGTGTCTGAAAAAGAGCCGTTCAAACCTTCGTTATAAGGATGGTGGAGCTGAATGGAGCTTGGACAATCTGCTGACTATACGCTGGCAAATAAAGCAGCAGACCTCATCGAATTACTCGTTAAATATCTCCTCTACAACGGCTCCTTCTCTGCTTCTGGTTTCTGTTACACATCAGCACAACAACCTCACAAACCTCGCTCCGTATCCGAGCTCTTCTACAGAGTAGACACTGCTGCCAGGATGTTTGGTTGGACTAAATATCTTCTTCAGCTCTCATCACTTTTATACCATTGATTTTAAATTAATGGGATATTATAGTATAGGATGTAGTTTATGGTATTTTCAGTGGAGGGTACAGGTGGTGCAGTGTGATTTGCGTGGCAGTGGTGGAGGCTGCTGCTGGATAAGCACTAATGGATAAGCAGGTGAAAATAGATGTCATGTCATGTCATGTCATGTCATTATGTTATGTTATGTTGTTTTGTGTTATGCTATGCTATGCTTTGCTATGTTATGTTACGATGTGTTACGCATGGCTATACTCATGTCATGTCATGTCATGTCATGTCATGTCATGTCATGTCATGTCATGTCATGTCATGTCATGTCATGTCATGTCATGCCATGCCATGTCATGTTATGCCATGTTATATTGTTTTGTTTTGTTGTGTTGTTATTACACGCTATGATATGGTACAATGTACTTTGTTACATTATGTTATGTTATGCTATGCTATGCTATGCTATACTATGCTATGCTATGCTATGCTATGCTATGCTATGCTATGCTATGCTATGCTATGCTATGCTATGTCATGTCATGTCATGTCATGTCATTTCATGTTATGTTATGTTGTTTTGTGTTGTGCTATGCTGTGCTGTGTTATGTCATTTTAAATTATCTTGTGCTATGTTATGCTATGCTGTGTTATGTTATGCTAAGTTATGTAATGTTATGCTATGTCATGAAGTGTTATGTTGTGTTTTGATGTGTTATGTTACGTTATGTTACGTTATGTTACATTATGTTACGTTATGTTATGTTTATCTGTTCATCCGTTTTCTGCTGATCTTTTGTAGCTGGTGGTTTTTGGCAGACAGAGGAAGAGAAGGAGGTGAAGAAGGAGAGGTATCTTTTTCCTAATCTCAGCAATATTTTTCATCTCTAGGATCCTAAATCCTTTGGAGCCATTTTACATATGAAATATCTCCTGCAAACTTTGATTATCCCTTCAAGAAGCTTAGTCAGGTCCAAAAAAAAAGTGCAGATGAAGCCTTTGGGGAGAAACTTCTATCACTTTACCACAATCTCTTTCTTATCGACATCAACTGTTACTGTAATGTTTGTATCTCTCACACTATATGAGACCAGGGATTTAAAATGGAGAAGAGAAGTCCTTCATTTGCTCCCAGACACTCATTACAAATTTTGCCTCAGTTTCACAGACACAAGACGACCTTTGCACAAGCTGACATCTTCTGAACAAATGTTCATCTGCCTCCACAGAGCGACAATGCAGATCTGTCAGCGTGCAGTCCTGGTCTTAAAAACTTATCCTTACAACAAAGACCATTATGTTGTGCAATCTTACCATTGATGGATGTTCTGTTCTGGCTCCATTCATCATGTCACATATTCTCTTCTCCACATTGCGATGACAGGAGCATAAAAAAGAAGAAATACTTTGTGTGTGACATTAGTAATAAAATCATCCCGCGATTAAAAAGAGAAAGTATTTGACAAATCATTGTCCTAGCAGCTGTACATCAGCATTTCTTTGCATTATTTGACTTCCTTGAGTGTGATGCATTATAGCATACGTCCTGCCACGGTGTTATCTCAGCGAATCTAAATCTAAAGTTGAGGCAAAGATCGATAAATAGGAGGACGGAGCCTATGGAGAGGAGAGAAGCCTATAAGCAGTTGTCACCATGATGAATAATCCACCAGGGAATTAGATTCTCTCCATTCCACAGTTTCTTCCGAGAGGAAATGTACCTCTAAACATGATCAGGGCTCTATAGAACCATGTGATAGGATTAATTGGATTTTTTTTTGTTCTATGGCTCATCTGTCTGGTGATAAATGAGATCAGTTCATACAATACATTGATTTGTGGAAAAGTGCCGTTTAAACAGAAAACGCTGACGATGGTATATAACTGCCTGGGACGCTTGATTTAACCAAGAACACTTGGTTTATAGTAAAAAACTACGAGACTGTGACATGTGCTGCTTGAGAAGATTCACCCAGAGCAGGGTTACGGCCCGTGGAGCACGAATCTGTCAACTCAGTCATTTCACAGTAATTAACACGGCTACAATAAATATCAGCCCAGGGCGAGGTTTTCTCTTTATTTGATGTTTGTAGGACTTGGAGTAGAACACACTGTAGGATACTGCAGTATTCTGTCAGATGCTGTAACTGAGAGGATGTTATCAGCTGGGTATAAACTGTGAGACGGATTCATAATGATTCACTGTCTTGTTATCATAATTCATGCGAGTAGATTTTAAATCCATTTGCGTCTGTGTGGAAAAAAAAGTATCGCAACAGGGCAGACAATAACACGAGTATGAGTTAAAACTTAAATATTCAAGTACTATGTTCCTCAAAAACAAGTTATCCTTCTGGAAACTGATTATTAATTACCTCCTAATGGATAAAATTATATATTTTTTTTAATTTATTTTATAAAACATGATGTGGACTTGGGTCCACAACCCTTCAGGTCTCCACTGAGACTCTAAGCCAGGGATTCTTAACCTTTTTGGCACTGAGGCCCAATTTTTTTAGTGTCGAGTGACCTGGGGCCCTTAATAATAGCAGTTTGAAATTTTCACGGCCCTCCAGGGGGCGCTTGCGGCCCAACTTTGGGCCGGAGCCCAATGGTTCAGAATCCCTGCTCTAAGCATAGCAACGTCCCCACCCACATTAACTTCCAGTGGACTGACCGCCCACAGGAAGTCTCACAATATGGAGCAGTGTGATTTGGGTGGCAGTCATGGAGACTGCTGCCCCTGAGACCCAGTAATGAATGAAGAGGGTGAAGATTAATTAATTCCTCTACGTCAACTTATCTATTACCGGGCCTCAGTCTGCACCACCCAAATCTCGCTGCCTTCCTGGGGGTGGTGATCCCACTGAAAGTTATGTGGGTGGGGATGGTGCTATGCTCATCACCTCAGTGGCAACCTGGCAGCTGATGGATTCAAACCTTAAACCCCTTCTGTGGAACCTGTTTTCTTTACCGCTGGGCCACCACTGTAGCCCAGAGGAGGAAGATGAATGAATGAATGAAAGAATAAACCCAATCTTTTAAAGATAAATTGGCAAATATGATGTCTGCTATCACCTAGTGGCAACAACAGAAATTACAGTCAATTTGTTTTATTGCCTGAAACAGAAGGATGTTACTGTACCAGAGATTTAGGGGCCATGTTTAGAAAGCCCAGAGGACCGGGTCTGGACCACAGGCCACGTTTTTGCCGGGTTCAATCAAACAATATAATACATGAATAACAGCATGAGTTAATATTCTACATCCCTACTCACAATGAAACCATTAAGAGTACATTTTTAGTAAACTTTATTTCACTTATAAACACCCACATAAAAAAGTATTCTTCAAACAGTAGGAAAAGAAAAGAAACCACAGCAGACTGTGATTTCCCTTGTGTGGGAAGTCTTATCTTTCAGTTAGCCATACCTTGACTGAACCTTGAACATTGGCATCAGAAGCTTTATTTTAGTCAGGCTTTTGTGAAGCTTTTTCAGTTTCTTCTCTGGGGAAGGTAAGAAATTTTCTCTTCTGAGTCCAGCAGTTTTTTTCTCTTTGGTCAATGCGTTTCTAAGGTACTTTGGAAAACGTCCAAATGTAATTTGATAAAATATGTCCTGACAGACTTTTGCTATCAGGCCTGTTTCGCACTCCGTTAAATCATGTATTGAAAAATCCCCAAACTTGGTTATTAAACTTTAAATTAAATTCATTTCCAGATGCACTGACATCATGGCTTTAATGAGACGGAACAGGAGAAGAGATAGAGTTACCGTCTTCTAAATACTTTTTGGTTATATATCTCTCTACTGTGAGTTTTATCTATGGCAAAATCTTTGGTCTTTTCCTTCCGGCTCATCCCTTGTCCAGGGGGTTGCCACAGTGATCAACGTTTTCCATTTTTCTTTGTATCTTCTACTCTAACTCCAACTACCTCCATGTCCTCCCTCACTGCATCCAGAGCCTTGATGCAGTCCCACCTCCACCTTAAAGTCTTCTGTCCTTCCAACAGCACACCTCACCACTGTTTTCATACATATCCTGCACCAACCTAACATACTTCTCTGCCACTCCCGACTTCCTTATACCCTTTGCACTCTGTCAGCGGCCTTTTCTAAATTTACAAAACACAATTCAGCTCTTTCTTCTACTTCTCCAACATCTTTTTAACTTGCTGGGCATAAAACCATACTGTTGTTCACAAATCTCCACCTCCTTTCCCATCTGGCCTCAACTGCCTTTTCCCAAATCTTTACCGTACAGTTCATCAACTTTATTCCTCTGTAATTGTTACAACTCTGTACTTTACCTTTCTCATAAATCAGCAGCCATCAGGCACCTTGTCTGTCTCTAAAATTCTATGGAACAATGAAAATTTACTGCTACTTCCTAAAGAACTTCCAGACTTCCACTGCTACATTTTTACAGTAAAATCTAGTTTATCTTATATATAAAATGTATCTGAACAACTGGGTTAGTAGTTAATTATTTTAAGTAGTTATTTTCTGAAGGTTTCTTCTGTTTTATTGAGAATCTGAAGAGTCCGGTTGCATTTCTTTGTCTTTTTTAAGGTCTCAACTGAACAGAACTGAAAGATACTGGTTTTAAGTGAAACTCTCATTCTGTAAGCTTTAAATCTGGAGGCTCAGCCTCAGTGTGTAATAAAATTAATTCGATAGATAGAAACCATTTTTTGTTTTGACCATTTCGATAAGAAGAGCAAGTGATGCATGTAGGGAGATGGAAAACATGATAGGAAGAAAGACACTGTAGAATTTAACCACTAACATCACTGGTCAAATCAGTTTAGTGACCAACCACATACTAATGGATGGAAGTTAAACAGAATTAGAAAACCCAGCAACGTAGCAGCCAAGATGGTTTTTATGTGGGTCAGATCAGAAAAGACTGATAAGGACCAGACAGACGCAGGAAACCAGAGGAAAATATTTTGTGCTCCAGGCCATGGAGGATGAAATAATCCACATTTGGTCTGCTCCGCCTGTCAGCCTCGACAGACAACACTGCAACAATCCTCTGGCCTAGATCTACAGAGCAGGAGCAAACTGTCAACCTGCCACCATCACATCATGTTCACTTCTTACATGTCAGGGGTTCCAGTCAAACACAAAAGACAGAAAATAACTTTAGTTTCATTAAGTCAGATTAAATAAAACAGGAGGACAAACAGCAGGAAAGGAAAAAAATACCACGTCCGCCATGACATCACTGCACTGACTCCTTGGACTTTAAAAACCTGCTCAACAAGACAATAAATGGGCCCGGAGACCCCTTCAAAGACCCCTGATGGCATCCGAAACTCCGTTACTCAGTTACCCTAGGTCTCAAATAGCAGCTCCACCCACAGAACTGCACATTTTTCAATGTATAGTTCAAGTTAAGGCTCCATCTGATTATATCCAACTGCTTCAATCTGATGTGAGGGTACCAGCAGATGGGAAGAGGGGCAGACAGCTGCCACTAAACCATGATTTTCTTCCACGTCAAAGCATCAGGTGCAGCCATTACTTTTATACTGCACATTCTAGAGGGATTTATTATGAAATTCCCTTTACTGAAAGAGCGGGGAAACAGTTTTATTTAAATAAAATAAAAACACAAACAAGAAACACATGTATCATAAAATGAAAAGTGTGTAAGATTAATGTGCACTGCTGTCAGAACTATAAATTATAAACCAGAATCTGTAAAATACTGCTGCAGTTTTTACTTCATCACTGTCTTGGTTACATAAATATTTTTTAAATATTATTGAAAATATTACAGGAAGAGGACTTGGGTCTCCAACATTTCAGGGTTGCCAGGTTGCCACTGAGGTGCTCTGATCATAGTACTGTCCCGACCCACATAAATTCCCGTGGGTTCACCACCGATAGGAAGGCTGACAGTAGGGAGCAGTGCGATTTGGGTGGAACTCGTGGAGACCTCTACCCCAGAGACCCAGTAATGGATAAGAAGGTGAAGATAAATTAATAAATGAATAAATATGACAGTGCTAAGCACACAAAAAGACAAAGAAATTGCCTCATGATCTCAAGTGCTAAAAGTGCCAGAATTATAGGGGCAGTGGTCCAGTGGTTAAGGATCTGGACTGGGGTCTGTAGGGTTCCAAGTTTGAATCCAACGACTGAGGTCCACTGAGCAAGGCTCACACTATTTCCGGCGCTCAAAGCTGCTCACTGTTCACTTTGGTGATGGGTTGAATACAGGGGTTAAATTTCGTTATGTGCAGTGGTGTGAATCACAATGACACAATGACGAGGAGTTTGCTTTCCTTGCTTGTGTTCATGCATACCTAGTTGTTAAGGAAGAGGACTTGGATCCAGAGGGTTACAAGTTTGAGTCCACCAGTTGCCATGTTACCACTGAGGTCCACCAGGCATGGACCGCGTCCCCACACACTGCTCAAATCTGAATGAGGAATGAGGAAAATGTGGTCTCTTTTTTCCCCTCCTTGAAAAAGGGAGAACATAAGGAGAACAAGATCAGGACCATGGACAGAGACACACTGGTTTATTACAGTGTAGAATCTTCACTTGTAATCCTACACATGAAGGCACATAACAAAGCAGTGGTAACATGATGTCTACCATGACATATGTATTTAATTCCTATCAGATTCTACAGGTCTATGTTGGGCACATTGTTCTTGTCTCAAGAAAATCCCTTAATCCAAATCAATATTCCTTCATTTTTTGTTTTCTCCTCACTAACTGCATCAGGCAGAAGTGTTAGGTAATACATTACAACACATGACAAATATATTATATATATGCTTAAGCCTTAGTACTATTTCAGTATGAGCTCATTAAACTCCAATAATCCCAGTGTAATAGATTATTAAGGACAAATGACCTTATAGATAAAATAAAATATTGTGTTTTTTTTTTCTTTGTTGTTGCATTTGTTGCGCATGATTTCTATGCATGATGTGTTTGACAGACAAATATATCATTTGAAAAACCTTCAATGTCAAAAATGACATTTTCCGATATAGTTGGCTTGTGCTCAGTTGTGCACTTAAATGTCACCTTCATTATAGCCTAACACTGACGTGTTGTGGAGACGAAGAACTCAGTTCTTTCTAATGGCCTTAAGCCTCATCATAATAAAACTCAGTAAAACCAACATGTTGTTATCAACGACTTCCACGTCGACATTATTATATCTCTGATGGACACATATGACTCCACACAAAATTAATTGTTTAGATTTGCACCATTGCGTTCTCCATCACTGTGTCCTGCTCTTGCGCAGTGGATTGAGAGGAAATCCCTCACCCCTGTCCCTCGTACCCTCCCCGTTGTTCCCCCCGTTTCATCTTTCACTGTAAGTGGTTGTGTGTCCTCTCCTGTCTCCTCATCTTTATTCACTGCAGGAGCTCTTGTTGCTGCACTCCAAAGAATTGTCTCCGTCCTGTCTCTGATACACGCCCTCTGTGGCTCCTGTAAAAGACAAGCGGAGGTGTGAGCCAAGATACAGATGGATGGTGTTTGTCTTTTCAGCGCCTTTCCCGCAACGCCTGAACCGGCCCGGGCCGGAGGATGAGGAGGAACCGGGGAATTCTTCCCAAGCTATACACACACTGGACACTTCATTAGGTGCACGGTGCTGCAACGAGGTCCCTCTGCCTTCAGGACTCTTGTTATTCTCTTTGACATTGATTCAACAAGACAGTGAAAACATTTTCAACAGAGTGCAGTCAGGGCAGGCGTCAGGCCGTTGTTTTGGATTTTGGTTTTCCAGGCAGCTCAGGGCCAAACTCTGATGAAGACGGATAAGGAGAAGGAGACAATTCCATGAAGATGGTGACATTAGATTGGTTAAAGTAGATTGGTGTTTTTAAAAAACCTGGTAGGCAGGATTGTAAGCACATCTACAAGACATCAACAGGTGTACCTAATAACATGGCAAGTGATAGTTGTGCATGTGTGTCAAAGTCAGGCCCGAGGACCAATTCTGGTCCACAGTGTCATTACATTAGGCCTATAAGATCATATCAAATGTGTGCTTGAGTTGACGCCTCCAGTGTGTAACACAGATTACATCGTAACACTGGACACTGGTGGCCTAGTGGTTTAGAAAATGCACTTGAGTCTCAAGGGTTTCAGGTTTTAATCCACCAACTGCCAGGTTACCGCTGAGAATTCACTCACTTCTCCCCAGGCGTTCAAACTTGCATGGGAAGCGGACCCAGGTTCGCAAGGCCCCTGGTTCAAATCCCCTACCGCCAAGTTACCACTGAGGTCCACTGAGCATGGCACCGTCCCCACTCAAAGCTGCCCACTGTTCACTTTAGTGATGGGTTAAATACCGAGGTCACATTTCGTTGTGTGCAGCGGTGTGAATCACAATGTCACAATGACAAGGAGTTTGCTTTCCTTCCTTATACAGCAGTGTGTGGGGACAATGCCATGCATCAGTGGTACTGGGGCAGCTGTTGGACTCAAACCTTAAACCCTTTGGACAAAGACCTGCTTGCTTAACCACTAGGCCACCACTGCCTGATATTGAAATATTAACATTTAGTAAATTTCTTTGTATTCAGTGATGTGGATCACAATGTCACTGTGACATTGAGTTTGCTTTCCTTCAAGTGCAGTATTTTTTACAATAAATATTACAAATATTACATGTGGGAAGATGATGACCTAATCATTAAGGAAGCGTACTTGGGTCTGTAAGGTCCCCGGTTCGAATCCCCCCACCGCCAAGTTACCGCTGAGGTGCCCTGAACATGGCCCCCCCCACACTGCTCAGCCAGGAGCCCCCCCGCTCACTACAGAGATGGTTTAAATGCAGAGGCATAATTTCCTGAAGGATACTCCCGAGGGATTAATATAGTTCTAAAAATAGAACTTAAAAAAATAATAATTAGCTCAGAACTTTGTATCCGTGTATAATTTTGACCTGTGGTTAATTTGAGTTTGACTCCCTGTTATGGATAAATGCATTTATTTTTCTTTATTTGCTGCCATAAAAAAAGATACTTTCTTCCAATTTATTATGTTTTTTTTCACCAAATAATGCAGAATAAATGGATCCAATGTCACATCTCAGCATCATATCCCAGCAAGCACTGAGTTCCATAAATACTTTTATTATCATGTCAAATGTGTGACATTATCCTGACCACAGGCGGGTCAGTAATGGTGTTACATCTGCATGGTTTAGTTGTTTTTACTGGATCTGCCAAAAGTTTCTAACTGCGCAGTCAACAAAATGAATCTACAGTCTGTTCACAAACGCTGAATAATTGCAGCTTTCACACCGTGTTATGACATTAACAGTCGTATTGATGTTTGACTCCAGGATTAGTTTTTGTTTCGCATTTTTCAGGTTCTCCTCCTACATTCAGGTGAAGTGAAAAACAAATTGACTGTAAGCATGAATGAGCATCTGCAGTGGTATGTCTTAAATGACTTTCCTGATTCTACATCAGGTGCATGCTGGGAAAGTCAGCAGCCTCGCGTGACCCTGAAGGGAAATTAGTGGGTGGAGAACTTAAATGACACGGGCGTGAAGGGGGGGAAGACGGGGCGGCGTTGGTGTTCATGGCATTAGGATTCGTGATGAGTAGGTTTTTAGTTGTTCTTTTTTTTATCAGAAAACAATTACCGTTATTCCCAAAGGTGTGAAGATTTATTGAAAAGGGAACCCTGATCAATACCGGAGACAGGTGCTTTTATTGTTGTCTTCTCCCTGTTAGTTACTGTGCGATTTTAATGGTTGGATGTGATGATGGGAATTGACAAGGACATGACTGTGCTTAGTGTGTCCTTGCTCCACGGTCCGCCTTGGTATTTGTAACACAATTATAAAGATTAGGATGACATAATCAATAGGAAAACAATAGAGGATTTGAGTCCTTCAACCGCAAGACACTAGGAATTCAACATATTTACAGGAAGGTTTGGAGAAAAAGCTAGAGAAGACAGATTGAGATGAGATTGAGACCGAGTACATGTGTGTGAATGAAAAGGGTAACAGTGGAGTGGTGAGATTACAAGGAGCAGAGGTGGAGAAGGTGGAGGAGTTCAGATACTTAGGCTCAACTGTTCAGAGCAGTGGAGACTGTGGAAGAGAGGTGAAGAATAGAGGACAGGCAGGATGGAACAACTGGAGAAAGGTCATCACAACAAGGAGTGATCTGCTGTCTCTTATACACA
>JAFBJS010057832.1:90896-124133 GCA_016785265.1 Paraplagusia blochii
AGGGACAGTGGATACAGTGGTAGAAGAATGATCCTAGAGATGGAGCTACCAGGTAGGAGACAAAGAGGAGATTGATGGATGCAGTGAGGGAGGACATGGAGGTAGTTAGAGTTGGAGACGATACAGGGGACAGGGGGAGAGGGACATTGCTGACTCGCTGTGGCAACACCTGAAAAAAGGGACAAGCAGAAAGGAAAAGAAAAAAAAATGTTGGAAAACAATAACTCACTTTTTTGGTGCAAAATGAAAATGAATCCCATAAATGTAATTAAGTTGCAAAATTCCAGTCTTTAAAGGGATTTAGTTTCGTTTCCATACAGTGTTATATTATTCAGCAGCCGAAATAACATCATAAAATGCTACTCAATTGTGGACAAAGACACAATTTACCACATGCTGCACATGATGCTTGTTTAAAGCAACTTCTTTTCACTGCATTTAAAAAACATTTTACAATCAAGATTAAATACATCTGTTATGTCCCGACTTTTCTGGGGGTGAAGAAAAGTGAAAGATTGTAGAAAACAGATAATGATTTGACGATAATGTCAGGGAGACACGGCTGAGTTGGATTGGATTGGTTGTGTGTTGTAGAAGGGACAGAAAAAAATAGGTGGTGGAAAAGATTGAAACCCCAGTGAGGAGACGAGGATGAAGTGAGGACGGGAGTGAAGAGATTAGAATAACATTGATGGACACAACTAGGAGATGTGGTGCTGACATCAGCTGCCAGGTCAAATCTGTGGTTATTTGTGCAACTAAAACACATTACAGAAACAACCAGTTAATGCTAACTATTACCAAGAGATTGTTGTTCATTCAGTTACGTTTGTGAAGATTCTCAATCATCCAGGTCTTGATATACAAAGAGTTTAGCTGGACGAGAACTTAATCAATCCCTCGGGAATGTCTTTCAGGAGATGATGGAAAAATGATGTTTCATTCCATCTCTTACATCAACCATAAACTAATGAGGTTCCTCCTGCTTTCAACTCCAAGAAGAATTCCGGTCCATCTAATCATTTTCTTTTAATTCATTCACATTTACACATTCAATGGATGCTTTCATGCAAAGAAACTCACAGAGGAGGATGTCCATTATCAAGATGGTGGCTCCTTAGGGAATCAAATCCAGGAATCACATCTATGGAAGGGCAAAGTAGCCACTAGGGATGTACACCCTGTTGTACTCCTGGTGTCACATGGTACCTTTCGCAAGGTGGTGTGCAAATTAATCGGTTTGAATCGGATCGTAGCCTGTGAATCGAGATATGAATCGGACTGTTATGTGAGTAAATCGTCACACCCCTAATATACACTATATATATATGTATATATTTATATATATATTTTAGGGGTGTACAAATTTATCGTTTTGGATCGAACTGAACCAAATCGGATCTAACTGGATCGATCGTTTAATTTTTTTTATGAATCGTTCCTGAACCGAATCGATATATGAATCAGATCGTTATGTGAGTGAATCGTCACACCCCTAATGTATATATTTATGTGTATTCGACCATTCCAGTGGGTTCGCCACCTGCAGGAAGGTATGGTACAGTGCAATGTCATTTGGGTGGCAGTTGTGGAGACTTCTTGCCCCGCAACCATAGGCGTAGCCACGGGTGGGTCAGGGTTGGCCTGGGCCCACCCACTTGTCAATCAGGCCCACCCAATCCAATGAGAGAGCTGATCAAACTTGGCTATTATACGTTGGGGTCGGCCCACCCTAATTTTTTCAGGGCCCACCCATTTTAAGGGGTCTGGCTACGCCCCTGCCCACAACCCTATCAGGGTAAATGGATGGATGGTTGTATTTAACTAGTTATTGCATATTTTTTATTACTGACCAAATCTATTTTCTTTTAACCAATGTCTTTTATGAGCTGTCTTTATTATTATATTGATATTTTCTAATCAGGCACATTTTATGTCTCCATAACCAGTGACTGTCTCATCCCTGAATAAATCTGTCAAAATACAAACACACTGATAATAAACAAACACTGCAGCTGGTGATTCTCAGTCAAATCCTTTTGTTTTATTTCTACCTTCACGGTTGAAAAGATGATGTCAATTCATCCCATTGTTCTCTGAGAACTTTTCACCTCAGCTGATCCTGTTCCTGTGCCTGAGGTTCCAGTGTAGAAAAGTCTAGAGGAGAGAGTGGAGTATCCTCAGTGCGCATGACAACACGGCAGCACTCAAGTCTAAATGTAAATCCTGTGTTTTGTGAGGACTACCTCAGCTGAGGACGCACAGGGACGCTGCTGTCACGATGTTCTGATTTTTGAGTTATTCATCAAGACCCAAGAGGATGCTCAGAGACCCGGCTCTGGAAAAACGACAGACTAATTGACGTTGATGGTCTTTCACCTGAGGCATTGATAAAATCTGGATCATCGACCCTCAGTGCGTGTGTGTGTGTTCGTGGGACCATTTTGGTGCAGGGAAGCCGGAGGATCCTCCAACTACCTCCTGCATTCGCACAAAGGAGCGCGCAAGGCTGGATTCGAGCTGCAGTCCACTCCTCCTCACCATCTGCATTGGCACATCCGAGACGGAGAGGAGGGCGAGGAGCTGCTCTCCACTCTCAACTCTTTGCACGGACTTTTGCCTTCTTCACAATTTCACTTTGCAACTAGGATGAGACCACGTGTTGTGCCGAGTGCGGGAGACGCCGCTGCCCGCGCGTCAAAGTGCGGCGAGTGAGTGAGTGAGAGTCGAACCGGGGACTTTTGAATGCCGCCTCTGATGTGCAGCTCGTCGCTGTCCGACGCGCGGGTGGTTCTGAAATTTGGATGATGCCTGGCCTGCGACTGCAAGGCTGCCGCTCCCTGCACCTCAACGAGGACAACGGCCGCTTCGTGCTGCTCGCCCTCCTCATCATCCTCTACCTGCTGTGCGGCGCTGCGGTCTTCTCGGCCATCGAGAGGCCCTCGGAGCTGCGGGCTCACGGCCGCTGGAACGGGACGCTCCTCAACTTTAGTGAGACCTTCAACATCAGCCTGCAGGAGCTCAACTCCTTCCTGCGGGAGTACGAGGCTGCCATCGCCGCCGGGATCCGGGCTGATGCCCTGAGGCCACGATGGGATTTTACCGGAGCTTTTTACTTTGTTGGAACTGTGGTGTCGACTATAGGTGGGTGATATTTGCGCCATGCACTCATTGCATCCTTGTGGTTGGTTCTGCAATTGCAATTCTTGAGTTAAACCCTAAAATATCGTATAATTTAAAGCCCCAAAAGTGTCTTGGTGTAATGAGCTGATGGGAAATTACAACTATTATGGTCACAATTTGTGAAAAATAAAAATAAACAGCACATAGAACATAAATTATCCAAAATAATCAAGTGTAATCACTTTCAATTATTAGAATTTCTTGCACCAAATCACAACATACCTTGTCTCAAGGCGCTGAATATTCATCCCTGATAAGTCATGAAAAGCACATGGTGCTGCGTTTATCAGCCTATCAGTCAGTTTTCCTTCACTTGCCATTGCATTTGAAACAAGATAAATATGTTTATCACTAAAAAAAAGGTCAAATACTTGTTTATAAAGCAGAGAGGGTTATAGAGTCTATATTAGATTCCCCAAGACATTGATTGATTTTGCCCAGCAGAGGCTGGATCCCAAAACTCTCCCAAAATCTTCTTTTCTTGGCAGGAAGTTGGTGTCCTCATCGAGGCCTGGCACAAACCAGGAAGGGTTATGGTTTTCACCAAAATGGGAATTATCTTGATTATTTCCATCTCATTGATGAAAGCATGTAGACTGCATTCAGTAAAGTCTATGCCACAGGTGTCAAACTCTGGCCCACGGACCAAATCTGGCCGTAGTGTAGTTATATTTGGGCCAAATCATATCAAATATGTACTAGAGTTGGCCTACGGTATAAACCCCTATATACTTGTAGGATTTGTAGTATTGACCATAGGCGTAGCCACGGGTTGGCCTGGGTGGGCCTGGGTCTGCCTACTTGTCAGGCCCGCCCCATCCAATGAGAGGGCTGACCATGTCATAACGAGGGATGATGTTCATTATCAAACTTAGGCTATAATACTTTCGGGGGCCCACCCTTTTTATGGGTTCTGGCTACGCCCCTGGTATTGACACAAGCTCTTTATTGCAGCTCAGATATATCAACTTTAAAAACATTAAAACATCAAAAGGCTCTGGAAAGGCTACAGATAAAAGCAAATACCACTGGTGTGTGTTTTATTTTAGATTTAATTTCTCATGTGTTGATAATATTAAGCAGCTGATCCAGATTCTATGTTCCAAAAAAAAAATCAACTTTTAATTACAGGCAGCAATTAAAGAGGGACAAGCTAGCCAGTTGCTTGAGGCTCCAGCCACTAGGGGGCCGGTCAAAATTTTTTTGCTGCAGTTACTGATAGGGTAAGCAATATCTTGCCAGGAGCCCTAAGAGACCCTAGCACCGCCCCTGCATTGAATATCTGGAGAAGGGAAAGATTTACAGTTTGTTTTATAATAAATATTCAGTCTGGCTCGTGACTTCATGCCAGTTTTTTAACGTGACCCACTGGGATTTTGACTTGGACGCCCCTGGTCCAGGCAGAGGCTGCTGTTGAAACACCTTGGAATAGTCCTGTCATTACTGTAAGCCTGGTGTTGAAAATATTTCTCCCCCTCAGGCTGATTTCTCCCCCTGACTCACATGTAGAGCTACAGAAAACCATTCCTCCAACAGTCAGTGTCAGACTCTGTCTGTCAGGGGCTTTGGCTCAGTGAATGACATCTGACACGCCTGCCATTTGGAGTGGAACACACACCCGTCCCTGGCTATAGGACAGCACCCAGGGGTGCTGTCCTACAGCACGGCCCCATTCAAACCAATGGGAATGTCAATGAGAAGCCCCCGTCTGCTGCCCCCTCATCTAACATTTACTGTGCAATAGGTCAGTAAAGAGCAAGTGTCCCTCGCAGGACTGCTTGATGTGGTGGACTGCATGCCTGATGGTGGCCTGCTGAACTCAGCCCCGCGCCCCCAACTGGGGTTATAATCAGTGGCGTCTAAACAGCCCCGAATTCTGGGAGCGATAAGAACGACCTGCTGTTGTGGCACAGCCAGAACGGGATGTGCATGAGCGGAGAAGGTTGTAGAAGTTGAGATTCTCCTCAGGAGCTCTTTCAGTGATGTTTCTTCACAGACCATTCCTTCTCGTTGAGGCAGAAACTCTCGGTGAGTCTGGTCACAGGCAGGAACCGCAGCCTTTGTGTATTCAGCGGGTTGGAATCTCTGCGACTTTGCTTGTCATGAAGCCCGTGCGGTTTTCCCTGGAAGCGCAGATCGTTTTGAACCGAGTTGGACAGATGCCTTCCTTCCCCGGCCACACTGTATGGTAATTCTATCTGGATTTCCATCCGTCTTTGATCCGTGCTGCCCTCCCCTCTCGTTACTCTGCTGCATTCTTCAGTGTGGGTGATAAAAAAAGGGCCTCCCCTCACAACCTTTAACAGAGTGGCATCCCTCTGTGCACCACACTCCTCCAACACACTCCTCGCTCCCCTCTGACTCCCCGCCACGGCAGAGGCTTCAATTCACTTTTTCTCCACCTGACATTGTGATGACTATAACTTTGAAAAATGAAAGCAGAGCTGAGGCCACTCAAGGCACTTGTTTGCCGAGTGCGTCGCTGAGATTTATCGGGGGGGGTTTTTTGCTTGTTTGTTTTTTAACTGCGGGACCAAATAAACGCATAAAGCACGGGATTTTTATGAGGGGGAATCTTTCCTGTTTATCCATATTTTTAGAGCCAGGGCGCTGATGTCAGACAGCAAATAAAACTGAGTGACGACGGCACAACCAATGAAAATGACACGACTCTTAGAACACAGTGTTTCAGGAATGGAGTCATTGTGAGGCCACGATGCAGAAAAAAACACTGTCTCTCTTTTGTTGTTGGTGGTGGTGTTTTTTTTTTTTTGGCTTCCTCCCAAACAATCGCTCCTCTGAAGTAGGGAAGAGATCAATATTCATCCCATGCTCAACCTCTGATCATTTTGTAGCTGTGGAACCAGATTAGCAGATTAATATTAGCTGTTATTTCTTGGGGGGAGTGGTGGCTCAGTGGTTAAGGAACTAGACCTGGGTCAGGAAGGTTCCAGGTTCAAATCCACTAGTTGCCAAAGTTACCATGAGTAACACTAAGCATTGCAACGTTGTTATTCACTGCTCCCCGGGTGCTCAACACTGTCCACGGTTCACTTTGGTGATGGGTTAAATGCAGAAGTCACATTTCATTGTGTGCAGTGGTGTGGATCACAAAATTACACCAAGAACAGTTCCATTGGCTTAAAAATCTGGTTTGCACTGTCTTATTGCTAGTTATATTTTACCTTCTTTCTCTTAAATGTCAAATTGTATCTGGAGACATTTTCTGACAGGGTTTTTTTTTTATTATTACTCCTCCAGTGTAGTTTCCAGTCTCACAGGCAGCTTCATTGCAACACAAGGCGCTCACATCTAAAGAGCAATGCTTTGCAGCAGCGGTTCTCAACTAATGGGTCCCGACCCAAAAGTGGGTCGTGCACCCGTTCTGAATGGGTTGCGAACATCCGGTCAAAAATCAAAATAATGTGAATCAACTGTTGAACGTGTGTTTTATTTTAAAAAATCTCTTATTTTGAAAGGCACACTCATTTGCTTGGTTTGAATTCTATGAAAGCGGGTAGCGACTTAATGACCACAGGAAAATGCGGGTCCCAGAGAACTGTTGAGATCCACTACATTACAGACTTACCTGCATTACAGACATTTTTAATCAGACATCAGTTCACCCGGTGGACACTCTCTGCACTGCAAAGAGAAAATTCAAACAGCCTGTTTATCATTACCTTCACGGTCACGTTTGTCTCAAAGGGAGTCAGCCTGTTACACTGAAAATTGTTTTACAGCATCTGTTTCCAAACCTGATGCTGTCTTCTCATTATCAACGTAGACAAACACGGCGTTCACCAACGAGACATCTGTTCGGCCAGAAACTGAGATAAAATACAATTGTCAAATTAGAACTTTGGATTCTGCAGACGACGTCTGCAGCTGAGTTAAAGGCCGAAAAATACGAAAGATGATTAAAAACCAAAACTTTACAGCTGGTTCAACAGGGATCCTTGTCTGGAAACTCTGGATCCCCTGAGTTCTTATGAAGTGATTACCACCTGAGGGGGCGTTCCTGTTGCCCTACTTCCTATTCTGGGAAGTGACTTAGAAACACAATTAACGTAAGACGCCAAATGGAACAGACCTTGACATTAGAACACAGTTTTTACTGATTAATACTGGTGTGGGGTGAGAAAAACTTACTCTAATAAAAATAAAACTGTAATTCTTCTCTTTTGTCTTTGCCGAGTGAATAGTTTCAGTTGAGATGAATGGGCTCTGTCTCTAATTCTATTATCTATTTCCTATAATAGAGTCCTGGTCAAACTTCCGTATCTTTACAAAAGGTTGACATTTTCACATAATTGGAAAAAAAATCACTGAAGTGCACTACAGTGATTTGAGAGAGATTAAAAATCAGTGCTGTGAACTAATAGACTAATCGCCATTTTTAACAATAATAGAAAGTTCTATAAATAAAGAGGGTTATTTATAAAACCTGAATGCAGCTTAATGGCTGATGACTGCCAATTAGGACAAGTCCCCGGAGTTGTTTCCGGGCCTGGATGTCTGTCTGCCGTGAGCTGCTGCAATGACATTTCAGAGCAGCATCACTGTCTCAATTCAACACTGCGTGAAGCCAGTTGATTCAGTGATGTATCACAATGACAGGGCAGTTAATTCTTTGGTATTCCGAACAGAATAACTCACCGCGAACCCACTTCCTGTTCAGGGTGATTTATTTTTAGTGATAAGATTCTTACTGTCTTGTCCTGCAGCAGACGCAGCAGCAGCAGCAGCATCAGCATCAGCAGCAGCTTCTTGCCCCTGTCACGCTCACACCCACCCACTCAGACCAGTCAAATAAGAAGAGTAGGGGGAAAAAGGAAAAAAGATTTCATAGTGCACTGGCTGCAGGAAAGATGTTATTGTTTTATTGTGATTCCAGTTATTTTTTGGTTTTCAGTCCATGCACCTTTGACTTGAACTGTGAGGGCACCTGCACTGGATATAGTGCTGGTAATGTACTTAACTGCAGTGCCTACTCATCTGTAGAACTGTATGCTATTCACAAACCAAATATAAGAAGCACGTTCAGAGTTTATAGAAGACCATTCCCTGGGAGCTGAGCTTCAGTGTCTGTGAGTTTTTCTGTGTCTTAATACGAGTGAAACAACTTTCCCTCCAAGTTACTAATCCAAGAAAACCATCCAGCTGCAGATTCTTGGAGAGCAGAAATAAAATGAGGTCATAAATATTGGTTTCCTTTTTTAGAATCAAATATAAAAAAAAGTCAGGTACAACTGCAGCAACTGCAGTTATTTCATTCTGTGACAAACATATAGTAACAGTCGGACAATATTAAAAAACTGGGACAATGTTTTTGATAATCTCCACGACTGACACCTAAATCACACTGCAACATACCGTGAGTCTTCCTGTGGGACGGTGCTATGCTCAGAGGACCTCAGTGGCAACCTGGTGGATTCAAACCTGAAGCCTTGCAGACCTAAGTCTGTCTCCTAAGGATTTTTTTAAGGATTTTTTTATATAGTATTTTATATACAGTAGGCCTAGTGGTTAAGGAAGTGGGCTTGGCTGAGCAAGGCTGCAGGATTAAATCAATTTAGCTGCACAATATGGCGCAGTGTGATTTGGGTGGCAGTCTTGGAGACTGCTGCCCCTTTGTCTTAGTAACAGAGAAGCAGATGAAAATAGATGAAAGAATGAATGAATATAGTTGAATATATTTATAGAATATAGTTACTAAATGTGGAACAACCAGAGATGAATATAAAAACACAAGTGTACCACAAATATTGCCAGTTTATAGGCTCTATATACTGGGGGCCAACTCTGGTGGACATTTGATACACTCTCTAGGCCATATATGATCACACTGCGGGCCAGTTTGGCCCCCGGGGCCCTAGTTTAATACATTTTATTGAACTGATTTTTCAGTTGAACTGCTACATTTCTTTTTAATTTTTTTTTATTTTCATGTACCAATTGCACCTGAGTGACCATTACACGCTTGGCTGACTGCGGTCCTCATGGCTGGGGGGCGGGGGGGTGGGGGACACGCTGCACTCCCACTGTTTGCACCACTGCATCTTATAATTGACATGTCCCTGTGGTTACACGTCAATGTCAACAAAGTGTCCGTTTGACATACAAGCAGTGTGAAATGTCACATGACCTAGTGGGAGGGCTTTCCTGGTACTAGTGTGCGTTGTCAGTCAGATTAACCACCGTATGCTGCTGCTGCCACAGCACTGGGACGCAACCATCTGCGCTGCTGTTGTGAGTGAATGTATTTTCTGTAGGTGGGTGGGAGTTCAATCTAAAAGGCAGGACTCATTAGTGCACCACAACGGTTCAGACATCGCCCCAGCCTTCTGTTCCGTCCTGACTGTCCCTCACATTAGTGACTGTTTCCTACTGGCCATCAATCTCCTTCCTCCTCTGCACATTTGGCTTTGGCCGTGTGTAATTGTGGCACAAAACAGAGGCTGATCACGTCGCACAAACATCAGCCCGATCCCTCTGCAGAATAATGTGTCCGTCTCATACCTAATGTCTGCTGCCGTCTCTCTTCCACCGTCTCCACTTTAGATCATTAGGTTTTCATGGTGAAATCAGAGGAAATGTCATTGTCAGAGGGAACAAAAAGAACGTCTGATGTTACATGAGAAGGGTAGTTTTACATTAGGCTGTGTCCAGTCCAGATAAGCACCATAAAAAAATGTTTGTCTGGGAAAGACAGGGGCAAACTCTTAAACTGGTGGAGCAAATTCAGTGCTGAAGTTTGACACATCGACCAGGTTAGGTGGAGATAAATGTGACATGTATGCAAACTAAGATAAAGGATGGAAAAGTCATGTATAAAGGATAAAACACTGACCTGCAGGGAAAGGTAGACATATAATTACTGTACAAAACAGCTATGAGTTTAGTGGGCCAGATTGAAAAGCCAAACGGGCGACATTTGGTCCGCGCACCTTATTTTGCCCCAACCTGGTCTAGAAACCGAAACTTGTAAATCTGTGCAATTTATCCATATTTTGCTTTAATAGCAGTTTGTGTTGTTGCTTAGTCCTTGTTATAATCTTTAAGGCCAAAATGGAAAATGTTTTCCAGATAAAAGTCATTTCTGTTTTTACATTCTGGCCTTGTATGTGTGTTTATGTGTGTGTCTCAAGCTGGTGTGGCCATTCTTGCGGGGTCACTTTTCCTGACTAAGTTAGATAGGATAATTCATGGAGTCATAGGAATATTTTTCTTAAAAGTTCAGTAATAATGATGGAGAAAGGAGTGTGTTATGCCTGCAGGGTGTGTGTCTGTGTGTGTGCGCGTGTTGGTAGTGTATCACCTCGGTGCTGTGCTGCTGCAGGGTCATAAATCTGCCATGTCTTGATGAATTACATGCGGTAACTCATGGATTCAACATATTAAGACCAGGGGATGGCAGTGCACAACCAATTCCCTCTGCTTCCTGCTTTTTATTCCGATTAGAGTTTCGGACAAAGGAAGGAAAGAAAGGCTGTTAGCATCCCACTCTTTGTTGGGGTTGATTTGAACCGTCGTTGACGGTGTTTCATCTAGTTAATATTTTGATGATCACTTTTAACAGCCTGTCAAATTATCAGCTGCTGTTAATGGCCAACTTAGAGCTTGATGAGTCCTTTATAAGACGCAAGAATCTATTTCCAAACATCATTAACTCAAACAAGCCGCGGGCTTATTCAAGCATATTTCAACATCTAATCATGTGTTCAAGATTAATTCCATTTCTTACCAGCACCAGTGTGTGTGGCATGTCCTGTAGGTGCAGCGTGTCATAAGCGCGGAGGAGCATTTGTGTGTTTTGTGTATGACCTTGAGTCAGCAACATGGTTCCTCCTGATTCCATTACAGGGACAGAGCAATGTGTCATTGGCAAAGGTTGTGATGAAAGACTCTGGACGTTGCGTGTCGTATGTCTACGGTCGGTCCATGGTGGACACAGATCAACTAGCGCAGTTGTTATCGTTATTTTGCAATCGTTATTTTGGAAAAATAATCCCTTGTGTTTAGAGTTACAATCGCTTAACACCAGGAGCTGCAGCAAGGAGTAAAAAAATAACATGATATATAAGGTACATATTTATTAAAGGTGTATAATTCTAAAAATTTCACGTTATAATAACGATATCCTGTCGCTATTTATAGGCTCACAATTCAATTAGATTGATTTTTGATTAAAAATAGATTTTTCACAGTCCAAAGCATAAATGAACGATATATTTCTGTGATTTTATGAGACCAAAAGGTATTTTAGCAACTGTTAAAACACAACTGAAAATGTTTTAATTCTTCACTGCAAAATGTAGGCCTGAGTTAAGCAGTAATTCAAAAATATATTTAGAAATTCATTTTATATAAATATATATATATATATATATGTATGCATTGTGGGTGAATCATTTTGGTAAAAGAAATTGTCCACTGTTGGACATATTTTACCCTAAACAAAGTCTGTAGTTCAGCTTTGGCTGGAACTGGTGTGGAGAGTGGAGGACACTCTCTACAACCAGGGCTTGCAACTTTTAGAGACACTAGGAATTGAAAGAAAACAGGAGGCAGAGCTGGAGGTGGAGGAGTTAAAGATGCTGAGATTCTCTTTAAGATGTGTATAAGAGACAGTTTTACATTAGGCTGTGTCCAGTCCAGATAAGCACCATAAAAAAATGTTTGTCTGGGAAAGACAGGGGCAAACTCTTAAACTGGTGGAGCAAATTCAGTGCTGAAGTTTGACACATCGACCAGGTTAGGTGCTTTTAGAGACACTAGGAATTGACAGAAAACAGGAGGCAGAGCTGGAGGTGGAGGAGTTAAAGATGCTGAGATTCTCTTTAGGAGAGACAAGGATGGACAGGATCAGGAATGAGGTGATTAGAGGGACAACACAGACAGGAATGTTTGGAGAAAAAGCTAGAGAAGACACATAGGGATGGTTTGGACATGTCCAGAGGAGGGACAGTGGATACCCTGGTAGAAGAATTATCCTAGAGATGGAGCTATCAGGTAGGAGACAAAGAGGAGATGGACGGATGCCGTCAGGGAGGACATGGAGGTTGATAGACTCACTGCGGCAACCCTTACAAACAAAAGGGACAAGCTGAAAGGAAAAGAAGACAAATGCAAAACACCACATATGCATGCAGCTTCTATTTATATTTCTATATCTGTAAATATAGTAGTAGACCTGGTGTTATGGTGCTGTTACACTTCATTCTTCCCTTGCTGTAATTTACCTTAGACTCCAACAGACCCTGAAGAGCGCTTAGATAGTAAAGAGGTGAAAAAATGAAGAGTGAAAGAGAAGATACAGTCAAATACATGTGATTGTAATAAGCAATCAAATTCAGTATGCACATGAAGTAGAAATAAAACACCTGGTCCTCCTTCCCCCAACTAATATTGTTCTGTTTGTAAAACCAAAACAGCTGCTCCCAGAATCCACTGTGGTTTTATAGGTCTGTCCTGAAGCCAGTGTTTACAGATGACTTTGGCTCCGTCCAGGACAGACAGACTCTGGCAGAGTCAGACTTGTCTCTCACTCTCACAGTGGCCGATGAAAGTTAAATAGAAATCTAAACATAATTTAACTGCCAGCAGCAGTTATTTGCCTCATTAATTTTCCAAAGGTGCCTGACTGGGAATATTTTAGTTTGAAGGAATAACGTAGACATGCCTGACAGGAATACGGATCTTGAATTGTAAGCATTCCAGCTTTAACGCAAGCCATTTGAGAAGTAAATCATTAAACTAGAATCCTGCGAGAGCGCCAGCAATCATTTCCTGTCGGCATCTGACGACTCTTTTCATGTGAGGCTGAACCAGCGCAGAAAAACAAATACAGGCATTAATGAACCATCACTACGATACTGTGCAGGAGTCAGGCTGGTGTCATGTATTAGCCTGAACACGGAGTCTTATCGTGCTGACCTGACGACGTTAGTGTTTCGAAAGAACCACCTGAACAGGTGTGTTTGCCCTGGGGTATAATACAAGAGGCCTCTATGTAGCTAAGCTTTTATCTAAACATTGACTGTGCACACGGTTCATGACAATAGGAAAGGCAAGGACACAGCCTTCAGATCCGTCAGGGAGAAGCTATTAATCTGACAAGAGGACGACTCCTCAGTCACACGAGAGGACAACAAATGAGCTTCAATTTGGTAAATGAAAAAAATCACATGGGCCGTACTTCTAACTTCAGACCTAGAAGAATTGTAATAGAATTGTGGTGGCCAAAAAAAAAAACAAGGCAAAAAGGAAGCAGTGTCCACTTCACAACAGCATGTTTGTTTGACAGCAAATCCATATCCAGGACGGGAGACTCAATATTTCTGCTCATGCCAAGGGATTAAGACGAGAAAAACATTTTAAAACATTGTTGTTGATTCAGCCAAAAAAATGTCTGTCCATCCGTCTGCCTGCCTGCCTATTTGTTTGTCTGTCAGTCTATCTGCCCGTCTGTCTGTCCATCTGTCTGTCTTTCTGTTTGTGTATCTACCTATCTGTTAGTCTATCTGTCTATCTACCTATCTGTTAGTCTATCTGTCTATCTACCTACCTGTCTGTCTGTCTGTCCATCTGTTTGCCTTCTGTCTGCCTTCTGTTTGTGTATCTACCTATCTGTCTGTCTTTATGTCTGTATATCTGTCCATCTGTCTGTCTTTCTGTCTGCCCATCCATCCATCCCTCTATTTGTTCATATAAAAACAAAAATAAATAGAATCAAACATGCGGCTAGGACGTGAGCACAGTTTTTACATCTATTTTGCATTTTAGTTTCCGCTCCAGTCATTGGATCAACACTTGGATTTTTCAGCATAAATCCAAGAACCTAAATAAGTTATCAGTCATTATATACTGGAGCTTAAATGAATATTGAAACAACCCTTTTCAACTCTTCCTACCTGTTACAGCCAATGTAAATGCTGTATATTACCTCCCTCAGCTGCTCCTGTGGGGGTTGATATTTATTGAAGAGCTGTAATGACTCTCAGATACATATTTATTATCATGGGCACAGTCCATTATTTCTAATGATCTCACGGGCATGTGTAGAAGATAGCACTCATTATCGATGCTAAGATACAGTAAATCACACTCGGACCAGTAATGCATCTGTATTCTATGTGTGTGTGAGAGAGTGTGTGTGTGTGTCAGCAGCTCCATAGAATGTATTACTTGAATGTGAGGGCTATGGGTATTCCGTTAATATTTCATGAATTTCTCTTGAATTGTATTTGCGGCGTGGAGATCTCCGCGCGTGTACGTTACCCACACTTTTATCTTCATTTCAGCGTCGTGTGAACGACGTTTCCCATCTTGCGAATAATGCTGGCAGTTTCCTAGCAGATGGTGTGATGATGATCTCTGGGGTCTGTCCATGTTGCTGCTTCCTCAGCCCTCTGTCCTCTCTGCAAACCCCTGCGAAGCCTCTCCGTGACTAATGATTTCCTGTTCGTCTCAGAAACACAATCATCACAGGCCCCGCATGGCATTTCGCTAGTCCTGCTTTTAACGGACCAATTTACTGCTATTCTTTGGCGCTAAAGCAGTTTGACTGGACTGTTATTTTTAGGTTTGTTAATTGGGTGACACGTGGAGGCAAAAAAGAACAAGACATTTGACTTTTGCTGAGGAAACTATTCCCCATAATGAGCATTTAAGTCTATATCCTGGACTCCGGGGAGTTGCACGTCATGACAGGGAGGGTTTGTCCTCTGTGACTTGCAGTAACCTTCGGATTCAGCCCCACTTCCACAGACAAGCTAATCTACATTACAAAACCTTCGTATCCTTCATTCAGACGAAGAAACATGACCCTGAGTGCTTTCAGTGACGCTCTCCTCTCACCGAGTCATCCATTAGAGACTCGGGCCCAAAAATAAATGGACTTTGTGTATTTCTGTTGCACTGCGTTGCTGCTGCGCATTCGATTTATATTGTCGACCGGCCTCGCAATTATCATCCGGACTGACTCACGCTTCCGAAATACATTCTGACCTGCAGCTGAAATGTGCTGCGTCCTGATGGCTGGCCTTGTGAGCCCATCTCTAGTCAATTCAATCAATTTGCCTTTACTATAGGTTGAGAAAAATCAATATACATAATCAATACATAAAAGAAAAACACTGAATGACATAATACACCTCTCTACTAACTATTCAGCTCTATTGTCATTCATTCTTATCCGTTACTGGGTCACAGGGGCAGCAGTCTCCATGACTGCCACCCAAATCACACTGCACCATACCATGAGTGTTCCTGCAGGTGGTGAGCCCATGGAGTTTTTATCTCAAAACCAAAGAGCTCTTATAAATACATGGAATTTGGTCTCTGAATCTAAAGAGTGAAGTCACAGTCACGGTGCCTGAAACCATTCTTCTCTTCATTAAGGCTTTTTCACGGGGAACAAAAAGACATTTTTGCTTCAGATAGTTTGGCAAAGAGAAAGTGACTTCTCCCTACTTGATTTAGCAAAAACATTTTGTTGTGATCTTATGTTTACCTTCAATACAGCACGCTGTCTTTTAAGTTAATTTTCCAGCTGTCAACTCCGTGACGTGGTTGTGAAAAGATTTCAGAATCAGCTCAGAAAGATGGCTATTTCAAGAACAGGAAGATTTGGGAATGATACTGTGTGAATTCATGCATGTGATGGTCATAGTGGCAAATAACACACATTTCTACGATGCTTACTAAAATTTGCCATGTGTGGTGTCAGGAGCAGAGAGATTGAGCATTTGCGTGAAATAAGATAAATGGCAAATATTTTTTTCCATTATATGTTGGGGAAATGCTGGCATTGCAGGGAAAAGGAAGAAAGATAATCATAATATAAATTACTAGTATAATTTGGACAAGTTTGGAAGGCCTACTTAAAATGCCATACAGGCCACATCAGGGACCCCAGGCCTTATGTTTGCCCAGGTCTGGCCTAAAGAGTACAATAGCTGAAGTCTGTAATTAGTTCAAAGACCAAACATCAGCTTTAGTCACGATAGTCTTATGTCCACAAAACTTTTTGACTTGTGGGTCAGTGGAGTGGCAGTGGTGGTCTAGTGGTCAAAGACTACTAGGTCCAGAGGGCTGCCAGGTTACCCCTGAGGTCCTGAGGGCGCTCAAAGCTGCCCACTGTTCACTCTGGTGATGGGGTTAAATGCAGATGTCACATTTCTTTGTGTGCAGTGGTGTGAATCACAATGACGAGGAGTTTGCTGTCCTTCCTTCCAACCTTTCTTCGAATGGGTTGCAAAGCAAGGTGGGCCACATTAGGCCCCCGGGCCATAGTTTGCGGATACCTGGGCTAGACTGTTGTCATGGATTTTCTAAGACAAAACAAAAAAAGACAAAAAAAAATCCACATATGCCAAAGCACTTAAAGTATTTCCTAAACTAGAAAAAAAAATATCTATGTGAAAATATTTAAATGCAAATATCTATGCTTAAATATGTTTGTCTATTGAGCCTTTTAAGCCTTTTCTACAGGGTGTGTTTATGGTTACTTCCTTGAACCATTTTTGTTTGTGCGTGTGTGTCTTGTTTCTTTAGTTTTTTAACAGTGAAGATCAGAAGATTACAAAAAATTGTTTACCCAGACCTGTGCTAATTAGCTAAACTCATTTCTTGAAGGAAAATCAGAGGAGTTTACACAGTGCCACGTCAACAAAGTTGAAAGCCTTCTAATGAAGCACACTGTGTATCCAGTAATTCCACCAAATTTCAAAAACAAACCCCACCTGCTGTGATCACCGTTCATTTTTGGAGTCCAAATTTAAAGGGCCCGTTGCTCTAAAATGCAGACGGTGGCAGCCGGAGCTTCACCCAACACCTTGTCAGGAATAATGGCACTTATTGCTGTGTGCAGGTGTACTTTGCTTACTGTGCTGTCAGTGCTCCGACTGATGCAGAACCTGCTGAGATTCATAGATTTTGTGCTGTGCTGCACTCAGAGTGGCCCTTTGATGCCAAGTGTGTTGACTAATTACTGTTTAGAGGTGAAGAGGTCCACTAAGTGTAGCAATTGTAGCGCCCTTAGTAAGTTCTGTTCCAAAACTATACCCTCGACACTTACATTCTCCAGGTTCGGGAAGCCAGATATCAATAAGAGGTCATGAGGTTAACAGTTGACAATTTATTGCCTTTGAAAATGTAACTATTTATAGTATGAAAAATAAATAAAAATAGAAACAAAATAGAGCTCTTTCAAATAAAAGTGAAGAATAAACATCAAAATAAAGGTATCACACTTTCTTGTTAGAAAGAGGGAGTTCACCCCGTTCTGAGGTGTGTGTATGTCAAGTTCACTTTTCACTACCCGGGTAGATTTTTCTAAGTGTTCTGTTCTTATCGTTATGAGTTGAGTCTTCGGATCTGATGGTTTTCTTGGACAGGGTCCCACGGCTGGCCACACCGTGCACCGTTCCGTCTAACCTGCTCTTCTCTTCTGGCTCGCCACCGAACCACCACGGTTCGGAATCTGTACAATTGTTAGTCTGTAAAAAAAAAACCAATCTACACGAACCGTGCAGAACATATTTGTTACTCTTAACTAGTTAACTGTTATTAGTCAACCTTTAAACATCCTATTATTCTCTCATCTACTTATCTTTCATAGGTATACTGTATACAGACATCCACACACAATATACACTGTATTGAACCCAATTCAAACTCATGGAACAAAATAAATGAAAGATTTATCTTACGTTAACACTGTTCACATTTTTAACCAAACAAATATCCATTATTAACCGTTATAAACTGATATTACCAGCATTAACCAACTCGCGATTAGCATTAGCGCCATGCGGTTAGCTTCACGCTAATTTCCTTAGCAATCTTTTAAATATATTACAACAGATAACAACAATACGAAATCTATCACAGTTAGTTCAATTATAAAGGTGCATCCTTATATCTTGATTTTGTCGAAGTTGGCCTCAGGGCCAACCGAGAAAGTCCGATAATAGTGTCCGAATCCGGGAGCCCGAGAAGCCGCTGCGCTACTGCGCGCCGCCATCTTGGGAGTCCGTATCAATCATTGTTGATCTAAATGACCTGCTGCGTTAACCGCACAACCCACCTGTGAGTGGTTTCTGAGTGTGGGAGATAAGGTCGAAAAAGCCATTCTGAGCATCATAAAAGAAATATTGGCCAGATATTGATGTCATTTATTACCTGACAAGGATGATTACAGACAGGCTCAGGTTAGAGGGGGTAAATGTGCTGCCCTGAAAAGACAGAAACCAAGGAAAGACACGATGAAAGAATCAATTACCCTTGGCCTGGAAGTGAACGAGTTGATCTTTCAGCACCAATTTATTTGCTGTGGTGTACACTGTGTGTTGGAGTGCTGACGATGTGCAAACATATTGAACGGCCCTGAAAATCGCTTATTGAAAATAAAGCATTTCTTATAGATTGCTGCTTGGGTAACGAGTCTTACCCCAAACAGGCGCAACACAGTTCAAGGGAGAAAAGATCTATATAGATGTATATAGACTAGAATAGGAAATAATCTTTGTTGCTATCACAGGGTTGATAACAGCACGTCATTTACATTTATGTATTTAGCCGATGCTTTTATCTAAAGAGATTTACAGAGGATAACAGACATTATCAAACCCAGGACTGTTCCCTCTGTTTTCAATGGAGGCATGCTAACCACTACAGCAGATAAAATGAAAACACAATGAGTTGTAGGTAAAACACAAAAAATGCATGCATGATATTTATATATTGATATATCTGCAGTAATCAGGTGGTTTTTTGGGGGGTGGGGGTGGGGGGTTTGAAGATAAAATATGTATAAAAGTAGAACTAGTTTTTTAGGATCTAGACAGGGCTAAACTTTGGGCTTTTCATTCTGGCCCATCAAATTTGTCTACTACTAGACAAAAATTCTACAATTTATATTAACATTATCCTTCTGCCATTTGCTTCAATTTTCCTTTACCTTTTAGATAGTGTAGGAAAAAACTAAACCAGCCCCAACTAGACTAAACTTGACCCAACTAAACTAAAATTGACCCGGGCCAACTGTCAAATTTAAGAACCAATTGTGGCCCAGAAGTCAAAATATTTGTCCACGTCTGATCTAGGGGTTAGCCATTTAACTGTCTAGTGAAAAATAGCTTCAGAAATGTAATTTAAATTCGACTTCATTAATATTTAATTCCTGATCAAAAAAGATCCTCTCACAATTTGAAAGCAGTGGCAGTCGTGGCCTTGCAGCTGAGGACGCAGACTCCCTAAGGATTCAGGTTCTAATCCACCAGCTGCCAGGTCACCATCCCGACCCAAATAACTTCCAGTGGGCTAACCACCCACAGGAAGGATCACATTTTGGTGCAGTGTGATATTGGTGGTGCCGCCTGCCCCTGGGACCAGGCAACGGTCAAGCAGATGAGGATGAATGATTGAATGAATGAATTAATGATTGAAACCATTTGGATGGCACTTTGAAATATACAACACTGAGCTGGCTTAGAATCTAGTCCTCGACTGCAGAGAGCCGGTAAAGAATAGGAGGTTATCAGTGGAGTAAAATTAGATTAGATTATAGTCATTGATCTAACACTGGGAATGATAACAGTTGTACAGGAGTGTAAATGCGATGTGAATCATAGTTAGTGCTACAACAAACCAAACGGCAAAAGATGTAGAAAAGGAACAGCAGTTTATGGAACCCACCCCCCACAGGCATGTGAAAGAGAACGACCCCTTCAAGGGACATTCGTCACCCTGTGAAAAATGAGAAAAGTGCACGGTGACACGGACATTTACGGTGCATTTGCTACACATGCTAAACCAGGTCTGGTGGATAGTGTTTCGCCAGCTATAATAACAGTCACCAAACTCGGAGCAGCGCTAGTGGTTTCGTTATAAAGCAATAAACAGAAGAGTTATTCTATCTCTCAGTTATGTTCTCCACAATTCAAATTTTTATTATATGTTATTACAGTTGTTATTATGGTACAGACTGGGAGCAGGATCGTAAACCTTTATTGTTACACTCTCCTCTTAAGAGGCGGTCGTGGTGGTTTAACTCTTAAGTACTGGGCCACTTTATTAGCTGCACCTGTGACACTTCTCAAGTCTGAGAAGCACAGCTTTAATATGCAGTTAAAGTCATAAACATCTTCTCAGAAACCTCGCCTTCGCAGCGGCCGACAACTGATCAAGAAGTCAGAAGCACACGGAGTGCTGAGCTCAGCGTATGTCTGATTTTCCATTTTCGCAGGAACATTCAATTTTGCATACTGCTGAATACCTGCTGCAGTTAACAGTATGTTATACTATAGCTTTTTAGTTACTGCATTTTTTATTTTAATTATGTTGCTGCTTCTAACTGCAGGTTGAATGTTTGATACAGGGATGTAAAGAGACTACACTCTGTGGGTTGCCAGATGTTACACTGTACTGTATTATTGCACCAGAGTTTGTTTTTGTTTGGTGGTGATGATGTTGGATCAGTGTGAGATGTCAGTGGAAAACTCCACCTGGGGAGAAGGTTATGTGTTTTTCTGACTCTAGTTGTTGTAAGGGGCTGAACCAATTCTAAACCTAAGCCCAGACTGATGTAGACTACCAGACAGAAGTGCCAGTTCACAAGGTTTCTGTACAGAGCTCAAAGGTAAAATCAATAAAAAATGAGAATCAACGTATTGATTTTCCTTGACCTTGATTTAGAGTAGGAGGACGGAGTTTCCAAAGTAGATTATTGGCCTGGTTTTCAATAAGATACCATTCCAGATACCACCCTACCATGCTCTGGTGAAAAAGGTCTCTCAGTAACTCAGGGATTAAGCATCTTATCACACACAGATGTAATTATTTATGTTTCTAATTCTTGTTTGTCTTATTTGTCCTTGTTGTTCACCAAGACCCAAACTCTCAAGACCAGACTATTTTACTTTTTAATCATATTTTCACAAAACTTCTTTTCTGCACATTACTTTTTTTCATTATTCTTAAGCTTTCTGAAAATGTAATCCTGGATGCAAAGGCGCAAAATTAAATTTGAGCCTCTTTTAAAACACATAATCAGAATTCAAAGTAGTGTTGCCTTCATGCACCATTTCTCTTAACTCTTTAAAGGGATTTCCTGAGAGAAACTGAAGATATTCTGTAACCTAAATTCTGCTGTTGCCCTCACTTAGAAGATTAACTGTCTGACACTTATCCTCTGTCTCTGCAGGTTTTGGGATGACAACCCCTGTCACTGTCGCAGGCAAGGTGTTCCTGATTTTTTATGGGCTCCTTGGCTGCGCTGCTACCATCCTTTTCTTTAACCTGTTCCTCGAACGAATCATCACTCTGCTGGCTGTGGTGATGAAGGCGGTGAGAGAGCGCAGAATCAGGAATAGCGGTCTTTTACCCCCAGGGATTCGCCATGACTTCTCAGCCTATTCACTTCCAGGCTGGAAACCCTCAGTGTACCACGTAATGCTGATTCTGGGCCTGTCAGCCATCACTATTTCCTGCTGCGCGTCAGCAATGTACACTCCTGTGGAAGGATGGGCGTACTTGGACTCTCTCTACTTTTGCTTTGTTACCTTTAGCACCATTGGCTTTGGGGATTATGTCAGCAGCCAGAGCGCCTCCTACGAATACCAAAGCCTCTACAGGGTGGCCAACTTTTTCTTCATGCTCATGGGCGTGTGCTGCATCTACTCCCTCTTCAACGTCATCTCCATTGTCATCAAGCAGGTGCTCAACTGGATCCTGGAGAAAATGAGCTGCCTGTTTTGTCAGCGCTGCAGCAAGGCCCAGGCCTTCTTAGGTCGGCGTAATGCCATCAGGCCAGGATCTAAGGGCCGCCAGGGTCGGTTAGCCCATGGGCATGACTCCGAAGGACCTTGTGATAGTGACACTGAGGGACGCAGACTATCAGGGGAGATGATCTCTATGAAAGACCTAGCGGCATCAAACAAAGTATCTCTGGCACTCATGCAGAAGCAGCTGTCAGAGTCAGCTAATGGATACCCCAGGACAGTCTGCGGCAGCTCACGCCATAATGGTTTTTCTGGGGGCGTCGGAGCCTTAGGGATCATGAACAACAGGTTGGCAGAGACAAGTAACTCCAGATAAAGGACACAGCCACTGAGACTAAGTGCCGGAAAAGATCGAATTCTGAAGTGGAGCCTTAGTATTCTTTGTTATGCATGATACATCTATATTTGGAGTATTTCTGGAGCTCAGTGGTGACAAAAAAGGTAAAACATATTGTCATGGATTTGACCATGATGGTGTCATGAAGAGAGAACTCTAGTCTCGGCTAAAAGAAATTGTTCAGGAAGAACCCTTGATCCCCCATTGAATTGACCAACCATTGAACCCAGAGCGAATCACTGAATGGCCATGAAATATCACTGACAGTCTGCAGGAACAGTCTGTAATTTCATGCTCATCGCACCAGACTTAACTGACTGATACGTTCTACTGTTATGGAGCCAAGGAAAGTATACAGTGCAATCTTGATTCTTGGGAATTTAAATGTTTTTTGTACATATAATACAGGACTAATCACTGAATGATATAGCACACAATGATCTATGCATTATACTTCTCATGCATTTTTGCACCATTAGTAGAGTTGTGCAATTTTCATGCACTCTTGTCATGGCTTAAGTTTTACCCTCAGGTCATTCATTCCATAAATCGATAGCAGAAAGAAGTGCAAAGTCAGTGATTTTGTAGATTTTGCAGTTGCAGAACAGTTACGACTACACATCTACAAGAGATTCCGCCACACAGATATACTGTATTTTGCCATTTCACAAAATGAACATTTTTGTCAGGTTTTGTTTTTATCAGTTTACCACTAGTGTGGTGTCACAGATCTTTGATCCAAAGCAGAAAACAAAACACCACCACAGTGTTTCTTTTTGGATTTTTTTAAACTTACAACTGCCAGCAAGAAAACAACAGATAAAGGCTTGTTATACGTAATTACAGGATTCAACCGTATGATTGGTGTTACTTTTACTTTAGGCTTTTAAAAGGACACAGGGATGACTAAGGGTGACTTTCAAATCCCCTCTTGACTTTGAAACTTTACATTTGATTGAAAGTAGATGGTATAGGTTACCAATTGTACAAAGTCTTGTTACAGAAGAAAAGAAGGCGTTATTGTGTTTGCCAACAGTATCCCCCGTTTAAAGCCCGCGATAGACCACAATAGAGTGCCATTGAGCATCTGGTAGTTTGTTGGCTGTTATTCATCACATTTTAGACAGTTGATGGACAAATAAGATGCGAAATTGGCTTAATTTCATATACATTGCATGAAGACTTTTATGAAGTGGCATCAGCCAATCTATTAAAGGCCTTGCCATATCTGTGAGGTTTATATAAAGACTAAAAAAAGTAATTTTTGCTAGGACTAATTCCATCTTGCTACATTTTCACTTTTACTTTCAACAGTGTGTAAATTACCGCGTTCTGCTGTTAAAGAATGTAACTACCTCTAACGCAGGGGGGAGCATGCTGTAGCTCAATGATTAATGTGCTGTTGTTGACTGGTCAACGTTTTAAGACTAAGAGGTATGTGACATTGCTGAGAAAACAAATGTTACCATTTTATCAAAGAGAATATAATAAAAATTAATACTAACTCCTACTTGCAATCAAATCAAAGAAAGCCATTATAGTTTTTAGTCATTCAACCATTTTCTGACATGACTTGACTACCCGTGACATTTCTTTGAGTCACTAAAGCTTGGGTATCACTGAGAACCCATTATGTTCTTGAGGCGGTGTTCCATTTCCCAGGCATAGATTTCTTCCACTTCCCTTCATAATTCAATTTCAAAGAATAGGTTGGAATAGACAAATGGGACAAGACAAAAACACTGATAGTTTCATCCTACAGGTGACGGTTGGAACTCAAAACCCTAAAGGACTGTGTTACTTGCATTGATTTATCTGTTGTCAAAAATGTGGGGTTTTTTTGTCATTAAGAGTGAATCTCAGAGATATCATCGTTGTGAAACAATCCTGACAAGAAATATGTTAATCATAAACAAAACAACACAGCTTGCAGAAACTAATCTCTACTAATGTAGGGAGTATAAGGATATGGTGCTGCTCTGTCAGGTTCCATTTTTACAAGCATAACTTCTCCCAAGGTGTCTGCAATTGAGAGCATTTGTGATGGTGCCACTGTATTTTTAAATAGCCAGGGAGGAGCTATTATGCTCAAACTGTCACTGCTTCAACATATTCACATACAATATGAATAAACTGTGGCTCTAATATCCTTTCCAACCGCTGGCTTTGTTTTCCCTGTCATCTCAAAATTCACTGCACCAAAAATTCTCCTGCTTTGTTTCCCTAGCACATCAACTCTGTCCTCAAGCCCGTCATTACCCTTACACTGTGAATAAGAGACATGTCATATCTGTATATATATATATATATAGATACATTTATATATATATATACAAAACCCTGAAGCATCTTAATAGTTTGACCTGGATCTGGATTAGTCCCCTGTTGTAATTTGTCACCTTAGAGCCTAGATGTGATGATATACTTCCCAGTTTCGACAAGTGGAATAGAGAAAATGACTCAGGTAGTTAAACCTTCAGGCTTGTCTTAGTTTTTCCCTGCATGCCACTGTGGTGAAGCCATATGAGATAGCTGTAAATAACAGAGGACTATTTAAAGTCTATTTTTCTACTTCTGCTGTTTAGCTTTTAAGTATCTCAACGTAAACGACTGAAGAAGTCATGTCTCAAAGTTGGTCGCTCAACAGACCCCTGAGATACATCTTTTAAGACATGTATTCCCTTAAATGACAAGAATGCAGGTGTTGCAAGGTGAGCGTGTACGAAATGAACCTGTTGCAGTTGAATGAAAAGACTGGCATCCCTCTCTCAGTTGTTCTGTTAATGTGAAGCTAAAGCACATCCTCTTAGCATGAAAAAGGATTGGGGAATGTTATAAATTGATAACAATTGATTACAGAAACTTTGTACAAAATATTTCTTTTAGATGCATCAAGACAAATACATTGTCTCCTCCTTACTCTGAAGTTAAGGGTAGTTTATGACCCACTGATCTAATAAAACAGACGTAAAATAAGAAGTAAAATGGAATAATCAAATGAACTTATAAAGTTCTGAAATCATTACAGAACCTCTGACTTAAAGTTTGCTTATGATCCTAAGCACATCCTGTGATACAGTGGTCACCAACCTTCCTGTTACAAAGAACCACTTCAAGGGCACTCAGCACTTGAATAGCTACTTGTTTGATGCACACTCACCAAACAATGAAATAATAGTGTCCACTCTTCCGGCCATCTTGATTGACCAATTAGAATATCATTGTAAGTGTAACTTCTTCTCAAAAAGCACAGGAGGGGGACCATTTTGACCCTTTTAGGACTGGCTTGTTTTTTGGAACACAACCCACAGGCCTACCTTGGGTACACCATAGGGGCTCCCAGATGCCCCCCAGGTACCAGGTAACCCCTGCTGTAATATCAATACCAAAAGTGGGTCGAGAACCCATAATGAATGGTTTGCAAACAGCTGGTCAAAAATCAGCTAAATAAGGAAAATCTGCTGTTGAGCAGAGTTTTATCACACTCTGCCTGAATAAAATAAGTATGTTAAAAGAATTTTCAAATTTTCCTTTTTAGGAAATTAATTTGCTTGGTTCTATGAGAGTGGGCCGCGACATAATGACCAGAGGAAAATGTGGGTCCCACACTTGGACCACTTGAGAACCAATGATTTATACCTTATAAAGTCCAAGGTTATCATATTAGTCATAACTTCACAATCTAGGAAACTATTTCCACTGGTCCTAAAGTGAGCTATGCTAATCGGCTGCTGGCTTTAGCTTCACGACGGCAAGAACACATATCTACAGAAATGTACATTTTGTTCCGTTTAAATACCCAATAAGGTGTCGTCTGAGTGGCAGAGTGATGTTAGTGATGGGATGTTAAACACGCGATACCTGAGGTGAAAAGTACAGCCGTTGCAGTGTTGCTAACTGTCACACTGCTGACGCTGAAAAGTGTGAAGCCCTGGGACATAAGTGTGGAGGCAGTTGTGGGTCGAACTGCGACAAATAATATACTGCAGCTGAGATTCACCGCATATTCCCTGCTGGAAAATGTCAACGTGATGGAGGAATAACGATATCAAATGATGATGTTAAGAACCTTATGTGTGAATTTTTACCTATTCCTTGACGATTGCCAACTCAGAGCTGTCGCATCAAGGATTACTAGGCTGTTTGCTGACCTGTATACTTTCCACCAGGAGCATGTGTGTATGCTTTTGTTTGTCCAAATGTATGTAATGACTGAGACTTTAAATTGAAGGACTGTGAAATTTTTAATGCTTCTCTTGAACATAAACCCATTCCTGCCGGCGTAGGATGTTTTCTTTAAGCTGTGCTGCAAGACATCGTATCACTTGTATTTAACGTTTGCTCTTCTCAAAATGCATGCATGTCTTGAAATGAAATGCCTTACATTAGTCTGTACTTATAAGGCTTTTTAAAAAAAGGTTCCTCATTGAATACGATGTTCATGTCTAGAGCTTGTGCAATGTACTTTCAAATCCTTTTGCATTTTGCAAAATTGAACCTCCATTGATTGCAATGGTTTTAACTGCTCCGCCTTCATCCTCTGTCTTCTGTGAGAGGAGACTGGTGAATTCACTGTATGAATGACCTCTGTCGCACACATATCGCTGATCTGGCATTTCTTGGTGCGAGTATTCTTTCTCACCAAACATTAAATTAAACAACAGGGGATCGGGGGGAGGGGGTGAAAAAGCGCACTCTCACTGTACAGACCGAAGGTAAACATACAGCAGACTCAAGCTTCGGCACAGTGAGATGTGCAGTGAACTTGACAGCATTGATTTTAGATTACAAGTCTGACGCAGTCGCGACAGTTTATTCTAGTCATAGCGTTGTACTGTATTTAAACTGGAAAATCCGATCAGCAATCAACAACACTGACAGTAACATAGATCCACAACAGGGACTCCTTTTCCAGTACGTGCACGAAAAACAATTAAGTTATGCTCGGAAATGAGCAGAGAATGGAAGTGTACTTAGTAGCAATCGAAGTACATCTCCAGCTAGAGTTCCTCTGTGATCAAAAGAATGCTCCAGAACACTGTGCTCCTTTCCATCTTCTTCTAAAGAGGGAGAATCAGTAGCTCTCTGTGGTTGGAAAACTGTTGGATCCATTTGTTTCTGGAACAAACTGCATGCACATTCATATGGCCTGGGCAGAGTGGAAATGGCCATTACCAGCAGGCAGGTAAACAGCTGAATGGCTTGGTAACAGAATGATGTATTACAGCTCTGCTTGACTGCTCTCTTACCACAGTCACATTGTCAGCCTTGATCTGGGACTTGATTTTTTTGGGCTATTGTTGGTAAAGAATGACAGAATCCCGATTAAAAGCTGCTTCAGGAGATGGAAACCCACAGCCATGTCGACCTTTGCTCCATCAGCACTGACAAAGACACAGTGTCTCAAGTCGCTTGCGTTGTGGTTTAGCGTTAAGTTGATGTATGCAAAATGATTATTTTCTGTTTGCAAGTTGCACATTTATACCAATGATTGTACTTTTATATTTATGTAATTAAAAGTATATGAGACCAGAAGTTCCATTAAACACTGATATTTACTGATGATGCTTTGATGTTTCCTATTATTGTAATATATTGTTGTGTGATCTGTAAGAATCACACAACAATATATTGAGAACTGTCAAGGAGTGGTTATATTCTTAAAATGTTCAAGCTTTAAATGCAATCTTAACACCATGCTTAACACCAGAGCCTGTGTCAGACCAGACTCACTGATCACAGAGCAGTAAATGAGTCCTTGACTGACAAGCTGATTGACACAATTATTAAATGGACTGTGAGAAACCGCAGACTGATTAATGAAGAAAAAAAATATCTTCAAAGGACTCTGGACACTCACTAATGACACACAATACACAAAGTCAGAAGTGAAATTTTAAGTTAAGCTGCACTGCACATCACAAATAGAAAAAAAATGTGTGAAATGTTCCAGTCATATGCAGAGACCAAGAAGAGACCACAAATTAATGAACATTTCAATAATTTGACAGCATTTCACTAGAGACATAACTTATTTCCTCCAGGTCCTTATCCCTTTATTTTGATTTAATCGTTATCAAATTAGCATGAGTAAATTTTGAATGGTCAGCAGTGGTGACCTAATGGTTAAGGAAACGGACTTGGGTCCGCAAGGCTTCAGGTTGGTATCCACCAGCTGCCAGGTTGCCACTGAGGTGCTCTGAGCATGGCACCATCCCGACTCACATAACTTCCACTGGGCTCACCACCCGCAGGAAAGCTCACAAGAGAGAGTGATTTGGGTGGCACCAGTTGATCTGGTGCTTCTATTTTGTCAGGTGTTTCTTGGAAAAGAGATATTAATCGAACACCTAATCTAAGCAGATGATTTAAAGAAAGACTTAATGATTGATTTTAAACATAGAAACGTCAACAAAACAGTAAACTAATGTTGTGAGAGTCGATATTTGTAATTTTTAACAACTTAATTGGATTCCTGTTAGCATGACGTTGCACCTAAAATAACCAGCCTGTGAACAGCATTCCTGCAGCCCACGTGCTTCACTCAGACATTAATGCACCAGAACACACACATGGTTTGCTGCATTTGCAATGGCTTCATCAGGATGTAAGTCATAAATTGGAACCTGTAATTGCATTCATTATTGGAATGAGTCTGATCACAGCAAATTATGCAGAATAACAACATACATTAGGCTACTGCACTGGGTTCAAAGGAAGAAATGTTTGTACTCCTAATTAATTTCTGTATACCATGAAGGTTGTTTACTACCGTTAGGAACCCTAACCCCGTTTTGTTGTTGGACGATTTAACACCCACTTACTGTTGCTGCTGGGCCACTTTTGATTTCTTCACTAGTTTTGCTATGCAGCTTCACAGCCTATCTTTTATTTGTACTGCCCCACGATTCAGCTCTGATATTCAAACGAAATACATCATTTTGGACAGTGAAGGAGAAAACAGAAAAATCCAATGTTTTTCTACATAAATAAATGTGTCTTCATGACACTGCGATACTATTCCCCGGGAGACGACTGCGGTTAAACCTCCTGCAGCAAACAGAAGTGTTTCCTTTAGCTTCCGCTGTCAGAGTCATGTGCCTTGATTTCCTTGCTGCAGCACAAACCACTGATTCCCTGTAATTTATCATGAGCTACTGCTCAGTCTTTCTCTGCACCTCTTTCAATGTTTCTCCACACGGGCAGATTAGAGCAGTTTCTGTGCAATCAGATAAATCCAAAAGTCTTTTTTCTACTTGTGCGTCTAGATTACACAGAGAACAGACAGGATCAGTGTCCTTCACCAAAAGCACTGTAAATGCATATAGACTGGAGGAACGTAATTTATCTAAACTATTTCTATTTGACCAAACTGATTTCACCAAAAATCAGAAATGTGTCCTTTTTGCAGTTTTAAATGTTGATAAAATGTTTGATAATTAAAGGGATTATTGGTATTCCTGATTGGAAGGACTGGCTTGGGTTTTTTGTTTTGAACTCTTTGAGTTTAAATCTATTTGCGTTTTGAGTTTATGTTGTGTTCACTGGGAAAATATTTCCTAATCAAATATAGTTGCATTATTGATGATGGAATCCTAGCCATTCCATTGTTCAGTTGTTTTGTTGATATGGGTATGGATCAAGTGGAAGTAATAGCCAGATGGGGCCAAAAGGAAACATTATTTCTCTGTGACCCGGCACCAATTCACCCATGCACCAGTACTGGTCCCCGGCCCTGTGGTTGGGGACCACCGTCATAAAACACATGGCTACATATTTATGCTGAGATGTATAGAAGTAAAAAAGACCAGGACTGAATTACTGTTAGGGCAGCTTATAAATTGACTGGTTTAAGGTAAAAATCTTCCTGTTAAATATTTAGAGGGGAGAGTACTTTTATGGGACTCTAAAAAGTTATTTCTTGACCATTTACGTTGAAGCAACTAAATAACGTCAGTAATAAGCGTTTTTACTGCTCTGGTTGTTTTCCACGGCCTTAGGCATCGCACTTTAATATGCATGACTAAACTGCAGTAGTAGTATATTATCCAAATTAAGCATCGCATATATTTTCGAGATCTCGCCCGTCTGACTTTTACATTCTGGTCTAATGTCTGGACAGGATGTACGTTAGGCCCTGTGCTGAAGTCGGCTTCATTTCTGTAATTGTTTCTGGTGAGACAATGAGCCATGACTGATTCTTGGAAGAGTGGGGAATCAAATGTCACGGAGAGAACAGAATATTTACATGTGCATGTGCTGGGCGGTCTGAGCGATGAGGCAATAACCTTAGAACAGTGGAAGGGAAGGCACAGGGAGTGAGGGGGTTAATAGATAAGAGAAACCTGCCAATTCTCCTAATGAGGTTCAATATGATCTCCCTCACAGATTAGAAGAAAGGGATTCTTCGGTGTCAACTCCACAGAATGCAATAAGCCCCACACTTCACAGGCAGATAGAGACATATACCAATCAGACTGTAGGTGAGAAGAAAACCTTTCAGTCTGTTCCAATCAAGTGGAGGTGTTTTTTTTCCTCTGTCTTTGTTTGCAGTGAAACAAATGGACTACAAATGTCAATATCACATTAATTCTGTGGACCTTCACTTTGGTCCACCTAGAATGTCTCTGTCATTAGTGTGAAACTTCAGTGTCCAGATTAGTGGGTGAAAATGGGTGGATGGATGGACAGAAATGTCTGTGTGGAAGTCAGAAAATGAATCTCTTTTTTATTTAAGAACTGCTGCTCTCCAAGGTCACCACTGAAAAATAAAGTTTTTAAATAGTACAAGTGCAAAAATGTTTTTGAAAATCTGCAGATTGTAGAGGCATACTGATTTACATAAAATGTAATTATAAGAGCCATGCAACATGAACTGGTTCTTTACAACAAACAATGATGCATGATGATGCACAATGTACCGCAGTTCTCTCTTATTTTATCATCACACTAAGGTTAGTCTTACAACTTCTTCCATCCTTCGGGGTTTTGAATAATTTAGATGGATTTTTACCCCAAGTTGCTGCTTTCTGCCCATTATTTGCTCAAAACACTTAGCTCTATTTTTAGACAGACTGGTGGTTGCAGCATTACTTGTAATGGCCTTTAAAGAAAAAAGGTATTTGTTTTTGTAAATTACCAATAGAATAATTGCATTAAAGCTGTTAAACTGCATCAAAATTGCAAAAGTCGTTGCAAAGCTTAGTCAAGGTGAACCAAGGTTCCTGCGCTGATGGAACTTTTTTTTTTTGTCCTTTCTGATCAAATTCAGTATTTCTTCACAGTCTGGATGTGAAAAATAATCTTGTTTTTGCAGAGTCTCTGGCACTATCATGTCTTTAAATATAGGCAGGTTTGTGGATACTGCTCCAAAGCGGAGCCATATAAATGTACAATATAATTTCATTACCCATCTCTCCTATGGGTTCACTCTTTTTCAGTTGCTTTCTGTGTCCCCATGTCGAGAGAGAGAGAGAGAGAGAGAGAGAGAGAGAGAGACCCTGAAAACTGCTGCAGTTGGTGTTAAATGTGCTGACTGCATTATCGCTGGATGATCAGTGGCGTCCCCTTCTGCTCTCGGGGGCAGATGAATAAAGATGTGAGTGAACACTCCTCAGATTGTACTTTATAAAAGGGGCATGAAAAGGGCAGGTATAAAAAGCAAAGTATTCATTAAAGATGCTAACGGGAGACTGGATTTGCATAAGTGTTCTGTGACTTAGTTTGTGAGTTAGTCCAGTGGTCCTCAACCACTGGGCTGGGGACCCGTAGTGGTCCATGGATGAATTGCTGCCAGGCCGTAGAAAATTAATGTTTCCTTTTGGAGAAGCATAAAGTTATAGACTTTGTGCCCTTTAGAAATCCTTGTAGTGCACATGCAATAATATGGCTAGGAAGATTTTGTAGGTAGGAAATTTTATAAAGGGGTATTTATCTGCCACAATTTAAGGTCTGTGAAAATAGTACATACGTTTAACAAGTCCGTGGCGCAAAAAAGGTTGGGGAAAACTGATTTAGTCTTTTTGTTTGTATCTGCAGAACAGGGACTAAAGGGAGCCCCTGTGGAGGTTCAGTCCGTCTTGTGCAGTTCACGGAAACAGTAACTACAAAGAGAAGGCTGTTGTTTATCTGGTCACCCTTTAAAGAGCGCAGCAGAGGAAGAAGAAATGAGAGTGACGAGAGGCGGGAATGGGATAAGACTTGGTGTTTTCTCTCGGTGTGCCGCCCCAGCAGTTCACAGAGAAACCGTCTCTACATGAGCCTGATGTGCACTACTCATTATGCTAATGGGAGTCCCGTGGAGGCTGCTCCAGAACAGTGATGCTCCGGGAGCAGTTGGAAAAAGATGGAAAAACTCCCTGATGTAGGGAAAAGAAAAACAAAAATATACTATAAAACAGAAAAAACAACCGGTAATGCGTTATATATATTAGGTCTATCAAACGAAACGAGATGGAAGGTCTCTGTCCAGTAGTCAGCTAGAAACCTGCTATCAAAAAAACGTTTGTCTCTGATGAATTATGCCTTATTTACACTAAAGGAACTGCAGGAGTGCAAGGTGCTGGTTCTAAACAACACAAAAATAACGGATAATAATAGATCTTTTTCTTCAAATTTACATATTTTCCTGGCAAAGAGCAGCATAAAAGCCACATTAAGAGTTACCAGCCCGGGTTGGGAAGTAAAAGTCCTTAGTAAAAACCCTAGGGTCTGCCTATTCAAAGAGTGACCCCAGGATCACTCGCAGTCGTGACAATAATTCATAGTGGCTCAGTCAGTGAGGACAGAAACTGTGAGAATTACAAGCAGAGGCCATAAATCTGAGTGTTAGCAGTTAAATACCCAATAATGCATACCTCAGAAAGTAGGAGGATAAAAATATTTTCACTTTTCACTTAACACTTAATCTAGAATTTTGATATCGACCAA